>VMBQ01000075.1:432109-962025 GCA_007657795.1 Dreissena rostriformis | reverse complement strand
CAGATAATGTGAAAGATTATTGTTCAAAATGTGATGTGTGTGCAGTTAACAAGCTTTCACGACAGTCAAACAAAGCACCACTTGGCCGTTATTTAGTTGGCGAACCAATGGAGCGTGTACAAATGGACATACTCGGACCACTTCCAGTTACAGATAATGACAATCGCTACATACTTGTTATCATCGACTGGTTCACCAAATGGACAGAATGTGTCGCTATACCTAATTTAGAGTCGAAAACTGTTGCAAAAGCGTTTTTGGATAATTTTGTATGTCGATTTGGAACTCCCCTACAGGTGTACACGGATCAAGGCCGTAGTTTTGAATCTAAACTTCTTGAAGATCTTGTGATTTCCTTGGGATTCAAAAGACGCAATTCACGTCTAGATGACCTCAGGCAAACGGACTGGTTGACAGATTCAACAGAAAACTTCTTGCTATGCTGCGGTCATATTGTCAAGATGAACCAGCCTGTTGGGAAGTCTATCTGCAACAAGTATGTATGGCGTATCGCACTTCGCCTCAAAGTAGCACATCTGTCACCCCTAACAAGATGGTATTTCGCAAGGATATTTGTCTTCCGTTGCAAGCAGTAGTAGGTGTACCAGAGGAGGACACACCGGAAGCAAGTGTAGATGGATATGTTAGTCTGCTAAAAAAGAAGATTAAAGGTTGTCATGACATTGCAAGAAGTCACGTGAAGGTTGCAGCTCTACATCAAAAGAAGCACTATGCGAGCAAAGTAAAGCAGAACAGGTTTTTCACAGGACAGGTTGTATAGTTGCATGATTCATCCAGAAAAGTTGGTGTAAGTACCAAACTAGCCGTGAAATGGAAAGAACCATTTCTTGTCACAAGGATGATAGACGATCTCGTTTGCAAAGTAAAGCAATCGTCAAGAAAGGCTCCAAAAGCATATCATGTTGACAGATTATATCATCATAAAGGGACTTGCATTCCAAGTTGGATAAAGAAGGTCCAGCTGCAAAATTTAATGGAAAACAATAAAGATTTTTAACACAACTGACCTGAACTGTTTATACTGTAAATGTATGAATAAACATACAAAAAAAATGTGTCAAACTTTCAACTATGTGCATCTGTTATCTATATGTGCTATGTGCCTGTCTATCAAACTATTTGCAAATTAATATGTTAAAAAAAAAAGAAAAAAAATCTGTCCATGGATTGTCATTTTTTTTTTAAATATTGCTACATTGTATTGCTGAATTGCTGGTTACCATGTCTCTATTGTTCAAGTCGGTATTTCAGGGAATAATGCTGGTTGTGCGACGCCTACTTCCCCAACAGGAAGTTACTAAATGTCCATCTGATCTCTTCTGCCCATCGACGACTTTCTGTGATGTGCGCTTGGTGTGAGGGGATAGAGAACGTTTACACCCATATAGCGGATCTGGAATCCCATGTGAAGAAAGTCCACCAAGAGGTAACCATAAGCAAGGACCAATTCACCAGGGCGAATGGGTTTTACTTCGCAAAGTATCCTGAGGACTAGGCTAAAGTAGTTGACAATATCAATCCTTACGATTCCAAGGCGGCCTATAAAGCAAGAAAGTCAATGAGAAGTTGGAGTGGTACTTTTCCAGACAAGCAAGAGAGGGGAGACCAATGGACGGCCGGTTGGAGGAAAGGATTAGAGATTTTGAGAGGTATGACAACGAATAAGAGGGTATCCAGGGAGCGGAGCGTGTCGCGAGACAAGAGGACTGTTTATGAGAAATCCGATCGAAAAGAAAGACACGTGGTACTGGAAGATAGCAGCTCGGTTGACCAGTTGGAAAAAGTCACAAGCACGAAAGTAGCAGCTGAAGAAGAAAGGCCAAAAGAAACTGAAAAGGGACTGACACGTAAGAGGCAAGAGTCTGAAGGGAATCAAGATTTTGCTAACAGGGACAATATAGAGTTGGGTGAAGAAGCGGTTTCATAGAGAAATATGGGCCCAGATCGAGACAGGTGTGTTTCTCCAAGGAGTGAGAGATCTTCCTCCTCCTCATCATCTTCCACTTCAGCGTCGTCCTGTAGCTCAGCCATGAGGGGTTTAAGCAGTAGCTTAAAGGAAAGAGCCTTCCTTATTCTGCAAAAGGGCTGTATGCCCATGTGTCCGCCTGCGAAAAGGGACTGGTCAGTGGTTGTTGAGTTAACCTTGGAATTGAACAACCAAAAGATTTTATGGCTGCCAGCAAACTGGAAGAAGATGACCCCAGATCAGAAACTCATGGCCCATGAGTATGTAGCCATCTTTCTTGAGCGTGCGGAGAACACCAGCTTCCCAACCTTGTCTAGGAGAGCCCTCTTGGACAAGTACTACTTCATGTCCCTCGAAGCTGAGGGTAAGCCGACAGTGGAAGCACAGAAGATGGACACAAAAATTCGATACTACAACTTTAATAACCTCAAAGCCATCATAAAAGGGGAAGTTGAGGAGAGTCGCATAGCAGAGGGTATCGTTCGGGGACTTGAACTTGCTGAAAGGTGGAAGGACACAGATGCGATAACGGAAAGACTGGATGATGCAAACATTAAAATACGTGTGGCAGGGTAGGAGTTGCCTGATGTGTGTCATTTGCAGACTGAGACTAGTTACTAGTTACATTATTTTTCAATTGTTCATGTTGCTATGCCATCTGTATATTTTCGTTGCATAAACGTTAAAAGTGCTCATTTTTGGCAGGATATGAGTTGCCTGATGTGTGTCATTTGCAGACTGAGACTAGTTACATTGTTTTTCAATTGTTCATGTTGCTATGCCATCTGTATAGTCTCGTTGCATAAACGTTAAAAGTGCTCATTTGTTATTGTATTGGACATAATCCAGGAGGATTATTTTAATAACGTGGGGGGGGGGAAGTGTAATATAATGGACAACAAGTAATCCTAAGCAAAACTAATAAAGCTAAGTTTCATAACATGTAACATTATCAAATATGATGAAGATATGGGCAAAGACCTACTCACCGAATGTTGACAGATTCTGACAATTCGCGGAATGATATGACATATGCATGTTGAACAGTTAACTGAGGTTTCATGCATATATCATTCTCTTTACATCTTAATCCTTATATTCCTTAATTGTTACTCACAACTTTAGTTATTAATCCTCGTTCCTATGATTGTAATTCCACATAGAATATCACTTCCTTGTCACTCATAAACAGTGTCGACCATGCTTGTGACGTCCTAACTTTATCTTTGTGATTTTAGCAAAAGACTGTGCCATATAGTTAAAGGTTACAGTAAACTATGTCTTATTGTATGAATGCTTATGCTTTGCTACTGCTTTATTTCAAGTTATTCTCATTTGATTGAAAAGCATAGATATAACACGTGGAACTATTTCCTGATGTGCGGAAGCGTTTTGAAGAGCTCATTTTTGCGCGCGTATTTGATCGGATGACAGAGGTACATGTCGGCGATTCCAGCATTCTGATTGGTTGGAGCTGTTGCATAACCGTTTACGGAGTCTGATGGAATTGTATCAAGGGGCATCCATATAACAGAGGCGCCGCAAACTACTGGGGGCAGATTTAACTTTTCGGACAGACAACATTTAAAACTGTTTAAACTTTTAACAATTTAATAATACAATCAAGAAAGATCTGTGATGTCGGATAAAATGTAACTATATTATATTCTTATACATTTGTTGTTTCATGTTAGTATATTTTTAGAAGCAAAAATAAAATAAGTCTCACTGTTTTCATTTCTTTATTGTTGAAGACATCCATTCAAAGACTAATAACATTCTAATAAACAAATTCTAACCTGGTTAATATAAAGGAAACAGTATAACCGACGGCATGGGACCGTTACAATACATCTAAATTGACCAAACAAATGCTGATAGATCTAAAAGTTGTTTACTAGCGTGACGTCATTTCATGTTGACGACGTAATTTCACCAAAATAAAGCAGTGCGATTGGTTAGTTATTGATTATGTAGCCAATAAAAACGCTTAAAAATGTTGTTTAACACATGTGTTATATAAAAAAATACGTAATGTCTGTATTACATTGAAAACAAGATATAGCATGTGATAAAAAACATGTTGTCTGAGAAATGGCGCCAAGGCTTTCACACTCAATCAAGAGAGTATGTGGGCACTGTAATTAGTCACGGGAAGCGGAAATATCGATCAATACGTAATTATGTCAATGGTCATTACCTTTGGTTTCCTTGTACAAACGAGGAGTGCCTGTGGCGTCAAAGAAATAAATGAACTCTTACTTACATCTCAGTTTCCGATTCGTTAGTCTCGCATGAATCATCACCATGTTCAACACGTAAGCACGCATTGGATAGCATATGACAATTGTGGAAAATTGCGCCGACACAGCTGGATGCGTTGTTCTGTAATTTTTGTTTACATCTTTTTTCAAAATGTCCCATATATTTACATAACCAAATACACAAAACAAAGAACATAAGTGCAGACTGGTCGATTCATCGACTGTACAGATATAGCGCCAATAAATCAACAACTGAAATTGTGTTTAACGACGCGTGTAATGTGTTTAATTCACTGCACTTGTCACCGTGCAATAGAGACCAATTTCACACAGGGTGCGATTTATTTCAGCAGAATACATTTAATAATACGGAACTCATGCAAATTGCAGAATTGCAAAACAACGGAATAAAAACGTTTTCATTGACTAATGATTAAGTTTTACATGTTGATTGATGAGTTTAAGCAAAATATGAACATCGACGTATTTTTTAAATATTTTAAATAGTTTTATAACCAAGAAGTTTTTTTAAATAAGTAATGTATATACTCATTAAAGGGACTGTTAACCACGAATGAAAAAAAAAGAAAAGTTCTAAAATACCGTATTTTATTTTTACAATTATTAGTTTATATTGATTAAAATTTCACGACTGGTATATAAAATTACTTGAAAACAGTTTTTTGTTTATTTTTACTTTATGCTTGTATTTATTTATTTTTACTGGGTATGCATACCCAGTAAAAATAAATTAATACAAAAATACATGACTCGTCGTCACGTGGTAAACCCAGGAATGCAAATTGTGCATGCGTAGTGAATTGTATATATTTTATATATAAAATGATCAATCTACTTGCGTTATTTATAGTGTGTATATCGTTATGTCACCTATTTTCGCGATTTCACATCGCGAAATTTTATTACCGAATATACTGAAAATATGAACCTTTTTTTCAAGTAATGTAATATACCAGTCGTGATATTTTAATCAATATAAACTAATAATTGTAAAAAAATACGGTATTTTAGAACTTTTCTTTTTTCGTCATTCGTGGTTTACAGTCCATTTAAATTTATAAAATTTATCAATGCTTGTTATCTACCCACTGTTGTTTCGTTCAGATCAACTTGCCATTATCCAGATCGTATTACAACATACACCATTAAAGCAGCTGATTGGAAAGATTATCAACATTAATGCCATATATATATATATAGACGATATTATAATGTATTTTTACGTCTTTTTCATCGTTTTCAGGTTTAGGAGGTGCATTTAAAAATGCTCTTCGTGTTTGGCATTTTCAAACCGAATGTGGTCAAATGTAAAAGACTTACTTTTACATCGCGAATAGAGGCTTTCTGATAGAAATATTCACAGCGTAATAATAATATTACGTCACAGTTGTCTGAAACAATTATTAACACAATGGATCATTGAGTAAGGCACAAGTTTAAATTACCACAATATTGTTTGTTAATTACGTCCATTTAACGATTTTGCAGTATTAAGATTTTTTAATTGTCGTTTGTGTCACTGCAAAATAAAAATAAAACCGAACACGAACAGAGCACGGCATTAGCCAGATTTACAATAAACACAAATACAAATATATTTATTCGCAAAATCAACAAAAGGGAAACATTTAAAACTGAAGTTCGGGAGTGTATTAAGGACAAAGCACTAACAGTTCCTTCATAACGAGGTTGGAAACCAGAGATGAAATACATTCATTCAATGCGAATGTTAACCTATGTCATGCAGACAATGTACAAGAGAGCCTTTTAACAATCTGCCTCAAAAACCATTGTATAAGCCATAAAAGAAATGACACCATGGCACGTTCAATTGTCTTAGACACGATTGTAGCGCCCTAATGACCATCTGAATTAATAATAGTATTCTCAGATATCTTAAGCAGCTTCATTTGTCATAAAGGGAATGTAAATGGTAAGGTTAGAAGTACTAGTATGTCGACTTTCCACATATTGTTTACTCAGAAACTGCTTTTAGTTGCATTATATTTGCTTTGACAAGCATGGTATCTTACATGCGTTCCAAAAGAGGCCTTCAGTTTGTATTATTGTATTAAGATTTATTTTGTCATACAAAAATGTGATCCATTTGAGTTTATTTAACTATATTTGTCATCGTGTTGCAGCTGTTATTTATTTTCACTTAGATAAACTGACTGCAATTATGCTTAATACTGTTTATGGCATTATTTCGTGACCTATATACCAAACAATACATTTAGCCGTTTTGAAATCGGTAAATATTCTCTTTCATTTAAACAATTTCAAAACTTCTTGTGTAGTATTCGCTTTAGCTCTCTTAGCTAACAAAGACTTAAATGAGATTGTATGTACTTGAATTGAAAAGTACAACCTTAATGTATGCTTGAATGCGTATACAGCAACCCGCAAATGGGAACGCACTTAATCGAACAGGTTCATTTTTATAATAATATTTACTATAAAACGAAGTAAAAACTCGAATTCCTTCTCCGATTGTTTATTATGCAGTTGCATTTAAATGTTGTTAGTGTATTACTGATGAATTAAAAGCTTGTTTTAAAATAAATCGTATCTATGTAGTTCTACAAATTAAGTGCACTGTATTGCGATATTACTCTTGTATGTAGTCAAAACACTTGTGCCATCCGAAACGTTTAGACTAAAATATCGTAAATTGTTACCCAATAGCAATCATAGTATATGTTTTGAAGATGATTGTTTAACTACGCTTTAATTTGTAGTCGCATATTTTTGGAAGGTATAACATATGCTGTAATAAAATTATGTTATTTTAAATGTAATCGATGAAAAGCCTTACATCTTACGATGTGAAATATGTTAAATCATTTCGTTACATGTATGGAATCTGTGTAACTTTCTTTTTTAATTAAAACAAGTTATAATCATTAAACAAAATATTGCCAAAAATATATAGTATGCAGCAAAATACACCAATACACGTTGATTGTACATTATAATAATACAGTCAGCGGGAGCATTTTCTACTCTTTATGTGACCGTGTAGCTAATGTTTTTTAGTTGTCTTTCTGAATTGCATGACTCGTGTGTACATAATACTGATATTATTAAGAAATAAATTGGATTAATAATGACAATGATACGAATATTATATATTATACTCAAGCAGGTGTAAATTATAATGGCAAAACGCATTAAAAGAAATAATGGTTACAGATAGCAATCAAAGGTGCCACTTTGGAAGTTTGTACCCGTATATACGATGTTAGGGTCATTTGTATGTACATTTCCACCGCTCGCTCCCCCACACACGCACATATACACTCCTGTTCATCGAAGCATTTGTATTTGGTTAGAAATTATGTTGAGTTAAAAGAAACCACATATTTTTCTATTAATTTGAATAATATATCAATTGACGATAACATGCCTCAGCCTTGGGGCCAGCAGGAGTTTAGACTTAACCTCTGTGCTCCCATCCATCTATGAATATTGTTCACGCTTATATTGTTCTTATGTTACATCTTTTGAACAGTTTGAAGTATTTTGTTTATATTGACGTCTCTCAGAGGTGAAACTGAGAACCGTTATTTTAAATTGCAAAATTTGAAGTTATGTGAAAACAAATTAGAAACTAAAAATAAACCGTTTAAAAAAATCAAACACATCGTACTTCATATTGTCTCCAATAATATTTTTAATCTTAGCATTGTTGAAGCTCATATAAATAACTGAGTTTAGTTTAATCCCAGGAACACACGATGGGCAGATTTTTAGTCGTTGAAAACCAGTATACCAGCTTAACTAATATCCATTGTCTGACAGAATGTACTGTTTCCCGCAATTTTGCAATCAGTGCAACAAATGCTTAATTCTCATTAAAATACTACTTAGTTCTCATAACGTTTAATCCCTGCCATGTTGTCAGGACAGGTTTGTGTATCGTTTGCTATAAGACAAGAGTAGTGCAAGGAATATTCGCATCGCGACTAGGTGTATTAACCCCATACAAAAAATGAAACCATGGTAAATTCATTTTTAAGACATGACTCAGATATCTTAATTAACTTGATTAGTCATATAAGGCATATTCATAAAAAGTGTAGAAGTACTAGTATGTTTTCTTGCCACAAAGTGTTAAATAAGTTTGACAAACTAAAAATCCGACCTGTGTTTCAAGAGATGCAATCAGTTTGTATTATCTTCTTAACATTTTGTTTTACAACACAAACTATGTATTCCACTGGATATATGTAACTATATTGGTCAATGTTTTTCTGCTTTTATTTATTTTCACTTTGATATACTGACTACAGTTTCGGGACCAGTAGATATCAACCTAACCACGATATATTTAAGCTGTTTTTAAATCAGTTAATACTTTTTTGTTAATTAAAACCATTTCAAAACGTCTTGGATAACATTCGCTGACAATAACTAACCTAACAATGGCTGAAATCAATTGTATCTACTTGATGAACGCAAAAGGAAGCTAAATATTGCCTAAATGTATGATTGCATTCTTATTCAGTGAAACCGGGCCATTAAATAGCTGAATGTTGTTAACGCATACATTTTTTAAAGTTAAATATTGTGAACATTTTGAAGCATTTTGTGGAAATTGACATTTGTCACGGGATGAGCGTATTTACAACCGTTTTTAGATTGAAGTTTTAAGTTATGCTGAAACAACTCAGAAACTCAAAATACACATTTAAACAATACAATTATGAATAAAACACATCTTAGTTTATAATGTCTTCATTTTTGTGTTATCTTTTCAGTGTTGATGCTCATATAACTAAGCATGTGACGTTTAATCCTAGGAACACACGATGGACACGATGCTGTTGCTGAAAATTATTATACCAGCTTAATTAATATTCATTTTCCAAAAGAATGTACTATGTTCCGCCTTTTTGCAATCAGTGCAAATAGTGTTTAATGTCGCATTTAAAAATTACTTGAAGCTCAGATCGTTCAACCCTTGAAAGTGTTAGATCTTTGTCAGAACGGATTTCATTATCGCTTGACTACCAAGCAAGAGTAACGCTTGAAACATTCTCACCTTGGCGGACTTGGTTAAACCCACTAGGTGCATGTGGGTTTAGTTGTGTCTCACATACTGGATAGGTTGGATTTCCTTGTGATCTCGCAAAGTAAAAACAATTCTCGTACAGAATTATATATCTTCATTTATGAATACGAACTTACTCATATATGTATCAATGATAACATAATATTGTTTTATTTATAAAATTGTCGTTTGTCATTACCGATTCATAAATATACTTGATTTCAACAGCTTGAGTACAAGTATTATAATTAAATGCAAAAGCCTACATAGGTTAAAGTTACTTAAATACTCGTACATGTTCCGAGAACAAGAGCCATGTTACAAAGTATCTTAATGTATACCATTATGAATATCAGTAAAAGAAGTGAAACTATGCCATGCTAAATATATTAAGGAACTTTTGCAAACGGACAATGCCCAGATACATTAATCATGGTATTCTCATACATCTTAATCAACTCCATTTTCCCGTGTAAGGCATATGAACGGCCATTTAAGATCCTACTACCTCCCTATTTTGTAATGTTGGCACATGCGTTTACTACGGATCCAATTAAGTATAGATTATAATTCGACCTTTTTTCTTGGTATAACTGGGTAAACCCTCATATATGTATAATGTTCATAAATAGCCTGCGAATCCAGGCACTAATAAAACACCATTAAATATTAAAATATTTTCGCGGATCGATCGTAGGATGATATTAACATTTTCAATAGAAATTTACTGATAACAAAGATTGCATGTATAATGAATATAGTCCTCTTTTTGTCTCGTTTACTTCTTTAATTGTTTCAATCGTTGCGTGTTTCCTGTACAAAGTCATTATGCGGTTCTTATTGCGACAACATTCATTTTATTTTGCAAACCTCGTCCACGAATTTCTGAATCATGATGATCTGACTAAATGCAATCAAACACGATATACAGGTTTTATCATATAAACAATTTCGCTCATCGTTTTGAAAATAAGATATTAAATTATTTGCAATTTATATATTATATGGATAAAATACGAATACAACAGCTTGTTATACACGTGACGTACGTGTGTGTATGTGTAAAGCTTATCACGCTACACTTTACTGTATGAATTATACTTTTATTAAATGTGCTCTTCATACAAGTCTAGGATTTCAGTAAGAGTTGAACATTTTCGAAACAATACGTATGTATGTATAAATTGATTTATTTTGTGGTTCTTGTTTATAAAAACTTTGATAATAGATCGTGAATATAACAAATTCAACCATATAGTCGTATGTTATATATGATATTTAATTTCAAATTCGCAAAAATTCATGCAGCGCAGACAAATGACCTGTTTATACAGTTGTAATTTCAATTTATTTATATATTTTATTGTACTGTGTATAGGATGTGTATGCTTTTGTTACATAACTTAATCAGCAAAAGCAAGTTTCTTCAAATATGTTAAGTGTCAAATGCAGTTAATAAGTATTCCCTGAGCAAACTGTACTTATTGAAAACGCTGAATTTTCAGACATTGTACCAGAGGGTAATGATTCTTTTGATGAAACGTCATTTACAATCACAAGAAAACATTTTGTTGCCTTGAGGCAAAGAGAAAATAATAAGAACACGTAGGCCGATGCATTCAAATACAAATCTGGTTTAGATTGGTCAAACAACTATCCAGATCGGCCTTGATATTACTATTTCTTAATTGGAGAATATAAAGGCATTTACGGAAGGTATTGCCATAGTATGTAGCTACAGATTTTATAAATGGCATTTAGTTTTAAATACATTTCAATTCAAGTAGTGCGATGTTTTGGACAATACGATTTGCAAGTATGAATCGACGACACAAGTCTTTAACACAAAACAACATGAATAACATAAGTAACAATGAATTGGGTACGTATTTGATAAGATATACAGAACTAGTGAAGCTCCAGAAACATAATCAGGAGAACAATTCATATAAACACCCCCGAGTCTTTAATTTAAGGAAAATGACCTATTGTCTAAACGATATAGGACAATACATACAACACGATATAAACCAAAAACATGAATAAGGATGCGGTCGCCGCCTTGGAACGGTTAAGGAAAGCAATGGGGATTTAAACCGTTGATGGACACATCGAACCTCACACGTAGCCCAAAATTAATCACGAACACACACGTGGAGTTAATAGTTCATATGACGTCTAGCTATGACATATGTTTAATTTATAATGTGCTTCACAGGAATATCATTTTTTATTGCGTGCATTCCTAATCAGGTCAATCAAACAACATGTTTGTTTTCTCTTCCCGATACATTCAAAATATGGCTGGGTGTTTAGAAAGCGTTGAAAAAAGTTAGATTGAATAACAAGGGCAATGCAATTTATTCAATCTCAAGTTTTTAAGATTAACCGAAAATAACCGTTTGTGGTGAGGTTAAATACCCAAAAACTTTTTTGATAATTCAAAGTATGATTTGATGAGATGTTATCGAGCCAACAAGCAGGAATTGTTAATGATAATTATATATTATGTTCAGTACAGAAATAAAATGATAATAATATAAAATATAACAATAAATCGCCTACTGGTATAAAGAAATATATATTGACTATAAATAAATGTAAACCAAAACCAGTAGGAAAAAAATATTTTCACTGTAAATAATAGCAGTGTCTTTAATGCATACCCTTACAGATCAGCAAATGG
The DNA here is from genome assembly GCA_007657795.1 of Dreissena rostriformis. Taxonomy (NCBI): domain Eukaryota; kingdom Metazoa; phylum Mollusca; class Bivalvia; order Myida; family Dreissenidae; genus Dreissena; species Dreissena rostriformis. Next base: position 950,011 of record VMBQ01000075.1, on the reverse strand, counting down.
TTGGTCCTCCATCTTAGTTACACTGGTTCTTTGCGTGTGGTAAACACGCACCGGAAATCACGATTGGGTAGATACGTACGTTCCGCTTTTGTATTCGATACTTTTATTTAATCGAAACAGAACAATATACTATTACTCATTCGGAATCCTAAAATCATGGGATCCAACGATTTTGGTGAATCGTCCGGGAATGAGCAACATATATATTTTATGTTTCTGTTTACATAAAATGAAATAAAAAACAATACCGGAGTCATTTACAAGTGATATGTTTGAGATAAAGTTGTGTAAATGTACTTTTTGTATTAAATGCATACACGTATCTGTGAAGAAAGTTTTGTTATGAAAAGTTTAGTTCGTTAATATTCCGTTTTAATCCACGAAAACAATTGCCAAAAGTCAAAGAAATACACACGAAAGTAAATGTTTCACAACACCATTCACTGACCAACGCATTTCCAAACATCTTTCTACATTCTGCTAAGATTATTTGAAACTAGTTACGTTTGTTAAATTCAGGGAAAATACTGTCGTTGATGTCATCTTGCTAAAATATAAATATGTACTACCTATACAATCAGTAAAAATATATTAACCCAAATTGACTTTAACTACACTTTAAAAAGCGGTGGATAGCTCGAATGTTCGTAGTTGTTTGTTCTATGTATAAGATAAATAAGCCGATTTCAGTGCAATTTCCTTTTTTTTATCGTCAATACTTAGATACATATTTTATATTTTCATATCTCTCTTTCTTGCACCAATAGCATATTAAACTGTTCAAAATTAACAAACAATGTTCACTTAACAGACCAAGGGTTTTGCCATTATTTAGCCAAAGGATGCCATTTAGACATGATAAACACTGTCATTAAACATTAATGCCCAATGCCGTTCATAATATTTGGATTGATAATCATAATAAAAAATAAAAATAAAAGTATTTTACGAGCTTCCTGTACATTAAAGTCGATATTCTTATAACAGAAACTTGCAATTACAAGTTCTTCAGAAGCCCCAATCAATATACGCATGTCATGCAGGAATCATTCGAATAATTTGAACATGAATAACAAATACGTGTCATTGTGTATCCACCAAATTGCAAATAGTGTACTTCTATCACATTCCAATCCTATGCAATATGTTCAATGTGTGCAGTATTTGTAGTATATTTCCTTTTAAGTCATATAAAGCATTCTTCCTACTACTTGTAACAATATTATTACCAATGGCATTTTTAAAATCAAAGCAGGAACTTTGCGAATGTTTCATTTCGTCATTCTTACTTGATACACATGTTCATTTAACAGCTTCATAGCCGTATTGTATGAATGCATCATTGAAGAAGCGCACCTGTTCAATGTTCTGCTAGGCTGCTGTGCAATTACCATAGTTCCGTATCACCTCAGAATCTCTTAAAAATCGATAAACACTAGAGGTATCGTCGTTTTAAACGTTTGTACTGAACGTTAAATTTCTTATGTGACATGTTTATGTCCCTTTTGCTAATTGATTGTGGTTAACTAACGCCGAAGCAGCGTCTCTGTTTCCTGTCTAATAGAATTGTGCTCTTAAATTGAAACATACATCGATTGATTGACCATATTCATATCATTATGGCAACTATTGTATCTTGCCTTTTTACAAGAAAGTTCATTTCTACATTTAAACTACCTTCATTATTGTCAGAGATATATCCATGTTTTGATTAGATTGCCATATTTAAAACTATGTACACCTATGTAGTTACTTTCATTGTTTTTTATGATAAATATCGGTTGAAAATATGCACTTGTAATTGCTTTCATAGAAAGATAGAACGATAGATTTATTTCAGTATATAAAATACAAATGGCATGGTAAACAACATAATTAAAATTACTACATATCATTAAATACAAATACAAATATCACATATCAGCTAAAAGACTAGAGCTTAAAAGCAATTTGAAAGCCATCATTTGGTTAAAAAATACACAATTATTGCTTCTTTTTATATCATTTGGTAAACATGTATAATTGTTGCATCAAATATTAATTACTATCATAGTGTACCAGGGCATGTACTCATAAACCCAGGATAGCACAAAAATGGGAATGGGAATTTCTCTATTTCCATTGTCGCCCTGGATGAATGATGACATGTCCTAGCAAGGCACATCTACTTTGTTCTTAAAGGTGGTAAATTTAGAAAATTAACATTTGAATAATAATACAAATCATTTGAATAATAATAAACATCACATGGAGATTACAGGCTTTATCAATAAAACCATCAGCTATTTAAAATATGATTTTTTACTGCAACCTTAAATGTCTGTAAGTTGGGGGAATCTTGTATGTCAATTGGTAAGCTGTTCCATAAAGAACATCCCTTATATGAGAAGGACTGGTTGCTTAACCCATGACCCTTTGCTAAATCTTGTATTATGGTTATGAACAGTACTGGCTAGCATAAAATTATCATTGAAGTAAGTAGGGGCAGAACCTGAGTGTATTTTAAAAACATGGTTAAGAATAATGTGTTCTACTTTTTTTTCAACAAGTAACCAGCCCAACCGAAGAAATTATTCTTTATTGATGTGACTTCTTTGATCTAGTCTGAACATAAACCTAATGATCTTGTTCTGTGTAACCTGGAGTCTGTTCGTCAGATTCTGAGAAATGCCATACAACCTTATAGAACAGGCATAATGAAAATGACATTGAATCAAGGACATAATTAACATTTTTTTAGTATCAAATGATAAAAACCTTTGCTTTCTGTATAGGAACTTAAGTCTTGCATTTGCCTTCTTAATGACCGATGTAACCATACTTTCATAACTTAAACATTGATCTAAAGTAGCAACCAAATATTTGACTGAGTCAGTGTGCTGTAGGACTGTACCATTGCACGAAATATTAAGGTTAGACTCCTTCTTTAACTTAGGTTTCGAGCCACATAAAATAAATTCTGTTTTACGCAGGTGTAATGACAATTTATTGTCAACTAACCAGTTACTAAGTCTTTCCAGATCCTGCGCTAATAAACACTCAATATCAAGTTTAGACATGCAAGACACCAGTATAGCAGAATCATCGGCATATAATAAAAGCTTATTTCATAAGTCACAATTATTTCCAGTTATGTACATGTACTTAGAATCAACGCTATACTCTCAAGTCCTATGTTAAGCAAACAACATCAGCAACAGATTAATAATGTAAAATGCAGGATTATCGAATTGTTCTTATTTTAGATTCAGTTTAACATAGTAACACTTCTAGTTGTAACTTATGTCTGGAAAAGACGTTCGTCATTTCTTAATTTTTAAGTGGCAAAAAATCTCATCATCATTTGCAAAGGCAAGTACATTGTAAACATCGCATTACCTTAACTTGTGATTTATTATCAGAAGTCTTGAACACATTTTAACATTTAGAATTCACTATGATAATTGCTGTTTTTTATCTAGCATGTATTCTACATCAATAAATAATAGCGTCACAATGTTGTTACATTACTATTATTCAAAGCGCGTGAGATGTGTTTTAAACAAATAGAGAGATAGAGCAATCAAGAATTTTGTAACGATGCTTCTTTTTAATTCTTCTAGGAACCTGGTTACATCATTTTGTGTGTAAGGTTTGTGCTGTATGTATTTTCCTGTATTGTTTAGCCAGTTTATCTTTTGTCTTAAATAAGCGACTACCGGAGATTAAAAAAGAATTTCTATATGATTAGGTCTCTTTCGTTACATTATTTCGTTTATTTGAAAAATTAACTTAACATTGATGTTATTTTTATAATCTGGATTCGATATTGTATCGTAAATTCTGTCTGTTAGGACAAAATACAATACCTATTTAAAAATAGTTAAAGTGTGTTTTTAAATATTATGAATAGCAATACAATAATCCTTCCTACAGGGCTAATCTTTGAAAACGCCTTGTACACATATAATAATATTGCTGATTTATAGCCTGAGAAGATTTTTTACATGATTTTTAAACTTAACGTTTCCTATAGGGATTTGAAAGTTGTCATATTTTCTTAACACTTTCATTCTGCTGACAGAATTGTGTCAACATTAAAGACTTCTAATGGATCTTTGGTAGCGACAGCAAAATTTATCCTCCGGTGGGGATAATATAATTGCTTTTATTCTCANCATAAAAAAAAAAAAAAAAAAAAAAAAAAAGAAACACCGATAGTAAAAGACAGTGTTTTGTCTTCGCAATAAATTCGTCCGTCTGTCTGTCTGCCCGTCCGTCAGTATTTATGTCCGTATGTATGTTTTTCCGTCCGTCCGTCTGTCCGTCCGTCCGTCCATCGGTCCGTCCGCCTGTTGTTTATGACATTAACAGGTGCGGATTTATGTCTTTGAAAATGATTGAATTTTTCGATTATACAACGATTATACAACGAAAATTATTTGTGATTGTATGATACTCTAAAAGTGTTGATGTTCTTGTCCGATTTCTTCTGAACTTTAACTCTATTTTGTTAAGCATAAACGTTGCANTATATATACACAACGAAATGCATTCAAAATAAATGTACATGTTATAATGATATCGGATTTCTGTTTAAACAATCAAGATCGTATATAGGTATTACAAACACAGAGTTTAAAAGTGTGGCTATTAGATGATAATTGCGTTAAATTCAATTCCTCGTTCTATTTTAAGTTCAAATTTATGGTTGAGAAAGCAACCATAATTTTCATAATTTAATAGTGTAAAACACGAAAATTGTCATTATGTTATATGGTGTTTATCGTTTTCGACTTACTTTTTAAAACTGATGCCAGAATTTTGCAAAAGAAACTGAATTTTCTTTTGTAACCATCGCTTCCTTCCACTTCCCCTTGAGATAATTTAAAAGCTCTCTCTCTCTCTCTCTCTCTCTCTCTCTCTCTCTCTCTCTCTCTCTCTCTCTCTCTCTCTCTCTCTCCCTCTAAATGTCCAAACGATTAAACGTTGTGAATGACCTTTATGAAGCTTAAAGATTGCGTTCACTATTTTCTGAATTGTCAATTTAATTCTAGCTAACCATACGGTTCGTTATGTTCGACATACAAGCGAACTGGTATGAGCAAACAAAATGCTTGTTAATAAATCAAAAATGAGGTTTGATATAAGACGTTCATAAAATAAAGACTTTCTTCAGCTACATAAGCTGGAGAAAAACCTTATTAACCAATGTGGTCCTTTATTTATGTCAAGGACACAATGGCCAGACAACGAAGCACACAACTAATTAAGCGGACAATATGTACACGTTCACATCAATCGCACTAAAACGAACAAAGCCGGGGTCACCGTCTTGGAACAAGTAATGCAAAGTATTAAGGGTTTAAACCGGTTTAAAGGAGCTCTAAACCTTATACGTAGCCCATAATAAATAACAATAAAATATATTACATTACAATTTACCTATCATTTAACTACTCGATTGTTTTATACAGACCAGAGCAACAGCACCGTTACTTTCTGAGGCATCATCAAAAATGAGACCAACACGGGTATCATCTGCATATCTTCTTAAAAAAACAGCTTCAGAAACATAGGATTATATAGTTTAATATGCAGATAAGTTACTATTTCCAAAATGACGTTAAGGGAGGGTTCGCCAATTTCTGAGTCTGAAAGACGAGCAAATTGGTAAATTTAAAACGCGCTTGTAAGTTAATTAATAAAATGGTGTTCAAATTATAAATTATGCAAAATTACTTTAAAACAAACTGTTATTTTTGAAAGTCAAATTCAGGTTCTAATAAAAGTATTGCCAACCTACTGAAAACGTTTAAACTAGAACATTTTAAACCTTAGCGATTTATATTTAGAATTTAGTTTCAGCAGCAAAAGAATACAATATTGCATTAGTTTATTTGACTGGTAGCAGTGACATTCATTCAGGGCATCCAAAATTTTTTGATGGACATTACTTGTCTTACTAAATACTGTTTAGTCAATACATAGGATTAATGAAACTAAAGAAACGGAAGACTAATTCTTACTAACACTCGCTAGTCTGGTATTTGAGGCAAACCCTATACAATATAGAACAATCCGTACAAAAGGAAGTAAGACATAAAATGATAACAGCTGGGGCCAATACATTAAAGTGCAGTATTATTAAGTTATATCACACATACTCTAAACAAATAGCAGTTTTGCAAGACAGAAACAAATCGACAGAAATTTAACTTTGTAAAATACTTCCTTTAAATGTTTTTACGCAAGTTTATTTCTTAAATAATTCTACTAATTTCTTTATAAATAAAGGCTGACTACTGTATTATTACATAGTTTTATGCCTGACAAACGGTTATAACTACATTGACATTTACTGCAACATCCAATATTTTCTATAGAATGTGTGTTTTGCACTCTTGAACGGCTACGACAATCCACTATTTTACCGCACTGATTGACCAATTCTTATAATTACCCCTACTACAGACTCTGCAAAACAAAAACGTAACACGGTTATTAAGAATGACAAACTGTTTTTGGAATGGAAGTGATAAATCACATTTTGCCTTCAAACTATCAAAATGTGAGTGCGCCGTTGGTACTGACAGTGAAGATGTATTAATGTTTAAACAGGCAAAACAAAACAAAAAACGTACACATCAATGTCTGACGTTTAATTGACTGCCAATCCATCCATCAAGTACATGCACAATCCGTTTTTCATAAACCACAAAGAAACGAAATTACAAAACATAATCATTATTGATATTTTCTCGAAATTAAACTCCGGTTTCATCGTGATTCGGCAATTACTTGTAAGTACGAGTACACAAAAATAATAGGAAGTAAAACTCATACATTCAAAGTTGGGGAATTCTTTAACACTGTAAACACATTTCAAAATGTGGGATAATGGACAGGCTTACATTCAGATCAAGTGGTTTTGCCTTAGTTTTAATATATATTCGCGGCTGAAGTCACGTTTTTAGATACAACACTGGTAAACGTGTCTCCCAATTGCGTAACAAACGTAAGCACAGATTGTTAGAGATGATTTATTGCTTTTGGGTCGACAACGAAAATCACGAAAATAGCTTTGAAAGAATCAACTGAATTTCATTCTTTAATTAGATAATTTACTCGAAGAAACAAACTTTACTCTTAAGCATTGGCAGTGAATCAACCATGAGGTTGTAAAACACCAACTACCTACAAACTATCAAATAAAATATCACTCACGACTACGATGTTAGCGAATCGCAGTTCATCTTCTTTACATTTAACATTTATTTGAACTCATCGTCGTATTGTATTTAATCCGTGTTCGTACAAAATACAAACTTGAATTTATATATTATTGTCTATTTACACTAAAATTTTAATCCAGATAGCGCATAATTTAACATCAATATTAATCAGTGTAGCATCACTTATAGAATAATAATAATATAGAAATACTACATTTCAGCTTGGAAGCATCGGTTGAGATGTCTCACAATGTCTCTAAATAAGGATATCAAGACAATTCATTATGGTTGCATCGATATCATAACTGTTTATTTCAATCATATTTACGAGCTTTCTGTACATAAAAAACGATCGTATCGATACTGTCCCTGATAATTTACGTTGCCTTAAGAAGTCATTGTCATTGAGTTAAAATATAAATAATACATTGTTTGTTTTACAACATTATTGTGACGATGAAGAGTCACAAAGGTTTACTTAATGTGCAATAATATAAAAAATATAAGTCATGTACCAAATTCGTGCGCAATTTATGCCAATATATATTGTATTCATATTATATTGAGATAGACAGTTAAAAACAAATACTCAATACATAAACGTAATTCATGTTATTACTAATTCCACTTACTAGCTGCATAATTAATATGACGGTGTCTATAAACAACAACACCATCACTTACTACGAAAAGTTCTACCATTTCTAACCAACAAAACCCTCATGTCTGAACATTAATTATTTAACCCGTTAACAGCCGCATGTTATGTATGAATCATTAAATAAACATTCAACATTTCAATTAACTTGTTTCCGTATCACGTTTGAACATCTCGAAATCAATAGACGCTAAAAGATATCTTGGTATAATACGTTTGGACGGACGTAACTATTCGTTATGTGGCGTTTTAATGCCCAGTGTTCTTATTGATTGTGGAAAACTAATGCCTAGGCGGCGTTTACAGGTAAATTGCCCTGACGTTAACACTGCACTGCATTATATAACAAAATATACTCTTGTCTGTTTTTTGTTTGTTTTTGTTTTTGTTTTTTTATACCACATTTATATAGCGCCCTTTTTGCTCGAGATGTGCGTTCAAAGGCGCTTTACATTTTTTCCCCTCTTCACCGGTTCATAAGTGGTCCGTTAACTTGGCGCAGTATGCAGCCACGGCACGGCTAATTTCCCTCACAGGTACCCATTTATACACCTGGGTGGAGAGGAGCAGATTTGAGATAAATTTCTTGCTCAAGGAAACTCCAGTGGTCAGGGCGGCATTCGAACCCAGGACCTCTCGATCCCTAAGCCAGCGTCTTACCATTAGACCACTGCTCTATTATAACGCTAGAAGTGATCAATTATAGTATTGCTTACTTATAACCAGTCATTATATTGAAGAAATATAAAAATCTACTTAGGGCCAATGAAAAATAGTGACCAGCCAGACAGCTCTAAATTGTGTATGGACAGAAAGAGAAGGCTTAATGGATGGTAACTATTTTTACATCGGACAAGAAGTGTGTGTTTTTTCCTTAATATACTGTACCGACAAATTAACCCGGTGTATCTTTGAGTATGCTTTATGAACAGCAATATCAGACATTGACATAAAATTGCATTTTGTTAGATACAATATTTGATTTATAAAATATTTATAAATATTTTCATGGTTGCGTGGACGGTGGCTTCATGTGTCAATAGTTTGCAAGCTATGTAAGATAATAGTGACCGGTCCATGTGCAATTTATTTCCTCTATTGTATTTTTCGGACCTTCACCGGTCATACAGATTAGGAACGACAAATTTATGTAAGATATAATATTTGATAACATTAAAGCTTTCTATAGAGAAATGATAAAATAAATTGTTTAAGTCGCATAGACACACTTGCGGAACAAAGAGTTAAAAACATTTTGATAACCATCAGTACGATTGTTCTTAATCGTTTTTACAAAGCGAGTTTAACTGCATGTAATTGAAGAAAAAATACTTCCCCTTACATTTTTGAGAAATAATTTTACTTGAAAAAGTAAAAATGTCCACAATGTATTTTGGCGTATTATAACATTTAACTTCACATATTTAAAACCTATGACATTGTCAAACGTATTATTTTATGATCGCGCATGTTGAATACAAACATATTTTGCTTAGTTTCTCAATAAAAACTGGTAAATATATTATGTCTTATAAGCTATTACACGAATTAATGTTCGAGAATATTCGTGAACATCAGGGAAAGAACTACTTCCTAAAGAGAACCTTTTTCCTGGAATGTTTATGTCATGGCAAGAAATATTCCTCTGAAATAATATTTCAAGCGTGTCATTTACAACATTTCTCCCTTAAGGTCCTTAAGGCAAATTCTTGTTAAAAATCTAAATGAAACATAATATTGGTATTAATTTATATGCTAAAGACGATATCATATTTACACTGTCGCTATGGAGATTTAAGTGTTGCCAGTCTTAGAAAAGGAATTGTAATTGATATTTTGAAGCCTTCGCAACGTTTACAACCCCTTGGGGATAACATAATTGCGTTCAATTTCTAAATAGTGTTGCGCGGATTGTTCCATTCATGATATACACGAAGTAAATTAAATAAACATACAAACACAATAATAACAGAGCGCGTTCGTCCTTGAGCGCAGATAATCTGTCTGAAATTTTATCATTTTATTATTTTTATAAAACACATATCTAGAAATTGAATTATATTTAATAAATTGTAACAGGATGTATGCAATGTTGTTGTAGAATGGTGCAACAATACATACGTACTAGACACTATATGTTTTAAAGTTAAATATTATATAATTGAAACTGGTCAAATCAATAAAATACTCTGTACGATTTAAATACATGACTGTTAAATAATCTCTTGATGTGCATACAACAAATAAACATGTTAATTTGAAAATAAACGTTCTTTCCATATGTGTTTGTGTTTACAGAGTTATAATCTCTAACTTAAAAACTTAAAATAAAAAATGTGTAGACTGAAGAAACTTGCATGTAAACACTAACCAATATCTTCCTGCGCCGCTATGCTTTGTACTCACAAGTTACAGTTATATTATAAACAAGTCCTCGCATTGCTTCATAGAACGAAACAAAGACAATTTGCATACAAGCAGCCGAAATTTGTGATTCACATAGTGCAACGGCATCTTGTGTCGACAAAATATTATTGTTATTATTATGATAACATTAAATGCTTAGCTGACCATATTAAAGTAACTGTGTTTTAACATCATTATGGGTAAACTGTCAATCAAATCAAATCAAAGGGAAAACGAACTTATCAGAAGCATTCGGTGCTGCTTGTTGTAAGATATGAAAGCCTCAAACTCGAGTAGTATGATTGATCAATCTTATCTTAGTGAATAGATATTTAAATTATGCATCTTAAAATATAGAAATAGAAATTTCAGGTAATTAATTCAATAAAATACAGTATTTGACATGCGATGGTCAATCCATAAAAAACCCAAGAGCGTGTATATTGTTTGATTGCAATCAAGACTGTCAGCATTATACTTCAGATGCCATGTATATGAGCCTTACATTATCATATCAAAATACTTAATATAGACCTCACCGACATATGAAAAAGCAGGCGCATACGAGATGGAGGTCAGAACGGAGAAGTCGAGGTTCATGGTGAAGAGTATGACCAACACAAGCGCAGGTATCACCATGAACGGCGAAAAGCTGGAAGACGTGACCAGTTTCAAGTACTTGAACGCAATCCTGGCCAAGGATGGTAACCGTACCACAGAGGTACGAATAATAATTGCCAGTGTGAACGCAGCGATGACCAGACTCCATCAGCTTCCCCACCAAGTAAAAGCTCTACAAGTCCCTCGTAATCCCCATCCAACTGTACGGCTGACAGAGCTAGACTCCTCACGTGGACAAAGAAAGCATGACACAGGCCTTTGAACGCAAGTGTCTCCACAACTTCACCGAATCTCCTACATACAGCACAGGACCAGCGAGTATTTCCGGAATACGACTGCACCACTTGTTGGCCCACGGGAGCACCTCCTGGCGACCATCAAACTACGAAAGCTGACTTTGCTTGGACAAAGAGTTGTATCAATCTTGTTAACCTCAAGAAATATCTGAAGTCTTATGCTACTGTTTTAACCATATGACAGTAATGCTAAAATTAATAACACATTTTAAAGCTCTTGAATTCCAAACAAATAATTGTATTTTTATAGTGGGGTACTCGAATTATGCCCATTGCGATTATTGTATAAAGCTTTACACCTGAACACATGCCATAAAAGAGAAAAGTACTAGATTCAGCATTGCCTAAGGTACGCCGACATTTTACTTGTAATTAAGCGTGGTACATGTTTATCTTGGAAACGACGCCACGACTTATTACGCTCCTATAAAATTATGAGAGTCCGTGTGCGTTGTTATATTTAATGTGATGTGTAAATATCAATTACTAAATATCGATGTCCATTACCAGGGCCGCTTTTGTTTCGTCGTACTAACAAGGAGCTCCAGTTGCGTCAGCACCAAACGAACACGTGCTTACACCACCATTTCCTAAACTAAACAACATGTGGCAACACGGAAACAAAACGTGGAGGGCGCGCGGTAATAGTGGATAATGGTTGCATCACAGCTGGATGGAGTTTTCTGTGATTGCGAAGCACTTAAGTTCAGGCTGGTCACCTCACCGCACCGTCTCGACATACATAACTACAACCGATAAGTAAAAATAGACATTGCGGTTATCGACACGTGCATTTTGTTAGATGTATACAATTATAATTAACCGAAATTAACATAGGTTTTGTCATTTGCATCATAAAACTTTTAGAACAAATCAGACTGTATTTCCGCTCGACTAACGTATTGTAATTGAATGCTCAATAACGACTTTGCCCATTAGTGCTCTTGATGTATGCTTAATTGGAACATAACAACTACTAAAAAGAATAAATAGAATAATATGATAGTGTTAAATTCAAAGACATATAAAGCGAGTAATTGAAAACTTGAACCACTGTCATTGGCTCGTGCTTTCGCTTCGAGCAATTAAACCTATTTGTACTCGACACTTACGCGGTATGCTATATCATGTTGACCGATGTGATAATAATATATAAGGAACATTGTGTCCACATGTGTCGTTTCTCGTCTTACCTGTGTGATTTCGTGTGATATATACGGCTGAACAAAATTAATGCATTATTTCTCACGCACGTTTTCCAAAATATAAATAGGAAGGGCGAGTTTTATTTTATTTATGTATATTTTTATTCCAAAGATGTTCTTTTTATTACTTTCATTGCAACAAGTAAATAACTACATAGTCTGTATGATATTGATAATGCATAATGCACACACTTCTTATACATGTTTGCATTTACCATAATTGTATTAATAGAGATATATTTCTAAACTTCAATTACTGCTTTTATATAATAAGTTTGAACGCATGTCAGTTTTGATAATATACTTTAAGGTGTGGTTTGCCGCTGAAGTTTACACTTAAACTGATAAATGCTTATCTTACTGGAAACTAATCGTGTTGCCACGTTCATTTAAAACATCATTCAATAGTTTTTATTACGACATATGACAGCAAGCTCCTTTTGCAGATTCGTCAGGTTTAGCGCTCAATTTAATATAAAATGAATAATGTTGGACGAAAATAATTGTGAAGACCTTAGAGGTTTGGAACGAACACATATCATCAGAAAAAAGTTTAATTGTGGCCGACCTCATTTATATGGAGTCCAAACAAGTTTGTCCAAACAGTTTGACGCGTAGCTACTACTTGTCCCGAACAATATCGGTCCGCCATATTTCATGAACTACGCACCTTTGTGGATTTATTTAACAGTATAATTAATTTACTGGACTGACAAAAATTGGGAAAGATTTGAATTATAGCTGGTATTACGAAAATAAATCCAATAAATAATAAATTGTGTTTATTCAAAATATTTTTTTTTATGAAATATTGTCGATTTTGAGGTAGTCTTGTGCTGTGTGGGGAAGTCGAAGTACGGTATGGAGACCACTAACACAAATACTTGCGCTTGGAGCGGAAATTGAATGACAAGCTAAATTAATTACTAATCAGGGACGACACTTTCCGCCTAAACTTGCTTTTCGCTAAGAAGAGACGTTCTCTAAACGAACAAAATCATAAAAGCGGAAAGTGCCTTCCTGCTAAGCCTGTGCGGACTGCAGAGGCTTATCTAGGACGACACTTTACGCACATTCATTAAACCCCTTTTTCACAGTGTGAGGCTCAAAAATATTTTCTCCTTGCTGCTTCAAAAGTAGAAATACTAAATTGTAATTGATACTTATATATTATACGCATGGACAAAGTGTGGAAATAAAACAAAATGCATTTAAAAACGTGTTGATACATTATAAACATGTTGTGTTTTATTAAAATCACCTGTATTTATTTTGTTTCATATGCAGATTTTAGCCTTAAATTAGCTTTCGAATGTTTAAAAACATACTCGTGAATGTTTACACTGACCCGTTTGATCTTTTTCTGTTGGATTTCAAATGATGCGAATATATCGGATTCGTCCGGTATACCGATTGTTAATTGGTAACGAATCATCCAGCGCAGAGACATGCCCAGGAGGCATTTGCACAGATGTAAATTAATTGTATTTACATCTTTCAGAACAGTTTGTACCGGATTTCCATGTTACATACATATATCAGCAAAAAGGTAATTTTTGCCACTCACATTAAGTCTCGGATGCAGTCGGATAATTATTCCCTAAGCAAACTTCGAAGAAAAAGCTAAACTCTCAGTCGATTGTGCCGGAGGTTAATATTGTCCCAATAATAATTCTGATTAACGTCGTTTGCGATCACAAGGAAACATTTCGGTGTATTGAGGCAAAGAGAAGATAAGAGAAACAGTAGGCCGCTGTGTGTACTATGACGGCATTCAATTAACAATCTCTTCACGATGTTTTTGTCAAACATCTCTTTAAACCTTTCTGGATATTATTATTTCAGAATTTAAGGGTATAAATGATTTCCGTTTAAGGTAGTTTGTACCTGTTGTGCAGCATTGTAGATTTGCACAGTGGTTGCTTCTTTCTATGTAAATTATCACTGACTGTTTTGTTTAAAATACTTATAATTATAAAACGGAGATGATGAAGCATTTTTGTTATTTAATATTAGAAGCCATGTAAATGATGTACAAATACAAAATGCACTTTTGAAACTGACAAATAACAAGAAGTTATTTTGTAGTATTTCTATTATATACGACTACAACTACTCTATGTTTAAATTTGGATTGCAGAGCTAGCATGATATCTGCATCAACTCTAGATATATTCGCATTACATGTTTGAATTTCGATATCAGAGTTATCACGATGGTCGCACCAGCTCGATATTCTAATGTCGAGTTTGTCGATATCAGTTTCAACTTCACAAACCTCAATAATAATCCTTGCATGACGCAGATATTCCTGAATCCTTCCCATATGTTACTAGAACATGAGTGCAGAACCATACATAGCCATGCAAAACGGACGTGAACCTACCGTCCAGATACATGCTGTGGGTGACACAGGAGTTGGTATTGGCGTGGGTTGGTCAAAAAAAGTCTACGGACAATTGTCTTTATGTAATGAAAATGTACAACAATTTAATAACTGTATGTTTTACATAGTTAGTGGCTGACTTGTTAACAATTTGTTTAGTAATACGGATATAAGATACATTAAGTGAGCGTTACATAAAGCATGGACGAATGATTGTCTTGACAAACGTGTACAGTAGAACGAAGATATAAATTTTGTAGCATTGTCTAATGTTATAATGGTATGAAAACTATTTAATAAAACATATATCACTATGATTCTATATTCACGCAGAACATGTTTAAATAGGCAAATTTCGAAAGAAACATATATAACTGCGCAACTTATTTACTTTAATCTCCACGATACGATATTTTGGAATCACAACATTAATTGCAATAATTGACCCATTATTTGCAATATTATAAATATAGAGAATAAATTAAATATGTCAAACCTATACAATCAAAAAGCATAATAAAAAATCGAAACTAGATAGTTAGCTTATTTTAAAGATAGTCTATTTAATCAACGAAACAGCATTAAGCCTCATGATAACACTAAGGTGTGTAATTAAGTAGTCCAACATGGAAACTAGATGTTCACTTGTCGAAAAGGCTCATAATGGAATTATATTAAGATTTGACAAATGTGTTAAATTTATTTGTGATTGTGACAAAAAGAGCCTAAAAAAAATTGATTGTCTGCGATAGACGAATTGATCCTTCATATTTGCAATTATGTAAGACCGATCGTATGTTTCGGCCATGTGTTATGCGTATCTGCTCTCTTTATTGTTTAAAGTCTCCAAAATAGCTTATCATTGTTGTGTTCGTGAGTCCATACATGGTAAAATGGATGAAACCAAACTTATTTTCTTAATTCGACTGATAAAAACCACATTATTGAAATGTTTGATCCTCAATATGTTTGTAAACATTTTGAGAAAGATTTAAACATACTTCAACGACAAAACATCACTGACGGATGGTGAAACAATTTCATGAAACCAAGTAACTTTTCCGGAAACAAACGTAACATTCAATGGCAAACTACAGCCC
This sequence comes from Dreissena rostriformis, assembly GCA_007657795.1. Taxonomy (NCBI): domain Eukaryota; kingdom Metazoa; phylum Mollusca; class Bivalvia; order Myida; family Dreissenidae; genus Dreissena; species Dreissena rostriformis. The sequence continues at coordinate 934,125 of VMBQ01000075.1, read as the reverse complement.
ATAATTCTTTAAAAAGAAACTTTCAAGTTCTTAATCGAAATAGTGAACCGTAGTTATGAAGTCCATAAAAATGAAAGATCAAAATTAATAGAAATTATTTTCGATGTCACTCCAAATGAATTTGGCTATAAAAACATATTTCAATGTGAAAGTTGCATCGCTCCTTATTGATTTACTTAAGCATTAAGGTAATTCAGATATTACAGCAATCATATTACTGAATGAGTCAAGGGTAGATCCCATATGCAAAGATTCGTTATAAAATGAAACACAATGGGGCAACAATTTGTGTATACTGTTATAACAATTTCAAAATACTATGTGGACTTTTCAATCACTGCAATTGTGCAGCTTGTCTTAACAACTGAGAGCCTTGCCTGATCCATATTGACTTGTTATATGTAAGTTCTATTATAAATTAAGGACACAATATATACAGGCAAGTGCATTGTGTTACACAATCTCATTAAAACACAAACACAAAACAAAATCTTACGGTGTACGTTAGGACAATGGGGTATTCTAACTTAAATAAATTTTCAGCTTGCAATAGGGTCGAGCGAAGATCGATTCAGTATCGAAAAACCAGGTGAAAAGTGGGTATTCTACAATAAGTGATAACAGGAGCAGGGTCGAAAACCAAGATGTAAATTGGATATTGGAGCTATAAGGAATATTGAGCCAGGATCGATTGCATGGCTGGGTATTGGTTATTCGAACTCGAACTGTTGCAAACTTAAGTGAATATCGAGCCAGGACGGAATATCCATCTTCGATCATTGTTCGAAATAGTTCCAATACCTAATACCCAGCTATTAGACTTAGGCTTGATATTTGGAAGAGTTTAAATACCAAATACACAGCTAAGTATTGGACATTACCTCAATATTCGCAATGATTTGAATATATATTACCCAGTTGGGTATTAGTCTTTGGCTCGATATTTGGTAAAGTTTAAATACTCAATTCCCAGCAAGGCATTCTAGTTTGGTTCGGGATAGAATTCACAATATCCGATAAAAATAATATTGCCAACTTCATGGACCTTTGAAGATAGCGGTGTCTGATCGTTAACTTAGGTTTTATTATTGTGCATTTGTCTGTTTTTAATCAAGTCTGTGTCGTTTGCTTAATATTTTTCTGGTTGAATCACACACAGTTCTTATTAGAACAAAGTTCACAGACATCAAAAATGTAGATAATTATACCATGATTGTCTTCCATGAACACATCATACAATTAAACCACTGTCTGTAGGACAATATTGTGTTAAGAATATGGACTCATATATCTATAATAAATCAAGGAAAACCGTCAGTGCTAGTTTATAAAAAAAAAATCTGAAGCAGATAATTAATTGTTTTGCATGCTCATTAACATTCCTTAATAATTATATCTAATACTAAACAATGTCCTTTCCTTCATCAACAAAAAAAGGAAATAAGTCATCCTTAAGGTATCGTCCTTCTAAATATATGTTTGAAATATAATTAAATAGTTGATTCAAACGTAATTTAAAGGGATTTGTTTACATGGTATTTCAAGATATCATACCTCACGGGGATTTTAAAGTTGTCACTTTTTCTCTGTAACACTTCCATGCTGCTTACCGAATGTCATCAAAGTAAACGACGTATGATGGATCTTGTGTCGGCATCCTTACATGTATAATCCCATTGGGAATAATGTAATTACTTTCATTCTCAAACTAGTGTTGCATGAATAATACATTTTATTCCATTCATGATGTTTTCGTAGACCTCTATAGCTGCAATATATTTTCATAAAATGAAGCAAATATAATTCACTAATTTTACTAGTGTTGCGTGAATAAAACATTTGATTCCATTCATGATGTTTTCGTAGACGTCTTTAGCTGCAATATATTTGCATTAAATGAAGCAAATATAATTCCCTAATTTTGCTAGTGTTGCTTGAATAAAACATTTGATTTCATGATGTTTTCGTAGACCTCTATAGCTGCAATATATTTTTTATTAAATGATGCAAATATAATTTTAATAATCATAGAAACCAAGATCGAAACGAGCGCAGTAAATTACAGATAAAGAAAAAAATACAGTAAATATATATCTTGTTTAACACTATTTAATGTTAAAAATCAACAGCAGTAGCAATATTTAAACCGAAGTGTATTGCATACAAGTAAATTATGGAAGGTATACCCGGGTAGTTACTCGAAGCGAAATTTGAATGAAACTGTAATACCTTTAAAAAATAAAATACTTACTTCATTGATTCATTAATATATATTTACATTAGTTATTGTGAATTTTATTTTATAATAAACATAATTTTCAAATAACATAATCATATGAGAATAGCAGATGGTTTACAAAAACAAACAATAAAACTAAATGTTAAGATAACCTGTATGAAAACAACAGTCTCTTTCTTGCAAATAGATATAAGAAAGAATTCGGTCGGGGTTAACGAACTATAACTGTAAGCTGTTTGAGGTCAGTGAAACACATGTTTCCAATACCAAGAATATTAGTCATAGTGCTTGGGTATGACGTGAACCAGAAAAAAGGTCAATGGAACTTGCCATAAAAGGGAACATCTATTAATAGCACGCACAAGAACTATCTTACGGAGATTCCGGAGATTGTCGATTTATCACGATCGAAACCCCTTAGTACCGGTATTTAAAGCTATGTCTGGCTGTTTTAAGTCATCTTGTCTTACAGGTAATGGTATATGTAGTTATATACATTTTGGAAAATTTATTTGTTGTATGTATTATTTTGCTTAGTGAGGCGATTTAAAGTTAAGAAATGATATCCAGTGTATTTGGATTTTATTATAATTATTGATGATATTATATTGTTAATTCTGAAGGATTATTTGTTATGTAAACAATTACGTACAATTTATATTGAATAAACCGCAGACTTATATTATATAACAGGTACTAAAAGAAATGCTTATTATTGTTAGTTATTTACGTTAATGGAAATTACTGTGGAAATATTTTATTACAAATTTTATATAAGATACTTTAACTGATGTACTTAAAAACACATGCTTGTTAGTTTTCGATTCACTATATCTTTCTTCTCTTAAAATTTGGAACAATTAATGTAATGACAATTTTATTTGTTTGCTTCTATAATGTTCGATAAGCATAGCTGGTTTTATTGGTAATACATATTGGATTACACAGTACAGCCGCTTTAATAATATTTAATTCCATTGGTAATTAGATATTCAGTACAGCTGTTTTAATAATGCTTAATTTTGTTACTGGTGACGTCATCGCCCCTAAATACGTCATCGCTCCGAACAACTTACATAGTTTTGGCTACATGATAGGTACATGAACTCCAGTTTATATCGTTCAACTTTATTAATATATTTTTTTCTCTGATGGTAGTTTCCTGATCGATTTATTTTTAAGCTTTGTTTTATTTATTTTGAATTATATATGCGTGTATATATCACGCTGCCCCCCATTTTTTGGTCATTGCTAGTATAATTTTCAATTTGCTAAATTATCGCCTCAGTCTATACGGTTATTCTTTTTAGGTATAACAATCATTTTCATTTGCATTTTAGTATATTACTTTCACATAAACAATCAAGTAGGTAATTTGGATATTTTACACCAAATATTGCTGCTTCTTCCTGTAGGTGCGCGATGATGATCAAAACTATTAACTATATGATGCTATTTTCTTAAATATGTTTGTAAAAATGCGTGATGCGTGTTAGTAATTTCATTTCATCGTGCCTCAAAAAGTTGTTACTCTGTTGCTCTGGTCTCCTTCCTACCATTGAGTAATTAAAAAGTAATTAAATTGAATGCGTTTTAAATCCCTTTTATTACTGTTTAATTTGAGTTGCAATGCTATGAGGTTAAATTTTATTTACACTTAAATGTATCATGAATATTGCTGGGCCAAGTGTGAGGTTGAGCGCTCTATAACCGGTTTAAATCCCCAGTGCTTAGCATTGACCGTTCCAAGGCGGTGACCCCAGCTTTATTATATTATGTGTATATGTTGTTTCGTTCTGTGCCGTACTGTACCGTTTTGGCAATTGGTTCCTTGCCATAAATAAATGACCACGAAAGTGTGTATTATAGAAATGCAATACTGCTGCAGCTTCTGGAGTTTCACTTCTTTATATTTATAAATTGTGCATGCATATGAATATGTATACCATTTTAATATATATATATAATTATAAATTTTATCTTGTCTTGCATAAAATAAACTTTGGACTACCTAAGGCAAAATCGTTGGTTTTGAATTAATATCTACAACCACGCAAGGAATATACTAAATAATTATGAGTGGGCCACTGCAACAGCAATGGTATTCTGTTGCTCCAGACCGGCGCTGAGCATGAACTGCTAATCACAAACACGATCTTCCGCCTCCCTATCAATAATCGAACGACCTGGATGCCCCCCCCCCCTCACTCCCTTGCTCAAAGCACTGGTATATTATTGACTTTAAACTGAACGCAGCAATAAAATAACATTTAATAAATAAATAAGAGTAACATTCAGCGTACGAAATAAATATTGAAATATCCTAAAATCATCCGAAAGATCCCGAGTAAGAATTAAACAATAATCAATCATACATATGACTGTATGACAAAACACTTATTTGGCAAAACGTTGAAACATCGTCATTTTGTATCAGATTCAAACGTTTAACAGCATAATGTTTTAACTAATCTTTGTACAACGACATCAAAAGGTCCGGGAAAAGTGTATTGGGCGATCGATTACAAAAACGTTCCCCCCCCCAAAAAAAAAACAAAAACAAGAATACTCACTGGGGGCTGACGATGTCAAAGCGTTGTCCGTTTCTCTACGACGTCGGGTATATGTTTTACTACGAAACATTGTGTCAATACACATGCCATCGAAGTACAGATTGGTTACTTCGTTGAGTTACCTATACCTTATATTTGTAGTTCGTTGCACAACCAATACATATTCTGTGCAACATCTATACATAAAGCGACTTGAAATTTCGAAACAAAGCATTTGAATGATTAAAATATATGTTCGTTACCTGTTTTGTACTTTCAAAAGTTTAATGTACAGTGTATCAAAGTAACATGTAGTTTCTTTTAAGTTAAGTTACTGTAATTGGCTATTTTAACAGAATAACCACCTTATGCATTACTTCAAATCAATATATTTCGATTTTAGCTCAAAATCGATGTAAAGGTTGCAACTACGCGCATTTGTAATTAGTTTGTTATTGAAAATAATTTCCTACCATAACTGGATGTTCCGTTCTCTAATCCATAAATACCAGAAAAGATGAAACTCGCCTGATTAAATAGTGTATTGACACAATGTTTCGTAGTAAAACATATACCCGACGTCGTAGAGAAACGGACTAAGCTTTGACCTCGTCAGCCCCCAGTGATACTGGCATTTTAGGAAAACGGTTTCAGTTTTGTTCGTCGTTGATTGACGTACAATATCCCATTGATTAGATGACATAATATTCTGCAAAACAAAAAAGCTGCGTTATATTGTGCTCACTATTTGAGAGCCTAAGATATAAACTACTGAATTATGATTCTCAACTTGCATTTTAATTCACATTTAATTTACTGCCAGAGTGGATGGTTTTATATTTCAAAGTATGCGTTTTCAGAACATATAATAAAATAACACCAGCATGGGCTGGATTTAAAAATATCTCACCAATCTTTGTATGTGTAGAAAAGAAGTGTACACATTTTAATCCGTTCGAAATAGCATACTGTAAGTATTTGAACGAAATTTCATTGGCAGATACATTAGTTTGGCCATGTGTTTTACCTAGGAATTAGATGGTTTTTTTTCCAAAGAGGTGGATTTCCGGATAGCACCTGTTAAGACAAGGAATATAAACTATGACAGTTAAAATTAAAGAAAGTAAACAGTTGAAGGTGAACATGTATACGCACCATAATCACATTTAAAAATGGCCGTCACAACCACATGTATAACCGTAGGCCGTTATTAAAATAATTGGATAAAAATACCATACAGAAGCGTTGATAATTGTTAAGTTCGTCTATTTAACCCCTGCAAATGGCGGCATATTATCACAACGATACAAGTTGTATTCTGATACGCTGATGAACTGTTGATTTATTTGATTTGCATTGTATGCGACTTAGAGTTACTATTTTAGGAACGTGTACGGTATTATAATAGCCAGGTTCCTAAAGATTTTGTTCGTGCCAAGAATAGATAGCCTCATGACAAAATGAACATAAATTCGCATTAGATATACTCATTCAGCTAAGATGCATGTATTTGTCAAGATTTGTGTTGCTGGTTTTCGGATCACCATGACTAACATACATATTGGTAGTTAATTTTAATAATAAACCTATGACAATGACTTCCGTTAACATTATGGCAGCGATTTATCCTAAAAGGTTGACATGATGCATATTCATATGTGTTGTTGGTTTTAAATGCAATAAAGATGCAATAAATTTTAAATCACCCACTTCTTGTTCTACATAAATATCGTAATAGCAACCTAGACTAGTTCACTTTTATTACTGTCGGACAAAACCTCATATCTAGTCGGTAGTATGATGACGCCAACATTTCGAATTTTTGGTTCATATCAATAGTTGCTGCTTTGACCTTATAACAGGAATGCTTCCTGTCGTGCACATCCGTTGTGTTCTTTTAAATATAATCCATTGGTAAAACGATGTTTTATGCCTTAAGTAGTGTTTTTGTTACATTTTTTTAAACGTCGTGTCTTCGTCCGGATTCGAATGGGGATACGAAACTGTTCTATTAGAGCTAAAAAAAAGCTCTCAAATAAACGACGGCAGATGGATTTATTGACATCGCCATGTTCACATCTAATTGCTTGCTCTAAATGATGTCTAGCTGGTACAGCCGAAGTTTGTATTGACGCTTTACTTTAGCTTCAACATTAAAACAGAGGTTCTTAGTCAGGTCTTTTTTAGATTATACATCAGCGCCTAGTACACGAGAATGGATGTGAACAAAATGAATGTATAAGGGAATATTTGTTTGAAATTCAACGTTACGTAGTTAAGAAAACAAAACGTCTAACACAAAATATTACTTACAAACTCGGTCCTCATCACTTTGTGTGTTAGTCTTTTTCATTAGACATTTAAATTCCGGAGTCATGCACAGTTGTCTGCATCAACATACTGATGACAGTTACAAAGAATTCGAAAGTTATAATCTTGATAATTCAAATGTGCAATTATGTGACAGATGTAACGATTACCTTTTAAGATATTTCCTATCTTTATAATGAGGAAAATATTTGGCTCCCATATGGTCCCGAAAAGCTGTATCACCATCAAATGTTGATCGAGGAAAGTTTTGATCTAGACAAAATGAATTAACTAACAAAAACATCTTCTTAATACATTGCATGCATTTCAAATTCATTTGCCAGAGCATGAAGCGTTAAACAAGGTTATCATCTTGAGATTCATTTGTTCTCATATAGTCGTAATTTGTCTTCTCTGATAGATTTGGCAAGGCAATGGTATAATGTGTTCCCAAAATAAAATGCGTATCTTGCTATTTGTGTGAACTTATGCGAACTATTTGATGCAAATCATTTTATTGACTATTATGGCGCTTTTAGATCCGCTATGAATACAACATTATTCAATAAATCTGGTAACCATAAACACGAAATATGCAATTATTTCTGGACGCAAATAGATGCCATAAGTGATCATTCCATTAGACGCTAAAATTCTATTCTTTCCAAATAAACACTGAATATTTTACGCGGTTTTAACATTAAAAGCAAAGTTAACATGAGTTTTCTTTAGCTATACCGCTTTCCAGATAATCGCAGTGTCTTGGTTGTATTTAAGTATGTTATTTGTTTTCAAATATTAATATATCTATATTATTTATTCTCCTCTTTCGAAATGAAATAACACATCAATCAAACGTAATATTCGAAATTCATCTTTAGAAAATTGTGTTTGCATTTATTTTGTATGCCTCAGTTTACATGAATATAACTGATTATGTGTATACTATATATTGGTGCAGAAAAAGTGAAATCGATGAGTTAAATGTATAACATGTCATTTATTTAGTATATTTGTTCACCATTGAACACATATAAAACTATATGGCTATATAAAACATTATGCTTTGCACTGTAACTTCTGAATCGTCTTAGCGTTAGCGTTAGCGTTTTGCAGACGACCACACCGCAAGCAAGCGATTCAAACCTACATCTTTTTCTGTTGAAAGATCTGCCATTCAAGAACTTGAACGTTGCGCACTCGTTATTAACAACTGGATGAACGAGAATAAACTGAAAATGAACGCATCAAAAACGGAATTCATCACGTTCGGTAGTAGACCCCAATTCAATAAATGTCAATCTAAAGAAATAGATATTGCTGGTGACACTGTAAAAGCAGAAAAATGCATAGTATTACGGTATTTGGGTGCATATTTAGATGAATCACTGAATTTTAAAGAACACATCAAAATTAAGTGCCGTACAGCCATGTACAACTACCTCAAAATAAAAAAAAACATAAGGAAATACTTAACAAAAGAAGCAACAGAAATACTCGTTTTGTCTTTGGTAATATGCCATCTGGATTATTGTAATCTCATCTTGTATGGAACAGCTCAATGCGAAATCAACAAAATGCAGCTTATCCAAAACATGTGTGCCAAATTGGTTTTCAGCCGACAGAAATATGACAGTTCAAAGGATGCTTTGTATGAACTACACTGGCTACCAGTAAAGGCCAGTATAACATTTAAATTACTGACCTTCATGTATAATTGTTCTGTTGGTCACGCGCCAAAATACCTTACATAACTTTTAACAGAAAAAGTACCAGCACGTAACCTTCGATCTACAGTATCGTATGAAGGATGTTATGATTTTAAATGCACAAAGAGAAAAACTTTCATGGACAGGAGTTTTGGAGTTGTCGGTCCGAAACTGTGGAGCGACCTACCATCAAGCATCCGGACTTCTGTCTCAAAAGACATTTTCAAACGGAATTTGAAAACATTTCTCTTCAGAGACTTTTACAACCTATTTTAATTTGAATACCTGTGATTAAAGGTCAATTTCAAAGAAAATCCAAAGTCAATATAGTTAATGCTATTTTCATTGAAATATGATTGAATATCGGGTAAATAATATTTTAGTGTTGTGTTTAACATAAAAAAGATAAAAACGCAAAGCGTTGATTCGCTTATCTCCCCTGTTAAACCCTGCAGTGTGACGTCACAGCTGAACAAGCATTTTCGCGTCCGCTGTAGAAGATAAGCGATAGAATTATTATTATTATACCGGATTTATATAGCGCCCTTTTCTTACAAGAGTGCACGTTCAAAGGCGCTTTACATNATGTTGAAATTTGGAAAAGGAGACATATTCATTTTATATCTGCTAACAATCCCGAATTGTTCTACAAACAATCACTTTAATAACAAACCGTTTGCGATTGTAAATTGTCTTATTAATCGTATTATTGTACCACTCAATTTTGACCTGAACGAAAACGATACGTCGTGTTTGATTTGAAATTAATTTAGAGGAAATGTCAATTTCAAATTATTCGTGATATAATTGTGTTTAAAAGACCAATTAAACTTTAAACCGAAATCAAAAGATCCCAACGTTCTCTGCGCTACCAAGTTTGTATCAAAAAATCAGTACACGCACTCATTTCATGCGTTTAGCGTGATGTTGCACATTAACGCATAATTTTCGTGCGCTTATTGTCGGAACAAAGGAGAAAAAAAACGAAATATACATAAGGACTGTGGATTACAAATTGGAATTCTTATTGGGGAATTCAACAAGACATTTATATTTGTAATATATTTAATGAATTCATTTTTTGTTAAACGCTTTCTGTGTCAAAAAATATTTTGATAATATAAGGCATGAAAAGCAAGATTGTCAGGGGGATTACACCCGGTTGCAATCACCAGTCTCTTAAGTAGGCCTAACTGACCACTCGTCCACGATTGTATCGTGGGGGAGTACACATAATGATTAGTGTGGCAGGTATAACAAAGCCATAAAACTGCAATAAACTAATTAAATTATCGATTTATAGTGACACGGGGGTAATTTAGAGGCAATCAAATTGCCGCTAATGATTATCAGTCGCGCATTTTTGCAAAAAAATCGGATATTCTGTTTTTCATTTTTTGTCCATAAATAAGACGCTTCGGAAAAAAGTCCCGTCTTATACCCCGAAAAATACGGTAGTGTGTTTTTTGTCTTCTGACAATTTTATTGAACTTGACATTTGTACTATGCATACGTGGAAAAGATTACGAACTAGAACAAAACATGCGCGATGAACAGCTAGAGCATCAAGGTAATTATATCGATTGATGCAACTGATTAGAATTATGTTATAAGTTAAAGAATGTTTTATAATAATACTTTTTTTCACTTGTATTTATTTTCAAATAAAGAATACAATAATTTGGAAAGATGATGAAAAATCTAATAACGAACATTTCAGGGCTTTTTGTAGCCGTTTTGGGAAAAGGAGTCTGGTCTAAATATGATTTTTTTAATTGATAAAATGGCGTGTTCTGTACATATACGGTCTATTTTCATGCAGTTCATCTTCATAATGATAAGATTCGTCAGAAAAATCCATAATTTTACATAAAAGTATTGATGTAATAGCAATGCAGTTGATCGTCTCGGCAGAAATAACGGTGTTAAACGTAGCGAATGTACATGAGTCACAGCAAGGGAGGTAAGTCAGTCCAGCTTTTAGAAAACAGTGCGTTATTGGAAGATTTACCCGGTGATTTATGGCATAAGGCGTAATGCTTCATTGTTGCAAATAGTTGTATTCCGCATCTCAAACAATTATCTTTAATATTATAAAGTTTCCAAAAGTGTTAAAATTTACCTTTAAATTACTTTACAATTATTAAAAAAATAATCGAGACTCAGCGTTATAGATTTATTATAATTTATGAGAATTTACGAGTGCGACGGTTGTCCTGACGAGGTTTGATTTCTCCAGTCTTCAACACACATAGTGGTAGTATAAGCAGTGTCTTTTAGTCACGCTTAGCCCCCCTAGTTGTGTCTCATAGTCACACTGTAATTTTAACCTTCAAGTTGTGTCTTGTAGTCAAACTTGGTCAGTCTATTTGTGACTTGTAGTTACAATAGTTCAAATAAGGTTAAAAACCAACGGAAGTGTCCGTAAAGGTGACAGGTAACCGGTAGCTGCGGAATCCGACAGCCAGAGTGCAGAAATATCCTTTCGCGTATCCTTTCAGTTAATGAAAAACAGAAAACAGTGTCTTTATGTTGCAAAAATTTGCTCATAAAATCTTAAACCTAGTTGTGTCGGTCTGTTACATAATATTTTACTCTTACCGTGTTTTAATTTTGTAGCCGGCATTGTTTTATTGCTTAAGTTTCTTACAGCATTTTAATTGATTATTAATCCTTTAATTAATGCTTCATAATAGAATCAATCACTCTTATGTTTTATAAGTTTTATGAACATATATATGTTTTGTACAACGCCATTGACTATAATTATATAAATATGCGTTTCATCAAATTAGCAAGTTTCAAGTTATCATCTTCTAATTAAACTCCACTTTATAATATGGATTTTAAGATTTTGTGTTGCACATCATAAAGGTGTAAATATAAAAAGCATTTCGTTTATGGATCCTATTTCCTACCTTTTTCTGATGCATATTATTGTTTTACAAGAAATGCTTATAATACAATATATCGATGTGAGAATTTCTTTCCCGTATTCCCCCACTGAGAAAAATCCAAAAATACTGAATACATTTATGCACTTACATATCTTGCCAATAATTGCCATTTTCTCCATTGGGTAATCGTATACCGGACTTTCCGTGAATTCGCCTTAATAGCCTGTATGAGTGTTATTACATCCACAGACATTGGCTCAGACAAAGCCCAATGGTAGTCTTAACCTGTAATTACCGTGATACATGTTTGTCTGAGAAACGGCGCCACGGCTTTCACACTCAATCATACTTATCCGATTCCGTAGGCGCTGTAATTAGTAACGGGACGAGGAAATATCAATCAATACAGAATTATGTCAATGATCATTGCCGTTGGTTTCCTTGTACACACAAGGAGTGCATGTGGTGTCAAAGAAATAGACGAACTTTTATTTACATCTAAGTTTCCCCATTCTGTAGTTTCTACAGCATGTTTCATCACAAATTTAACACGGAAACATGCATTGGATAGCATAGGTGGAAAATTGCTCCGACACAGTTAGATGTGTTGTTCTGTGATTTTTATTTTAAAATTTCCATATATTTTTAGAACCAAATACACTTAACGAAGAACGTTAGTGAAGGTTGGTCGATTCATCGACCATACATAAATAGCACACAGAAATCAACAACTGGAATTATGTTTAACTACGCGTGTAATGTGGAAGCTATATACGTACAATTGTATTGTGTTATTTTGTTTTACAAATATAGCTATGTAACTTAACTGCACTTTTCACCGTGCAATTAACACAAATTACACACATTATGCGATGTGTTTCATCAGAACACATTTAATTATACGGAACTTATGCGAATTGCAAAACAACGGAATAAAAACATTTTCATCGACCTGTAATTAAGTTTAACAGATTGATTGATGAGTTTAAGCAACATTTATACATCGAAGTATATTCAAAATATTTTATATATTTATATTAACAAGAAATACTTTACTTAGTAATATCTTTCCCTTTAAAATGTAAACTATATCCCTGCTTGTTATCCACCATTATGGTACACCACAATGCACTATTTTACAGAACTATGGATCTTAATGTACCAAATCCATTCTTAGATTGTATTAGATTTCAGACCATAAATGAAGCCTTGAACTGTAATGTTCTGGAACTGTTGTTTCGTTCAGCTCAACTTGCCATTAACCAGATCGTATTACGAAATTCATCCTTAACGCAGTTTATTGTAGAGATTACCAAAATCAATAGCATATATATATGACATTAAAATGTATTTTTACGTATTTTTCATCGCTTTAAGGTGTAAGAAGGGGGTTGTAAAATGTGCTTCTTATGTAGCATTTTGAACCCAAATGTGGGAAAATGTAAAAGACTCATTTGTAAATTGCGAATAGAGGCTTTCTTCTATACATTTTTACAGCGTAATGAACATTCATCATAATTGTATTACGTCACAGTTTTCTCAGACATAAATGACACTTATAGATTATTGAGTTATTCATGAATTTAAATTACAACATTATGGTTTGTTCATTGCGTCATTTAATGATTGTGCAATATTAAGATGTTTTAATTGACGTCATTTGAGTCACTGCCAAAATAAAATTAAATACGAACAGAACTCGACATTAGCCAGATTTGCAATAAACACAAATACAAACAAATAAATTGTATTTTTCAAAATCAACACAAGGGAAAGTATTTAAAACTGAAGTTCGAGAGTGTATAAAGGACAAAGCACTAACAGTTCCTCCATAACGAGGTTGGAAACCATCTGAATTAATAATTGTATTCTAAGATATCTTGGGCAAATTCATTTGTCATATAGGGAATATCAATGGAATGGTTAGAAGTTCTTGTATGTTGACTTTCCACATATGTTATATATTGTATAATCAGAAACTGCTTTGAGTGTACTTCCTTTTCGGATATAAATTGCATTCTATTAGTTTTGACAAGCTTGGTATCTGACTTTTGATCCAAGAGATGCAATCAGTTTGTTTCATGCCATTAAGATTTGGTCATGCAATACGAAAACTGTGTTCCATTTGATATTATTTTACTATTATGTCAACATGTTTCTGCTTTTATTTATGTTCACTTAGATATACTGAATGCAGTCATGTTTATAATTATTAACACTGTTTATGTCGTTATTTCGTGACTTGTATATACCAAACGATATTTTAAGCCTGTATTACTCGGTAAATATTCTTTTTCATTTAAACAACTTGAAAACATATTGGGTAACATTCGCTTGCAATAACTAATCTTATAACTATTGAAATGATGTGCATGTAGTTGAAATGCAAAATACAACCATAATGTATGTTTGCTTGCTTATACATCAACCCGAAAACGGGAAAACGAACTTAATTGAACATGTAATTTTGAACAAACATTTTGAAAAACGTCTCTAATTGTTTATTATGCAGTTGTTTTTTTAATTGTTATAAAATATTTGTGATGAATTAAAAGCTTGTTTTAACATAAATTGTATATTTGTTGTTTTGCAAATAAGAGCACTGTATTTCGATATTACTTTTGTATGTAGTCAAAATACAACATTATAGAATAGGTTTTGTAGATGATTGTTGAACTATGCTTAAATGTGTAGTCGCATATTTTTATTTTAAATGTAAACGATAACCAGCCTTACATCTAAAGATGTAAAATATGTGAAATCATTTTGTTACATGTCTGGCATCTATGTAGCTTTCAATTTCTATTAAAAAATAGTTTGATTCATAAAATAAATGTTGCCCAAAACTATACAGTATACAGCAAAATACACTAATACACGTTGATTTTAGATTATAATAATAGAGACAGCGGGAGCATGTTCTATCCTTGATGTGACCGTGTAGCAAATGCGTTTAGTGGTCTTTCTGATTTGCATGACTTGTGTTTACATTTATACTGATACTATTAAGAAATAAATTGGATTAATAATAACAATTACGAAAGATAAGCCCAATGTGGGTCACTGGTTAACAACCTGCAGTCAATCACCGTACTTAAAGCGCATTTTTTTTTATATCGAGCAGACCGCAGCTGTGACTTCCTAAGATTTACTGAAAATGACAGCAGATGACCTTAATTGGTACCAACAATAATATTGAGATTTGTATGTTCCCTAAAATGTTTCGCTTAAGGATTTATACTCACTCCTTTTTACGTCAGTCAGCAGTGTTTGGTACACGCGCTTCTCACATCGGCGAAAATAGCCCGAAATTCAAGCTATATTTCAAAATGTGTACCAAATTTCGTGAGTCTAGGAAGTTAATAAAATTTAATGGTAGTGCAGAATCATATTTATTAAATAACATATACTTATTTATACATACCGTTATTTAATTTGAAGGACAAATAGAAGCATGATACATTAAAAATAATTAAATATACAATCTTACACAAACAACATACCTCATGAAGTGCATCACAATAAATTTGTTTCAAATAATCTACTGTGTGTAACATTTTAATACAATAATTTATCATGGACGCAACTGTCAGATGTTTATTAAAACTGTTAAAAGTGTTATATCATTACAGCTTGTAAACGATTTGCAATTTAAAAAGTCCAAATTCGGATATTTTCATTAAATAAATGGCTATCATCACCATTTTGTGGATGCAGTACATTTTAGGTCATGCATTCGAATGAGGCGTCTTTCATTTATTCATAATTGTCTGTCACGCGATAGTCTCAGGAGGCAAGTAATAATAGCTGCAATTTAGATGGTTGCAATATAAAGTTATATATAAGTTGAAATGTGAAAATTAATTAAAAGGAACAGAATAAATATAATTTTATATCTATATACTTTCGTCTGAACAATATAGAGCTAACTGCAAATTTTGATTATTGGGATACACTAGTTTTGTTATTTAGCAACGTGTATAATGACATAAAACATATGAATAATATAATTTATCACAAACCACAGTGCTGATATGCGTTTACGGAATAAGGAATCGTGTTATTTGTCATTGATCCCCAAGTCAGAATAGGATATCGGACAATTGACAAGGGGCACTCTATGCTTTAAAACCAAAATCATTGAAGTAAAATGTTTATTGATGTCGACTTTTTTTAAAGCATGATTTTGAATCTCTACGGAGACATGTGTCAACACAATATTATTTGTAATTGCATTTTTCGTCTTAAAGATTCCATAAATATAATATGGTAAGTAGATACAAATCTGCGTTAAAGAGAAAATATGCGTTCTTTTAATGCATGAATATATTTAAAGGAAAACAAAGTTGAAATGCCACTTTAAATTGTTCCTTTATTATTTCATTTGTTTTATCATTATTCAATCATTTTTATATCACTGCCTTATCCACAAACTCATTTTAAATTCAATATAAACTCTTCAGAGCTTTATTTGGGACGGTCATAGTTATCGTAAAGCTTACACACACATAAAAGATAAAGTAAGGTAAGCTGAACAATGATTTATTTGGACGCATTTATTTCAGAAATTACGATTTCTTGGTTACACAGAATTCCTTAGGGTTGATTGGATACATATCATACAGCTTTATTTCGAAACTAATAAACACTATAATTACAGTTATCATTACGTTATAAGTACGTTTAGCATAATATATAACCATTTAGAGGTTAGTGGTGAAATAAACGTTTCACTTAACACGAATCAGCTACTAAAAAATGGTGTCAAAGGCAGAATCAATACAAAAAATTGGACATAAATACTTTAAACTACTACTTTGTTATAATAAATGATATACATGTAGCAGTTCTATGGTTCCGATGCAGAATAATTCACAGGACACATGGCACACATAGTCTTTCAAATAACATGACAAATAATGATGATCCAGTATGTACATTTTGTCAACACAAGTGAGAAAAATGTGAAACATGTATCCTGATAATTTCAGATAGCTTAAGCCATTATTAATAAGTTTCTAGTTTTGTTTTGCTTATACACGTGTAAAAAAAAGAATAAATGCCCTCCAAGCAAAACAGTAACCAAGAAAAAAAATAAAGTTAGAGTATGCTAACTAGAGAAACAAACGGTATAACAAATATTCTTATTCTTTAGACAGGGAATGGGACACGTTACAATTTAAATCCCTTACTTAATATTAATAGTTATAACATTCTACAATTAATATTTCGAAATACAAGTAACATTAGTCATCTTAAATGACTTTAAGTTAGGAGCTGTTTGTAATGAAAACATATATGCACGCCTAATGTTGTTTTCTATGCCTTGTTTATCCAAATTTGCATCGACATTTCGATGATTGTTATAAATACATTCTGGGAATAATCATGTTTTCCGTTTTTAAGTTCAGTAATGTTTTTCCAACACAAAATGGCATTAATCTTTTATCGTTTACATCATTCCATGATTTAACAATAACCAGGCGGTCTTTAATTTCAAAGAAAAATATAAGCTATATCATATATGGAGAAAAACTATATGCACTAACTATAAATTATGTGTAGATTGTTAAAACTGAATACAAAAGCTAGATATGTTTACACTCTAATATTCTCAATGATATGTAAGTCGTTGACTTTTATTAATAGATAATTGTAATTAAATTGCATATTCGCCATGAGTATTACTGAAATTGAGATGCAGTCTTTTACAAACAATTGTGTTGGAAAAAACTTTGTCTCGACACTCAACTTACTTAAGGTCAAATGTAATCTATAGTTTGGTTTAGTTTATTTAAAAATGTATATACTTCGAAGCCACGTCAATGCAAAAGATAACTATCAATTTTACAAAAGTCACGAAGAAAATGCATCCGGAATATAGTATTCAAGAAAACGTATCAGACAAGTCACAGTATACACTCTTGTTTAGCCTTATTTTCGGTACATTATGTTTTTTACTAAGACATTGCGAATAAGATAATCGGATAAAGTTCTCACAATAAGTCTCATCCGCTGTGAGAAGAAGTACATTAGCAATTTGTTTAGCACTTTGGATTGACACCATCATAATCGTTAGTGCTATTTTGCCAAGGACGTACGTAAATCTAATGCGTTCATGTAATGTGGTATAATGTGTTGTATTTTGCTAGGATATTTTCACATTATATGATGTAAGCACTTTCTAAGTCTGGCGACATAACGCGGTTTAACTGATTTCACGTGTGTCCAAAATGCCCTGGCTTTAATATACATTTATAGGTGCATTCATACAATCTTTATTGAGTTGACGACAATGATAGAAAACGAAAAAAAGTTTTATGTAATGATGTGGAACAACCTCAATAATAATAAACACAATGAAAATCACTTGAGAAATGCAAATGTGATAACAGTTAAACAAGGGAGCCATGTTGCCCAAACTTAGCCAGATGAAACTATTTTAATAGCCCATGAATGCTAAAAAACATATTAGTAACTAAACAGTTCCTTCAAAGATGTACATCAATTTAAAATAACCCCCTTATTTTAACAAAATCAAATTTCATTCAATTTATTTAACAAATATTGCGTTTATGAGACTCCTCGGAATGAGGCGCTGAACCGTGTAAGGTATATTAGCACACTAGAAAACTTATTATTCCTGCTACCAAAGCCTATTATCTTAAATACATATCTTGTTCGATGTTTGTTTTGCAGCCCTTTTGTTGACGACATTTGAAATAATCTTCATAAGGCACACTGACTCAAAACATATTAAGCACTTTTTGTCTGTAATACCTCCTTGTCATTTCTATGTTATATATATATTTGGTCAAACCAGGGAACACAATTTGTATAATAATACTTACTTATTATGTTAAATGTATTACACCTTATTTAGCAAATGAGCCTGTCTTGTTTGTGTCTGTGAATCATGATAGGACAGAAGGCGATTTGTAAATCACTTATGTAAGGAGGTTGCTACATATTAGAACTCCAAATCGTCCGGTCAACTAGAAACTCTTAATTTAAATCTTTCTCTAAACATCGTGGATATAATGTATGGCAATGGAAGGTATGTTCACAATCACTATGGTACAACTAGACAAGTTGATTTTTCAAATGTAAGTCTATAACAAAAATGGAGGCTTTCATTTAGACAGAAACATATATTGTATATCTTGCAAAAGGAATAATTGTGAGATATTTAATACGTTCAAACGGGTTACATAATGGCAAAAAGGTTTTTGACTTGCTGATAAAACGATAACCTTCCTTGTACCTGAGGCGTGTACAAGTCTTCACGATTGAAACTGCCTTGAATTAGTTTTTATTACATTGCATTACATTAAAATATAGTATCCACACATTCATATCAAATATATTGTGAATAAATTCTATCTCGGGTAAAGAAATGAACACGTGTTCTTGGTTTCGACCTTTCGTTTCAGTGGCATCTTATTTATGAATGTTATATTTTTAAGAATATCCAATCACTTATGTTCTTAATTTTGATCATTGCTTTAACATCACAATATACATATGTTTTAGATGCATTTCCTGTTTTGATGTAAATTAAACCTACAACGAGAGACTAGTCCATATCATTAAAACAGTGCATATTTCACTTGAATCAACGTGGCTAGACCCTTATATAGATATAGTGCAACGAGCTTTGCGAAAACGAGATCAGACACCCAGTACGAGTATATAGAATCCATGGACATTTGTAAAACAATCAGAAAAGAACTGTTAAACATAATTTACTAATCAACTTTAGGTCGGATAAAAAAAATGCTGGAAAAACGGGTTCACATTCAGTGGTAGAAGATTGCCAAGAATCTAAAGTGGAGTCCGCAACCGTAATGGCGCGTTAACAAGACAAAAGAGTACAGATGAGTACATGGATTTAAAGATAGGGTTTAAAATAAAGACGATGCAATTAATACCACGGTATTAAATTAAATTGAACTATACCAAAAGATGGCTGTTAGGGAATCCAGGAAATAAATACTTACTCAATTATTTATATATCTATTTCGTAATTAAAATGTAAACGGTGCTCCATGTTTTGCAAATATGTCAGAACATGACATATGTAATATCAATCTGTTTTTGGGAATAGGGTTCTAACAAAACAATAACACAAATACTAACAATTACCACTCACTATGAGGTTCTCAAACGTCATTGGATGGTACCCAATATGATCACACTTTGTTCACTTATATGTAAATACACATAAACGAACATATATAACATTAAAATGCCAGAAAGGACATGATTAGTATGCATATGTTATGAATTCGCAAAAGAAATAAACTTAATGTCTAAGCATATAAGATGTTTGTTAAAAAAGGAATAAAAACAAAATAAAAGCAATACAATTATAGGCATAGTCGATATATATTGTGATGTTAGAAATGTATTTATATTAAAATTGATTGATATGTATATTTGGTTTTATGACATCATCGATATAAATATACACCGTATTTAAACGGTTTACTATGAACGCAACAACAATGACAGACGATTCCATAAACAAAGATGATTATACTTTTTTAGACTATATGTATATAATATAAACCCAAATACTCTTATTTTTACAAACAAACATATTGTGTAATGTCTGTTGTTTTCCTACTTTGGTCTAGACGACGTTGAGGTTTGGTACAAAAACAAATGCTCATCTTATATTCTATCCCCCTCGTATACAATCTGACAGAGCGTACCATAAATAAGCATAACTTGCAAATTAAGCTATCACAAATGTCGATAACAGAGCCTTACTCAAGAAAGTTGCGGTCATGGCACTATCTATTCATTATATTCATTATTGAGATATGTTAGACAATATTGAGATATTCTTTGAAAGTTGAAATGTATCTGTTTACAGCCATTTTTGAAAAAATAACTTTTGTCAATTTATGATTGGTGAATATTGTAGAAGACACGATTCTGTATCTTTTTTATCCCATATTCACAGTAGATAATTTTAATTATCACGGCATCAATGTATAATGATTACAGATGTTCGAATTAAAAAAAAGAGTAAATGTTTTAATAAGAAATTTATAATCTTATGAATAATCTAAAATCATGTTTCTTATAATCAAATATATAATATTTTAAGTAATGTAAACTAATTATTATATATTATACATAAAAAGATTCCAACCCAAGCCTTTAAGGGCAATAACGGGCTTCCATTGAGTATTTCAGGCTTTGGAACGCAACTCCGTTTTGGAAGCTGATTATGGTGATATTATTTAACGGCTATGTACGTAAATAGTTAAACTGTGTGTATTCAATACTCAAACGAGTCATTATTGTTGTTCATCTAATTTTGAAACGTACATCGTACAGACTATCACATTAGTTCGAATGAATTGTTACATCTTTCTCTTTAATAAACCAAACAGTTGATTTTAACCAAAAATGCGAATTTATTATATTTATATGTTTTGTATTTGAACATGTCAACTTGTAAATATCAGTTCGCATAAAACAACACAATCAATATTTGTGAAATTTATCATATAAATCCACTGTCCACCGTTTTTTTGAATTACATAAAACTACAATAACAAAATTTCAGACGCAATAACTGTGCTCAAAAAAGCGACAACGAAACATTATCTTTACCTATCGTGGTTTCTATGATCATTAAATTTACAATGCTGTGAACAGACAAAATGAAGCTATATAACTCTACGAGAATATAATGAGGAATGGGTTGTATCCGCTTAAAACTAGTTAAACACCGACGGTCATTATATTGCCCCAAGGGATGGTAAACGTTTCCTACGAAATATAACTTAGAAGTCTTAAACTTAGGCGAACGTCTTATATAAGTGCTAGAGTGTTACAAAGAAAATTTGACGACACTCAAATTCCCATAGCGAAAGTGTTAATATCCTGCAGTCAAATCGTTTAAGGCTTCTTAATCAGTAACACAATTATGTTGCAACCAGACCTTTAGCAAGAATACCCCTTGATTGATAGCATAATGTTCATTTTGATAAATTATCGCCTCAGTCTATACGGTTATTATTTTTAGGTATAACCATCATTTTTATTTGCATTTTAGTATATTACTTTCACTTAAACAATCAAGTAGGTAATTTGGATCTTTTACACCCAATATTGCTGCTTCTTCCTGTAGGTGCGTGATGATGATCTGAAATATTAACTATATGATGCTATATTCTTACATCTTTGTAAAAAGAAGGGTTGTAGTGGATGCGTGTTAGTAATTTCATTTCATCGTGCCTCAAAAAGTTGTAACTCTGTTGCTCTGGTCTCCTTCCTACCATTTAGTAATTAAATAGTAATTAAATTGAATGTGTTTTAATTCCCTTTTATGACTGTTTAATTTGAGTTGCAATGCTTTGAGGTTAAATTTTATTTACACTTATATGTATCATGAATATTTCTGGGCCAAGTGTTAGGTTGAGCGTTCTATAACCGGTTTAAACCCCCAGTGCTAAGCATTGACCGTTCCAAGGCGGCGACCCCAGTTTTATTCTACTATGTGTATATGTTGTTTCGTTTTGTGCCGTACTGTACCGTTTTGGCAATTGGTTCCTTGCCATAAATAAAGGACCACGAAGGTGTGTATGATAGAAATGCAATACAGCTGCAGCTTCTTGAGTTTCGCTTCTTTATATCACATGGCCGTACTTCTTTATATTGAAGAAAGAATGTTGTATCGGACACAATTTAAATATTATTTTTGCGGACTATTTCTTGCCATTACATAAACATTCAAAGAATATGATTGTGTTCAGATGGTTACCCTTCCTAACATAAACGTAAATACACTCTCTCGAACATTTGTGCGTGAATTATGTTAAAATACATGATATATTTTACAAGTTTCTAAAATTTGAAACTAATCCAAAGACTTGTTTATTTAACATGTACGATTATATTATATTACCATAGCATATTGCATACGTTTTAAACACTCGAAGTTAAAGGTTAAAAGACGCCGAACAATTAGTCAAATTATATCCCAAACATTTTTTGAAAATTAATTGTTCTATAAGGGAATGCACATTAAATTCGAACTGTAAATTGTATTACTTTTACTTTGCAAACAAGATCAAGAACAATATTGCTGATTATTATCAACATGTTTGTAAATCTTTGTTGAACAACTGTGTGTGTGTGCGATTTTAACATATAACTTTTATTATATCTAAACGAAAAGCCGAAATATTATTAGATATAGTATTTTACCAAAATGTGCATTTCTTCAAATAAATGACCGTTTTAGGTCCGTAAAAATACGTTAAAGGCAATCAATTGTACATTAAGCGGTTACTGTTTCCTTTCATGAGGCATGAAGCCAAAGTCCGAGTTACAGAAACTAAGTTGAACTCAGTGGAAATGCTATATTGTATTTCGATGTTGACATTGACGATTGATTACAACTAACGCACTTATTTGTTGCAAAGTATGATTAAAAACTATTTCAAAATCCAATATTTTATGTGAAACAAACTTTACAATTTCTATGTCAATGTTTGACACTTCTGTTGATATAGCCTATTGCTCACTGATCTATAAATGTGATGAATATGTTCTATACAATATTAGAAATAGAAAACCAAACTTCCGGCCCAATTGCACACTAATTACCAGCCAGGTAACCTTCTGATTTCGTCCATATAGTATTTCGGGCTGCCTGACTGTTCACTTTTTTGTCATTGGGCCCTCAGTATGGTTTTCTAATTCTTAAATATAATTTCTTATGATAACTGTACAATATAATAAGTGTTTACTTCGTACGTTATAATCAGGTAGGAACATGTTAATGGTGCAGTGTGTGCGTCAGGGAAATCTACCGGTAAACGCCACCAAGGCATTAGTTTTCCACGATCAATAAGAACTATGGGCATTGAAACGTCACATAACGAAAATTTACGGTCTTCCAAACGTATTAAACCAAAATACCTTGTATTGTCTATTGATTTAAAGAGATTCTTACTTGATACGGAAATAGGTTAATTGAAATATTACCCAACAGAAGATGTTTTCAAAATGATTCATACACAACATGCGGCTGTTAATGGTTGAGGTGTTTCGATTAAATGAGGGTTTTCTTGGATAGAAATAGTAGAAACTTTCGCAGTAATTAATGGTTTTGTTGTTTATATACACCGTCATATTAATTATGCAGCTAGTAAGTAGTCTTATTCTTTAAAATAATTATTTAAATGTATTGCGTTTTCTAAATAACATTTTTTGTCTCAATATAATATCAATACAATATTAATTGCAATCGATTGTACAAGTACCTGGTAATTGCCGAATCACCATGAAACAGGAGTTTAATTTCGAGACAATCTCAAAAATGATTATGGTATTTTGTTTTCGTTTCTTTGTGCTCTGGGAAAAACGAATTTTAAATGTACTTTTGGACAAGCAGTCGTTTTAATGTCAGACAGTGATTTGTAAGTTTTGTTTTTGTTTCTCCTGATAAAACAATAATACGTCCTCACTATCAGTACCAACGTCGCAATAACATGTTGACATTTTTTACGCCAAATGTTATTAATCACTTTCATTCGAAAAACGTATTATTCATCCTCAATAACCTTGTTACGTATTTGTTTTGAAGAGTCTGGGGATTTTAATTATGAGACTATGTTAATTAGTGGGGTAAGACGATGGATTGTCTACAGACATTCTGTACAAAATATGGACAGTAAATGTCTAGTTATAACCATCAGTCTGGCAAAAAACTCTGCCATAATACAGTTATCAGCCTTTGATTTTTATACACCATGTTGATATTCATGAAGAAAATTCTATTATAGTAGAATTATTAAATATATAAACGTGGTTAAACAAATTTCCGTCGATTGGTCTCTTTTGAAAGATCAACATGATGTCATATTAAAACGACTGCAACAGTCTTATTATTAAATGAATCTCAAAACGACTGCCTGCTATTTGTTAAGAGTATGTTTCTGTTTTGTTTTTAATTTAATAATACTGCACTTTTATGTAAATTTCCAAGCATAATACTAGTTTCTAATGTTTCTAAGACTTTTCAAGGTAACAAAAAACGCGTTGTCTTATGCTATGCTTATCTTCGTACGTTCCTTTAAACAACATCCAAAAGCAATCCTTTTGAGAACGTAACATGCTGATTCAACATGAAAGTATTAAAGGTTTATTACAACTGTTTAATGCTAAGAATTGTACTTTATTTCCGTGTATGTAAGTCACAATACATCAACGTTTGTCAAAATCTGCCTTACATTATATAAATACAGTTCACTGAATTATGAATGTGTTGTTGCATGTGAGCCATTGTGTAATAGGATTTCGTTCAAACTGCGCGCCGTCAAATCGGTTGAAATCCTCTCATCGTTTGCATTGATCGTTTCCATGAAAGGGCCACAGCTTTAATAATTGTTGTGTCGTTTGTGGTGTTGTACGGTATTGTATTGTAGAGGCACTGGGGGATTGCCTCAAATACAAGACTAGCAAGTGTTAGTAAAAATTAATCTCCTGTTTCTTTAGTTTCAATAATCCTATATATTGACTAAACAGTATTAAGTAAGTCAAGTACTTGCCGCGAAACATTGCTTGCACGATTGTCATTGTTCCCATTCAAGTTCACTTAAGCAATATAGTATCCTTTTGCTGCTCAAACTTAACCCTAAAAAATACATCGCTTAAGTTTAAAGTGTTCTAGTTTAAACATTTTCGGTAGATTGTCAACCCTTTTATTTGAACTAAAAATGTATTTTCAACTCAAAATCCTGTTGTATATTGTCTTTCCAAAATTACCGTTTTTCAGTCAATTAAGTCTGTTCAATGATTTTACATAATTTACATTTATGAACACACTTAAATGTATTTACTAACAAGCACTTTTTTATGAACGTAATACATGTATTACGAACTTCTTTTTATTATTATTTACAAGCATTATTTTTTGTTATACCACTTCGCGTGTACTTCAAAAATAACGAACCCTATGATAAGATAGAATGGAGTTGTGAGTTCAGAAAATCGCAAACGCAATCTTGAAGCTACATATAGGTCATTTTTCAACGAATTTTCCATGAATAGAAACAATCATTTTCATCGTGTGGACATTCAGGGAAAGCAATTAAAGTATCTAAGGCAGATGTTTAAGGAGTCGATGGTAACAGAAGATCGTTTAATCCATCATTTGTTCGCGAAATTATGGCAGCAGTTTTAAAAATTGCTTTCACAACCCTAAAATGTTACCTTAAATAGAACGGGGGACAATATGTACACATGGTTCTATATGAATGAAAGTTATATAATAACTAAATAGTTTGACGCAATTATCATCCAATTGCCTCATTGTTTAACTCATTTTGTTTGTAATACTTTTATGCGATCTTGAGTGTCTAAACAGCAATCCGATATCTTTATAACAGCAAGAATTTATTGTATTCTATAAAAAAATTCTTTAAAATAATAACAATTGCATTGTCTACCATTTCGGTGTATGTGATTTTATTCATCTAGAGAGTCAATATGTAAAATATGATCATAGTGTATATTCATAACATATGTCAGTATTACCGTATATACCATGTGTTCGTCATGAATGTATTCGTTGTTCAGAGAAAATGACCTTCTTTAAAAGATCGTATTACAGATATACCCAAAACATCACAACATTATACCAAGTATAACAATATTATACATTTTACATTATAACATGACTTGTTTATATTGCTTGCTTTAGCGCTAAAATGGTGATCAAAAATATGGGTAAAAGTAAAAATGCAATAATGACGAAAGCTGCAAGAAACAAGTTATTCTACATATTACTTTAAAGCTTTTTTTTTAAATACCTGTTTAATCGTATGTTAAAAGATCTTATTTTATTGTTGTATAATTATATCTTTACCCAGAACAGACAGACAGACAGACAGACAGACAGACAGACAGACAGTATTTCTTTTATTTGATAATTTAATTCAAATTTGCTGCATTTCGCAAATAACAAAATTCATCTGCAGAATATTATGATAACATCATGGATGTTAATATTGGTTTTTCGATTTCATCCGCGCAACACACTTTCAAGAATAAAAGCAATTATATTATACCCACCGGAGGATAAACGTTGCTGTAGCTACAAAAGATCCATTAGAAGTCTTTAACGCGGACACAATTCTGTCTGAATAAAAGTGTTAAGAAAGCGTGACAACTTTCAAATCCCCATGAGAAAAGTGAAGTTTAAAAATCATGTAAACAAATCTTCTCTTGCTATAAATCAGTAATATTATTCTATTTGTACCAGGCGTTTAAAAAAATAGCCCTGTAGAAGAATTGTTGTACTGATAATCATAATATTTAAGAACACTCGTTTAATATGTTTATATATGTATTGTATGTTGTCTTAATAGAGAGCATTCACGATACAATATCGAATCCAAATTTTAACGATAATATCAAAGTTAATTAAATGTTTCAAATATACAAAACAATGAAACTCAAGAGACCTTATCATATTCTTTTTAATCTCAGGTAGTCTCTTATTTAAGGCAAGTGATCAATTGGCCATACAATACAGAACAAAACATACAGCCCAAACACAAAACAAAACAAAGATGTGACCAGGTTCCTAGAAGAATTAAATAGAAGAACCTTTACCCAATTTTAAAGTGTTACATTTTTCTATTTAGTTAAAACACATCTAACGTGTTTTGAATAATATTTATGTTGTAACAGCATTGTAACGCTATTATGTATTGATGTAGAGTGCGTGCTAAATAAAACGCAGCAATAATAATAGAAAATAAAAAATGTTTAATATTGTTTTAGACTTATGAGAAAAAACAATTGTGCACATAACATACATAAACTACTTGTACCAAACGTTTGCTCTGTATGAAATATGGTTTATGGCCAATTAAAAAATAAGAACAATTAAATTAAAGGGTTAGATGGGTCTATTAAAATACATGTAGTGTCTAAGGTTAAACGTGTCAGGAGCTAGAAACAATATATAAAGGGAACGAAATCCAGACCGTTTCCAGTATATGCACCTTCGTGATCACAAAGTTAGGTAATGAGGTGATAACAATGTACTTGCATTCGCAAATGATGATGAGATATGGTGCCGATTTAAAATTGAGTTATGACAAAACATCTTTTCCAGAAGTAAGGTAAAGCTCATAGTTTTTATATATTCGAATGAATCTTAAATTAGAACAATTTGATAATCCTGCATTCTATATAACTTCACATGTGTGCTGATGTTGTTTGTTTAAGCCTTTTTAAACATAAAACGTGAGAGTTTAGCGTTGATTCTAAATGCATAACTGGAAATAATTCTGACTTATAAAAGCATTTATGATATTTTCAACCGATGCTTATCATTGAACTAAACACTGAAAGTAAGAACATACATGTGCATAGTTTAAATTATAGCAATCAAATCAGAATATGACTATATCTCTTACAATAATGAAGGTAGTTTAAATGTTCCTAAATCTTGTACAAAAAATAGTTTACATTCTTCGGATATGAATATGGTCAATAAATGGATGTATGTTCCAATTTATGAGCACATTTCTGTTAGACAGGCAACATAGACGCTGCTTATGCACTAGTTTCCACAATCAATTAGCGCGAGTGACATAAAAATGTCACATAAGAACAATTTACGTTCAGTCAACACGTTTAAACTACGATATCCCTATTGTTTATCGATTGCAAAAGATTCTGATGTGATACGGAAATATGGTAATTGAACTGCGGCCTAACAGAACATTTAACAGGTACGTTTCCTTAATGATTCATACAGAAAATGCCTATATTAAAACTTTAGAAGAAACATGTGTTTCAAGTAAAAAGGAAGAAATGAAACATTGACACAATTCCTGATTTGATTAAAAAAAATGTCATTTTTAACAATATTGTTAGTAAGAAGAATAATTGTGTTACGAATTAAAAGGAAATAAATAATAGATACTTTGACAGATTAAACACGAATCTGATTGACGTGCACTACGTTTAATTTGGTGGATACACAATGACACATACTAGACTCTGTATTTGATATTCATGTTCATTTTATTTGAATGACTCATTTCCTGCATGACATGATCATATTGATTGGGGCTGCTGAAGAACATGTTATTGCTAGCTAATGTTATCAGAATATCGAATTTAATGTACATGAAGCTCGTTAAATACGTTCGAAAATATTAGTAATTCTTATGAGTATCAATCTTATTATTATGAACGGCATTGGGCATTGTTGTTTAATGACTGTGTATCATGTCTAAAGGGCATCACTTGCCTGGATAATGGAAATAACCGTGACCTTTAAAGCGCACATTGATTGTTTGGTAATTGGAATAGTGTTACATTATATGGGTGAAGAAAGAGAGGTATGGAAGTATCAAATATGTATCTTAGCATGTACAAAAAACAGGATATTGAACTGAAATCGGCTTATTGAACATACTTATAGCAAGTACACATACGAACATTCAAGTAATCCACCGATATTCAAAGTGTAGGTTTAGTCAATTTAGGTTAATATATTACTGATTGCATCGGTAGTACATTTGCATTTGTGAGCAAGATGACATCAACGACATTATTGTTCCTGGATTTACCAAACGTTAATAGTTTCAAATAATCTTGACAGAACTTAAAAAGATGTTTGAAATGCGTTAGTCAGCGAATTGAAACACATTTACTTTTGTTTGTATTTCTTTGACTTTTGAGGATTGTTTTTCGTGGATTAAAATGGAATATAAACGAACTTAACTTTTCATAACATAACTTAATTGGCAGATAAGTGTATGTATTTAATGGAAAAAAACATTAACGAATCTTAATCACAAACAAATCACATTTTATTGACTCCGGTATTGTTTTTTTATTTCATTTTAGAAGCGAATATTTGTATGCAAACATGTCAATAAAATATGTTTGTGGCTCATTCCCGGAAGACCCACCACAATGGTGGGTACCCGTTTTTTTCGGAATTTGATTTTGTTTTCTGTTAAGATTTAAAAAAAAACAAAAACGCGGAATGTACGAATCTACCCAATCGTGGTTTCCGGCGGGTGTCTACCACACGCAAATAGCCTGTGTAACTAAGATGGCGGACCAAGTCATTAGCTGATCCGTAAGGGGAAGCATAAAAGACCGTGCTAGTGTTTACAGTGAACGCATTTTTCACTTCAAACTGGTTTAAGTTCACAGTTAATTTATAGTAAATACATATTTCTTTATACCAGTATGCGATTTATTATTATATTTTATATTATATTTTATCATTGTATTTCTATAATGAACATAAAAGTATAATTACACATTCCTGCTTGTTTGGTCTATTTCATCTAATCAAATCATACTTTGAATTTTCAAAAATAGTGTTGGGGTATTTAACGTCACCACAAACAGTAATTCTGCAGGATCTTTAGGTTTGTCCGAGCTAGTTTCATCGATAACTTACCCTTTAAGTAATAAAACATCACTCGGAATCTTATGTCACCGGTCCGAGAGAGTTTTAAAAATTGAGTCACCATCTAGATAGACACTGGTAAGAACAGCGTAAAAGTGTTTGAAATGGTAAGATATTGTTTAGATGGCTATTTGCGATGTCAAAGTGAATACTTATTATTACACACGTCAAGAAATATTTAAGCTAGATTTAGTGTTAATTCTTTTGAATAATAGTTTGTTATCATTCTGATATGACAAAATAGCATAGTTATGTATTGTACAATCTTTTATATTTTAAACTAATTATGTAGTGTATGCATTGTGTGTTCAAGCATTGAATACATTACTCTGACGTTTTGTTCAATCTTACTTTTTAAACGCTACCTACCCACCCAGCCCTATTTTTCATGTCCCGAGAAGTTTGTAATGTTTTACCTGATTAGAAATGCACTCTATCAAAAATGATATTCCTGTAAAGCACATTATCAATTAAAAATATATGTTATGGCTAGATGTCAGATTAACTATAATCTACAAGTGTGTGTTCGTGATTAATTTTGGGCTAAGTGTGAGATTCGACGTGTTATTCAACGGTTTAAATCCCCATTGCTTTTCATTGACCGTTCCAATGCGGCGACCCCATCTTTAATCATGTTTATGTTTTATATCGTTGTGTATGTATTGTCCTTTATCGTTCATGAAATATGTCATTTACCTTAAATTAAAGACCTGAGGATGTTTATAGGAATTGTTCTCCTGATAATGTTTCTGGAGGTTCACTTTTCCTGTATATCTGATAAAATACATACCCAATTCATTGTAACTAATGTTATTCGAATTGTTATGTGTGAAAGACATGTGACGTCAATTCATACTTGCAAATGGCATTGTCCAAACAATCGTATACTTCAATTGAAATGTATTTATAAAATATGTAGCTAAATACTTCGGTAATGTCTTCCGTAAATGTCTTTAAATACTCCAATTAAGAAATGATAATATCGATGACGATCTGAAGAGTGTCTTTGACAAAACAATCTTAATCAGAATTGTTTTTTAATGCGGTCACAGTACACGCATCGGCCTACGTGTTCTCATAATTTTCTCTTTGCCACAAGACTACGAAAATATTCCTTGTGATTGTTAATGACGTTACATTAAAAGTGTCATTATCCTCCGGTACAATAGTCTGAAAGTTCAGCGTGTTCAATAAATACAGTTTGCTCGCGGAATAATTATTAACTGCATTCGACACCTTACCGATCAGCACATTTTATAAAGGTGGAAATACAAGTGTGACTTGATAAGCTT
The DNA here is from genome assembly GCA_007657795.1 of Dreissena rostriformis. Lineage (NCBI taxonomy): Eukaryota > Metazoa > Mollusca > Bivalvia > Myida > Dreissenidae > Dreissena > Dreissena rostriformis. The sequence goes on along the minus strand of VMBQ01000075.1, from coordinate 902,648 downwards.
TAAACATAAACATGTACGTCACGTGTATAAAAAGATTTTGTATTCGTTTTTCATTCATATTATATATAAATTGAAAATAATATAAAATCTTTTTTTGCAAGACGATATGCGAAATCGATTATATGATAAAACCTGTTTATCGTTTTTGCCCTCATTAAGTCAGAAAGATCACAATGAAGCAGAAATACGTGGACGAGGTTCGCAGCATAAAATAAATGGTGTTGCAATAAAAGCCGCGTTATGGCTTTGTACAGGAAACAAGCAACGATTGAAACAATTACAAACGGAAACGAGAAAAGTGGACTATATTAATAATATAGGCAATCTGTGTTAACAGTCACTTTCTATTAACATTTTATTTCATTTTACGATCGATCCACGAAAAATATTTTAACATGTAATGGTTTCGTATAAATGTCTGGATTTGCAGGCTATTCAGCCACATACAGATTAACTCGGTTATACTAAGAAAAAAATCCTGTAAAAAAACTATACTTAATTTGATCCGTAGTCAACGCATTTCCCAACAATAAAACATCGGGAGGTAATAAGACATTTTTCAAATGGCCGTTCATATTCCTTACACGGAAAAATTTAGTCGATTAAGTTATATGAGAATGCCATGATTAATTTATCTGGTCATTGTCCGGTTGCAAAAGTCCCTTAATATATTTAGCATGGCATAGTTTCACTTCTTTTCCTGATATTCATAATGGAACACATAAAGATACTCCATAACATGACACTTGTTTTCGGAACCTGTACGAGTACTTAATGACTTTATTCTATGTAGGCTTTTGCAGTCAATTATACTACTTGTATTCCAATGTATTTATGTTGATAACATTAGTAGTATTAAACGGCATACGTTAAAATATATATTAATATTGTTAATATTTCAGAGCAATTGCCACAAATGCACGTGCAATTGTATAATTCACAGTTTTTTTTACATAGAACATATTGTTACTGGTAAATTCTAATTTGTTTATTGTATACTTTAAATAAAACGGCATTATACAAAATCATCATTATGATTCCTAACCTTATTTAATTGTAGTAATCACTAATACCAAGATAGAATGCTTTTGAATTGGATTCTTATAGAACTGTTTGCTTGTATTCGGCTTACGTGTGATTTAAAGGGACTGTCAACCGCGAATGACGAAAAAAGGAAAGTTCTTAAATACCGTATTTTTTACAATTATTAGTTTATATTGATTATTATACAATATATCCAAGCATTGAATGATTGTATTAAATGATGCAAAATTGGGTTGCAAGTGTTAAACAATTGTTAAACGAATGCGGATTTTCCCATGTTTTTGAAACCGCAAATATAACTCATAGTAATTATTTTGCGTGTGAATTTAAATGCAGACTTAATGACACCTTTAAGCAGGAATGAAATGAATAGAAGTTATATTCTAGATATATATATAATTTTTAAAACTACGCTTGAATATGAATACTACTTGGATGTATTACCCAAAAGTCTTCGTTTATACTTTGTTAAATTAGGGGCTTCTGCCCACCCATTGAGAATTCAGCCGGAAGTTACTCACGCAACAGTTTCCCCCGTCGAGAACGTTATTGTCTTTGTTGTAATCAACGGGAAATAGAGGACGAATTCCATTTCATTTGTGTTTGTGCATGTTATCGTTTACTACGTCAAAAATACATTAAACGTATTTATTATATGAATCCATATGTTGTAAAGTTCCATTTACAACTTTTATTGCTATCAACAACTTAGAACCATCTTTATATATTTATTATGTGTTTATGAAAAGAAGTTCACGAACTGACGACATCGCATGATTCACAGTCACAGCTGCGGTCTGCTCGATATAAAAACTTGCGCGTTACGTACGGTGATTGACTGCATGTTGTTATTCAGTGAGCCACATTAGGCTTATCATTCGTAATTGTTATTATTAATCCAATTTATTTCTTAATATTATCATTATTAGTGTAAACACAAGTCATGCAAATCAGAAAGGCCACTATTACGCATTTGCTACACGGTCACATCAAGGATAGACCATGCTCCCGCTCTCTCTTTTATTATAATCTACAATCAACGTGTATTAGTGTATTTTGCTGTATACTGTATATTTTTGGGCAACATTTATGTTATGAATAAAACTATTTGTAATTGAAATATAAAGCTACATAGATGCCAAAATGTTACGAAATGATTAAACATATTTTACATCGTTAGATGTAAAGCTGGTTATCGTTTACATTTAAAATAAAAAAATAATATAGGAGAATATGTTATACCTTTCAAAAATATGCGACTACACATTTAAGCAAAGTTCAACAAATATCTACAAAACCTATACTATAATGGTCAAAGCATTACAATTTACGATATTTAAGTCTAAACGCGTATAATGGCAGAGGTGTTTTGACTACATTTAAAAGTAATATCTCAATACAGTGCTCTTAATTTGCAAAACTACAAATATGTTTATATTTATTTTGAAACAAGCTTTCAATTCATCAGAAATATTGTAATACAATTTACAAACACCTGCATACTAACCAATTGGAGACGTTCTTCGAGTTTGTACAAAATGAAAATGTTCGGTTAAGTTCGTTCCCGTTTTCGGATTGCTTTATAAGCATGCAAGCATACATTATGGTTGTATTTTGCATTTAAAGAACATACAAATCATTTCAATAATTATAAACTAAGTTATTGCTAGCAAATATTACACAATAAGTTTTCAAATTGTTTAAATGAAAAGGAGTATTTACCGAGTAATACTGGCTTAAAGTATCGTTCTACAAGTCACGAAATAACGACATAAACAGTGTTAAACATGACTGCAGGCAGTATATCTAAGTAAAAGTAAATCAAAGCAGACACATGTTGATAAATATAGTAAAATAATATAAAATGGAACACAGTTTTTGTATTGCAAAACAAAATCTTAATGAAATAATAAAAGCTTGTCAAAACAATTAGAATGCAACTTATATCCGAAAAGGAAGTACACTAAAAGCAGTTTCTGATTATACAATATATAAAATATGTGGAAAGTCGACATTCACGTCCTTCTAACCATACCATAAATATTCCCGATACGACAAATGAATGTGCTTAAGATATCTTAGAATACCATTATTAATTCAGATGGTCATTAGGGCGCTACAATCGTGTCTAAGAAAATTGAACTTACCATGGTATCATTTCTTGTATGGCTTATACAATGGTAACTTAGAAAAAATGCTATAAGACACTTTTGTTTGTTGACTGCATGATATAGGTTTACATTCTCATTTAATGAATATTTTTCAAGTCTGGTTTCCAACCACGTTATGAAGGAACTGTTAGTGCTTTGTCCTTTATACACTCCCGAACTTCAGTTTTAAATATTTTCCCTTGTGCTGATTTTGCAAAATAGAATATTTTGTTTGTATTTGTGTTTATGGCAAATCTGGCTAATGTCGAGTTCTGTATTTGATTTTATTTTGGCAGTGACTCAAATGACGTCAATTAAAACATCTTAATATTGCACAATCATTAAATGAACGCAATGAACAAACCGTAATGTTGTAATTGAAATTCATGAATAACTCAATAATCTATTGTTGTCATTTATGTCTGAGAAAACTGTGACATAATGTTATTTTGATGAATGTTAATTACGCTGTAAAAATGTATATAAGAAAGCCTCTATTCGCAATTTTCAAATACGTCTTGTACACTTTTTCACATTTGGGTTCAAAATGCTACACACGTAGTACATTTTAAAACCCACTTCTTACACCTTAAAGCGATGAAAAATGCGAAAATATATATTTTAAGGTCGTCTATATATATGCTATTGATTTTGATAATCTCTCTAATAAACTGCTTAAAGGATGAATGTTGTAATACGATCTAGTTAATGACAAGTTGATCGGAACGCAACAACACTTCCAAAACATTACAATTTCAAGGCTGGGCTTCATTTATGGTCTAACATCTTATAAACTATAACACTTAGTTGAAACATTTGGATCCATAGTTGTGAATATTGCTTTCTTGTGTACCAGAAGTGTAGATAGCAAGCAGGGATATAGTTTACATATTAAACGCGAAGATATATTACTTTGTAAAAAACTTCTTGGTAATAAAACATATTTTAAATATTTTAAAGATACTCCGATGTCATAGTTTGCTTGAACTCATCAATCAATCAGTTAAACTTTATTACAACTCGATGAAAATGTTTTTATTCCGTTTTCGCTATTTGCATTAGTTCCGTATAATTAAATGTATTCTGATGAAACAAATCGCATACTGTTTGTTATTTGTGTATTTTGCACGGTGAAACGTGCAAGGCTAATAAGTATAGTTTTATTTTCGCTGGACATCAGTCAGAAACTTTGAAATTGTTGGCCATCTGCAGTATTGTGACTTTAAAAAATGTCTTCTTAGATGCGTATATATAGGGCAAACTAGTAAGAAACGATACTCAGTTTCTACAGTATTTATATTACATAATTTGCACTTACGGTTTTCTCTTTTAATAGTATTGTATCGCCCCCTTTCTATTTCTAGGTTATGCGATGATAAACGGAATCTGCTTAGGGCAATTTTATACTTTGGTTCATTAATTTTGTCAAAGTAACTTTCTAAAGATAAACTATGTTTGAATAAACAGTACGTAGAGAGACGAGTAGAGCTGCTCATCTCGCCGTGTCATGTTTGAGTATAATTGTCTAATATTCGTTGTTTGCATTGTATAAATTGAGATTCTGTTATGTTTTGGTAAATCCATAATTCGGACATACCAATGCTGTCGAGAATGTATTTAACATGGTATGCCCAGTTTTGATTGTTGTATACGTTATCCGTATCGTGTTTTAGCATATTGTATGTGATTTTGATTTTGAGCATTAAGCTTCTCTCATTTGATGATAGTAGTTCGAACCAGTATTTAATGATGTTTATTTTCCGTATTTCAGTAAAGGGTATTCTTCATAATTCCCCATACAACGCGCTAAGGTTGGTTGATTTATTTACACACAGTAATTTCCTTTAGACATTCGTGTGTACGGCTTCAATATCTTTTGCCTGTGTTGTACCCCATATTTCAGACGAGTAATTCAAAATTGATGCTACTAAGATATCAAATAGTTAAAGTTTGCTTTTTGTGCTGAATTCATACATGTTAAACACTGAGAAAAGTCGGTGCATTGATTTTGACGCATGGTCTGCTATGCATTTTTGCGTTCTGTTAAAGTTACCGTTCTTAAATAAGTATACCCCTAGATATTTTAAGGAAGTAACGACTTCTAGTTTTTCGCCATAGAGAAAGATATCGATGTTTGTGTAATGTGTTCCTTTTTCGAAAATTTACATTTTGTTTTAGCTGTATTTATTTTTAATTTCGATGCCTTACAGCATGTTTCTATGTCTGTTAACATGTGTTGTGGTGAGTTTGTTGACGTTGCGAATAAAATTTGGTCATCAGCATACACAATCAGAAAACATTTCAACTCGTCTATAGTGAATAAACCATCTAAATCTGTATTTTTGTTCCCTAACATGTCATTAACGAACATCATAAAAAGCAGCGATGAACTGAAATCGCCTTGTTTCACACCTTGGTGTATCGGGATTGGGTCGGACAAGTTATGATTGAATTGAATTGCTGATTTAACGATACTATACATCGCTCTTAAAGCGCTTATCATTTCTGAACTCATATTTTCCGATATCAATTTTTGCCAAAGTAGCGTGAGATTGATTTTATCGTAGCTTTGTTGAAAGTCGATAAAAATGGTGTATAATTTTCGGCCTGAGTTTGTTATTTTTGATATACTTGCGTTAAGTATAAATATACAATCTGTTGTGCTTTTGCCCTTTTGATAATTAAATTGACAGTTAATGATTTGTTGGTGTTTGTTTGTCCAGTTTATTAAACGGTTGAGTAGCAATTGTGAGTATATTTTTGCTAGGATATTATTTAAGGTTATACCCCAAAAGTTTTTTGTTTCATTTGATTTCCCGCCCTTATATATAGGGACGATATATCCGAGGCCCAAGTCTTCCGGGTATTCGGCATGGTTAAAAAGTTTGCTGTATATTGCTACGAGATGTGGTCCTAATACACTAAACGATGATTTAATTAGTTCTGCAGATATTTTATCAGGCCCACAATACTTATTATTTTTTTGATGGAAGACAGCTGCCTTGAGCTCATTCAATGTGAATTCTTTATCTAAATCAATATCCGTAGATTCGGTAGTGGCAACATTTTCATTTATTTTTTCGGGTTGTTCCCCTAATAAGTTATTAAAGTGCGTTCGGTGATTGTTTATACCATTTTTTTGTAAGGATTTCCAGAAATGTTTCGGATTTGATTTTGCTGTTTCTTCAAGTTTTTTACCTAATGATTTGTTGTATTTTGCTTTAGATTTCTTTTGTATTTTGTTGTACTTTGTTCTCATATTCACAAAGTGTGTTTTGTTTTCATCTGTTTTTAATATGTTGAATATGTTTCGTGCGCGTATGAATTCTTTTTTTTTTGCTTTGTTGCAGTTATAATCAAACCATTTCTGGGAATCTGCCTTGTTTTGAATTTTTTTGTTGTGGTTTATATTAACTTTTTTTTCCAAACATTGTTACCGCATTGTCATTAATATAGCTAGGTAAATGTTTTATTTCACAATTAATATTTTCTTTGTTTTCATTTAACAAATTTATATTCTCTTTCAATGAGTCTTGAAATTTTTCAACAAAACTTGAGTTAAAAACAAGTTTAGTTTCCTCTTTGTTTTCACCGGTTGTAATATGTCTAGTTTTTGTGTTACAATCTATTGAAAAGTAAACACCTGCTTGATCGGAAAAGCTTTGCCAATTGAGTATTTGAAATTCGTTTATATTATCAACATCGTTTGCATTTATAATAAGATAATCCGTTACACTCAAGCCTCTGTTCGAGACGAAAGTAAATTGATTTTCCTTCTCTTTGTTGAGACGACCATTAACGTTAATATGATTGTCTTGATAATTACCTTGTTCGGATTGTTGCGTATTACTGGTAATTGTTTATTTGTATTTTCTGTATCTAATTCCTCAGAAAAGTCAAGGTACTTATCATACTCAAGTATATCTGATAAGTTACCTGTTCGGGAATTGAGGTAGCCTCTTATGCATGTTTAAAGCTGCCCATATTTCTCAACCCCTTTCTCAATTTCGTCAAAAAAATCGAAATCTTGGTCACTTAAAACTTTCGAATTGATAGGTGGGATGTAAGTATGACACAGATACATGTCCGACTATACAGAAAACAGATCTTGTTTCAATTTTAGCTACACTATTCCATATTGATTAGTTTCTACAATGGGTATATTATCTGATAACTCATGTTTATAATTAATTTCCAGCCCTTCTACTTTCATGTTCATCTTTCAATTTCAATTTTCAATTTTTCAATTTCAATTTCGTCCATTTTTGCTACTGATAGCTTTATGCTTTTAATGTCTTCTTTTAAAAAAAATTCCCACTGAGGTGTTTGAGATTGGTTGTCTGTAGGCGTTTGTGGCGTAACCGGACATTGTGGTGTGATTTGATAGCCAGGGTAAGTATAGTTCTGTGGCGTCATGAATTGCAGATGTGGTGGGTAATATTGCCCTCCGTACACAGCTTGTGTTGGTGGCCCGACACCAGTCACCTGTGCAGTGGCTGATGCTTCCGACGACTGGTTTGACATTATCACAAACTTTTCTGGCTGGTCGTTTGTATAATTAGGAGAGGCGTCGTCTTTGGTGCGTTTCTGTCCTCCTTTTGTTTTTTACTCTGTTTCGACATATGACGTGTATGACGTGTATGTTACCGGTCTCATCTAATCTCATCTAATCCAAATCGACTGCGAGGTTCGGGGATGATTGTATCTATTTAATTTGTGTGTACTACCTGGTTCGTGATATTCGTGATATAGCCAGCTTGAATAAGTCCAATTAAGTCCAATTATCGGATGAGTTTCTCGGTGGTTAACACAGCTCACGATTTTTGCATGAAATTGATGTCTTGATTGTGCTTAAATTGCAAAGTGTAGTATGTTTATCAGAAATATGTTTAAAAAGTACCGTTTAATACCACGCTTCCCGTTTGATATATATCCAAAACGTAAAGCACATATGTAGCACTATACATATTCCATTCCTCTGTCCAAAATTCAGTTCTTGCACTCGCGTTTAAAAGCCACTTAATCCCATATTTCTGAGAGCTTAAAAAACACGTCCACCTCTGCCGATTACCTGTATTTGTTATCATCCATGCAATGTGTTTTATTAAAGGCAAGTGACAAATAGCCACACATTTACAAAGGACAAAAACATCATTAACTATTTTAAAGAACTTTCGATTTCTAAGGGCATGCTAGTCAGAAAAACAAATACTCCAGCAACAAAAAGTATTATATACTATGACAAGATTAGGCGTTGTCTTGTTCTAAACCAGTGCTGATATAGTCGGCATTGCTCGTAAAGTTTTCGTTTTCATACAGCCATACGCACGCGCACATGTAGAAAAAATGCAACACACACACATACAATATCCATGCAACACGCAAAGAATTGAATATAATCTTATTAAAAAACAATACCAATATCACTTAAATACAATGTTTGTTATCATTTGAATCGCACAGTATTTTCGCTTAATAGGAATATTGAGATAATTTGAATCTTGTTTTTAAAAATTAGATACTCAAATGAAACCAAAACAAAGTGTTTATTTTCAAAGCAGTTAAGCTTAACAAATAGCATTGTAACCTCGCTTTTAATGTGAACACCGCGTAACGTATTCAGTATTTACTTTGTTAGCATTCCAAGCAGAATAAAAGCCAATACAATGATTTGCATCAAATAGTTCGCAATCTGGGTATAACATGAATAGCAGTGGAGACGCATTCTAGTTTGGGAACGCATTATATCAATGCATTGCCAAACTTATCAGCGAAGACGAATTCCAACTGTAAACACGTACACTTTAAACGAGTACATATATGAGAACAAAAAAAAACCTCAAGCTGATTCAAGTGTGGTAAAATGGCCAAACTGTAATGGGACCGTTTCGGACAATCGGTACCCTAGCCACGAAGAACGCTGGGAACCAGTGTGCATATCCGGATCTCTAAAGAAGAAATTGTTAATAACTGTTACTGTTACTTTTATCTGTTTGGATCGTGTCGAAGGCAACATGATCGACGGGATCCACATCTACCTATGTGTATAGGTAACCTTGTAGTATTGTTATATATCTACAAATGGCGCTGCGAGCTCCGAACTTGTCGTATTTTTGACTTTTAAAAGTCAGCTATTTTGACTCGGCAAATTTCGAGTCAGCCATCTTGAAAAATTTCAAGATTTATTTTCATTGTCTTTTCCCTAAAAATGTGCATACATTTTTTTTAATGTGTATTTCTTTATTGCAATTTTAGTATCATTGCTCGTATTTAACCGATTTGGTCGGTATTTGTCGGCTAATTTGTTGACTTAGACGTTTTGGTGTTTGCGTACGATTGCGGTCATGTGAACCGTGTAACTGCCTTATCCGTGTTTTCTTTTTTTAGGTTATCGATTTTTACTGTGCTGGATTGCTAGTGCCAAAATTCATCACACGGCTAAATTTAGAGCAGTGTTTGTTTACATTGCCCTGTCGTATCTACTCACTGCAATTCGATTGTAATTTTGTCACAATTTCTGCAGTGGAAAATGGCAATTTATTCAATGAGGGAGAGAGAGAATTTCGTTCATTTCTCTTGAGTTGTTATAAACTCAAAGAGACTTATCGATTACGAATTATACGATTCGTGATTTAATCACGATTAAACTACTAGTGACTAGTGAGGTTAAATACTTGCAATTGTTATCTACAACTCATTTTTTATGGTTTTAAATCATATTGCCACATTGTGTTTTTGGGGTTTTCATATTTAATGCCAATTTGAAGTTTAAAGGGCATTTGAATGTGTCATATTCCCTTGTTGTTTTTTGCTGCTTGTACGATCAAAAGTGTGGCCTGTTTATTATTGTATATTATAAGTCACCTGGTGTGTGCTATTTACAATATTCCATTCACCTGTTATATTAATATTGGTGTTTTGGTATCAGTCTCAAAAAACGTGTCCAACGATATATTGAACAGTTTTGCTGGATAACCGTATATATTCTTAACTGACTTCATAAGTGCACCCAGTGTTAAAAATATATTACCGTAGTTCCTCAAATAAATTAAATTAATTCTTATACGATTCAACTTAGGGAGTTAATTGTTATACCAGCAGTTTGCAATAATTGTAATTTAATTTAGTTCTTTGACAATTCATTAACTTAACTACATAATCTAATGTTCATGATGGATGGACATCTCAAAATTAACATTTGTAACATCTTCTTAGCATCTGATGTAGATCATGTTTGGGTTTAGCACATTGGATTCTCAGCCTGATTCCGAGCATAGATTTTATTAGGAGGTGGAATGGTATGGAGAGGCTAGTGGACCTGTCACTGAACCGGTCGATGAGTGGTCAGTTGAGCAGCCTGTGCAATATTTGGCTGTGAAACCGACACCAGTGGCATGGGAGGCGCAGCATGTGCAATATAAAGCGGTGACGCATATGTCGGTTACCCATGGTGTTGAGTCGGGTCAATACCAGGCAGTGACTCAGGTGCCCGTGACACATGGGGTGTACCCTGTACAGTACCATGCCATGACACAGGTGCTCGAGTTGATTGTATTGCGAAAACATAGAGCCACTATTGACATATTGGGGGCCGCCTTGGGTTAAAGTGGCCAGGTGGTCCCTATGGCACAAGAAAGGGGCTTAGGAAAGCGAACGTATATGCTTAGAGGTTCACTGGGGCGAGTTGTGGTGAAGGCGGTGAACGATTTCCGATTTATTCAGGAATGGCTCATACACGGAACTGATCCACCTGGTAATGTATGTTCTTTGACGAGCTTAAAAGAGTGCAGGTTTAATGTGAATCGCGACCGACTGAATCATGACCGACTGCACATTTGTAAATTTTATTTCCCTGCATAGGTGATGCGTGAGCACGAGAGTTGTGGTCTTATGGAGGATTGGCAAGATAAGCCTTTATACTATGTACTGTACGCGTAGAGGTATTGACGATGGCTCCTTTACGATTGCCTGCGACTGGTTAATTTTTCTCGCGCAAGCCAGCGGTGTAATGGTAGGTGCTCGGACATTTGGGGCGCCCTATAACTAGTGCGAGATGCGGTCAGTTTTATGGCCGACATTTACTGAGGGTGTGCGAGATGCGGTCAGTTTTATGGCCGACATTGTTCGTGGTTGTGCTTGATGCGGTCAATTTTATGGCCGACATTGTTCGAGGTTGTACTATATGCGGTCGTTGTGGCCGTCATTTACTGAGGTTGTGCCGTCAATTTTATGGTCGACATTGTTCGAGGTTGTACTATATGCGGCCGGTGTGGTTCACATTAACTGTGGTTGTGCGGTCAATTTTATGGCCGAAATTGTTCAAGGTTGAGCTAGATGCGGCCAGTGGTAGGGCCGGCACTGATTAGGGTGTGGGGGTAGTGGCACGCATAGGGTGGGACTTGGATGGGATCCTGTGGGTCTTTAGGGTCACTAATATGATTAAGGAGTAAGGTCAAACCATGGAACAGGTGACTGGATCCCGCACTGTGGTCTTTGATGTATGGGGAAATGTGGGCAAAAGGTTAACTATGAGTCTTAATCCAGTCAAATGGCCCAATGTATGATGTTAAGTGATTTAAATTGGGTCTATGCTGTAGTTAGGGGTCTGGTTAACCACTGTAATGTGTGCCAGGGATTTTTCAAGTAGATAAATGGGTGTCTGCCTGACCCATGCATATTTATTAGTATCAGGTCAAAAGAAGGCTGGGTCATGAACATGGGTAATGTGTGGGCATGAGTTCAGAGCCTTTCAATTGGGTGGGAGGACTATAATATGGGGAGGAATATAGAAAAAATGACCGAACCGTTATATGACCGTTCCGACCGATTGCATGTCAGACGCGAAGGACGTCGGGACCCAGAACTTCATGCTGTTCAGAATGGGATCCGGGAATGCTGTTGATGGGATAAGCAATTAAAATCCCAACCCGTCAAAGTGACCAACCCATCCTTGTTACGGACAATTTATACAATACACAGCAACTGAGATATGGGGCATCGATGGGTAGAAACAAGAAGATCGTGAATGCGGGTATGAAGCGTCCCGTACCGCAAGGCGAACGAACATTCGGAGTCCCAGTTTCTGACCTCGTTAGCCGGGCACCCAAAGTTAACTATGTGCCGTTCATCGCAAATAAGATCTGCTTTTTACAAAACCGGCACAAATATCTTCGCGTGGCACATGTTGCTAAGATAACACTAGTAGTACCTGTAACGTCTGTGCCTTTTGAAAGAGTGTTTCGGTTGCGAACTGATTGTCATGTGGCATTGTAGATGGAAGTACCGTCCCGCAATGCAAGGTGCCCGAACATTCGTAACTCGTTAGTAAGGAAACCGTGTGCCGTTCATTGTGAAGAAGACCTGTTTGCATATCCAACATCATGGAATGAACCCGTAGGGCATATTCCGGCCGAGTAGCAGTCATGCCACGATAGAGAACCTGAGGGCCCAGTTCGACTCCCGCGGAGAAGCCAGCCTGGACGAGTGTGGCGGCATCATGGCATCGCAGGCATGCTCAGGGTGTTCTTCAGGACCTGTCAGGATGACCGCCCAGTTCCTTGACATACATGAAAGGTACCCGAAGGACCCCAAATCGTGTGTGACTCATCTGAAACCTCTGCTGAAGGAGCCGCCAGATGAACATTATGACCTTCTTAAGCACCTTAACCGCTTCCTGGACATCGTCGCTCGCAACGAGCAGGTCAACGAGATGAACCCTATGGCCCTGGTCATTGTGTAAAGACCCAATCAGTTCATGTCAGGCAAGGGATTTAACGCGCTGTTCACGGAAGCTGATGAGGACACTCCAAACGTGTACCGGGAGAGAAAAAAGAACAATAAAGTCTCCAACCGCCCTCCCCTTCCAAAATTGAGCAAAATCGAGCCCGAGGTATGAATGGAGGACTATAAAGTGGATAGGAATGTGGTAAAATGGCCAAACTGTCATGGGACCGTTTCGGACAATCGGTACCCTAGCCGCGAAGAACGCTGGGAACCAGTGTGCATATTCTGATCTCTCAAGAAGAAGTTGTTATTAACTGTTACTGTTACTTGTATTTGTTTGGATCCTGTCGAAGGCACCATGATCGACGGGATCCACATCTACCTATGTGTATAGGTAACCTTGTAGTTATGTTGTATTACTACACAAGTGAGATTAAACGATTTTCTCATATGTTAAACTGTAAAATATTGATACATATATGTTAAAATAACACAAAATAGACAAGAAAAATTATACATTGAAGACGAATTAAATAAAATGCAGCAAAGACAAGTAAGCGCTGGTTAAAGCCGATGCCGACACTTTTACTCGTATTTGCTAGGAAACAAAATTGTGTCTTTGTGTCGTATGAGCTAATCTGCACTAAAACTAAATTTAGATTCACATTGTACATGCATGATATATATGCTGGCGAATTCGGCTGTACAGCCTTTTTCGATTTCAGAATTAAATATCTGGCTTATTTCGCATTTTTCGACACATGTTCTTCTTAACTTTTATTTTAATTTATATTGAAATATATGTATAATAGGTTTTTACACATTTTATATATTTTAATTAATGTTTGACAAAATCGTGCATACTCTCTTTAACCTTGTTAAACGCTTATATGTCTTGAAAATGAATTTGAAATGCATGCAATGTATTAACAAGATGTTTTGTAATGAATTAATGTTTCAATGCATCAAGTTCATCTTTCATAAAGTGAAAAAATAAAATAGTTTTAAGTCTGAATATATATTTATATATATTAATATTTTCCATAAATCAATGTATGATTACATTAATGTGGTGACACCTGTTAAACAGGCTTTACAAATCTTGCTTAGGCATTAGTTTCAACAATCAATACGCACAAGAAAACTAAACGTCACATAACGAGAATTTACGTTCAGTGCAAACGTTTTTAACCAGGCCCGGTACTTTACATAGTTCATCGAGTTAAAGACATTTTGAGGTGATACAGCAATATTGTAATTGAACTGCTATCTAACAGATCATTGAGCAGGGACATTCTCAGAATGAGTCATACAAAACATAGTGCTATCAAACTGTTGAGCAATTATTTGTTTGCAATAAAAAAGCGTTATTCGAAAGATAAATTTAAAATCATGCACACTAATATGAATGCTGCATTTGTTTTTAAATGTCAGTAGTTGTTTATTGTCGTAGCTTGAATATTTACGATTTGCTGTATGTTATTGCTGTAAAAATTAATATGTATTTTGTAATAAAATAACTATATTTTGATAAATTCACTGTACTTATATTGAATCAATGCATATCGATAAACACAAGAGCGTACATTTAGAACATGAATAATTGAGCATTACACACCTATTTTTATGATCAATATATTTTGAATACGTGTCAAGTGAGAAAAAAAATCAAAGTTAAACTGAAATGTTGAGAACATTACAGTACTTTTGTTTTAAAAATAGCAATGGTATTCCAAAAGATGTATATGCATTCTGTTTAACATGTGAAGATGATATTGTTATGCTGTGATTAGCCGACTCTGAAGGGTTCTTAATTATACGTCAGTCAGTTGACATATAGTATTAATTGTTAAGAATATGTCTATCTTTTTAACAGTTCAACAACGAATTACAGACATGCGAAAGGTAAATCATGGGATCATTTTGCAGCTTACATAAAATAAATTATATATTCCTTATAAAAAAGGGTACCGTATTCTCAACATATTTTAGTTCTAAGTATAAGTCATCAAAACAAATTACCTCAACTGTTTGAAACCTAAAGATAGACAAGGTATTTGACCACACCCATTCATTTCATGTGAGAACCTTCTTTCAGTAAAACGGACAAAGTGACAAGCGCTTTACACAACGAACAACGTAAGTGATGTTCGACAGGTATTACTTTATGAGTCTAATACTTACGGGAAGTGAAACATGGCTACTAGTATTAGGTATATTACATGTTATTTAATGATATCATACCTTTTTATGCCCCCGGTAGGGTGGCATATAGTGATCGCACTGTCCGTCTGTCCGTCCGTCTGTCCGTCTGAAATTCCGTCACACTTTGCGTTTAGGTTTTGCGTTTAGGTTTTGAAAAATGTGGAAAAAGGGTGCAAATGTCATCCTATGGTGACAAGCCTTGTTCTGAATGGTTTAATATTTGTTTCTGATGATGATATTTTATCTCGCTGTGTGGTATAATGTTGCCAAAAATTTTGTCCTGAAACGAGCCCAAATACTAATACGTATTTAATTAAAATGTATAACTGTGAGCAATATTTAAGAAATGCTACATGCTGGTGGAACAATACATCTTCAACAATTCATCAGATAAAATACAAAGCATTGTGACGGCTGTGAAGAGTGCATCAAGTTTTTTTTTTTAACTAAGATGTTATGTTCTTAAAAAGCATATTTAGCCTTTGTTTTTTGTGTGTTTTTTCCGTTAAAGCACCATTGATTTTTCTAATATTTCCTGATCAATTATTTTATTAGCTTTCGAAAACAAACGGTGTGTAGTTGATTCGTTAACAATTGTTCGAGTTACATGGTTTACAGTAAAGATGGCCTTGTTTTAAGGCAAACAAAGTTAAAATCCTTGTCTCTATTATAGCATATAAAAATAATATATATGTGGGCTTCCCTCCTGTGCTTTGGACTGAAGACAATAAGATATTACAAAAAGACGTGTTTAAAAGTTCAGTTTCATCAACAACAACGCTTGGAAAAGGTTTTTTGGATGTGGTTAAATAATCATAACCTGACAAACGTATCGTATATATATAAATAAAAATAATCTTTGAATTGGAAAGAGTTACATGAAACCAACTAACTCTAAACTTTATCTTTATCTTTGCAAAAATAAACGATAAAGATAAAGTTTAGAGTTAGTGGGTTTCAGTCACCCCATTGCTCTACTGACTTTATTGTGCTGAATATCCAGAATGAAAAGTTTAAGCTATTAACAGCTAAACCAACCTACCATAAAGGAATACCATCAGTTTTATCGGCTCAACATTTGGAGAAAGCAATTATATTATCACAAGGGATGGTGAATGAGGCGATGGTGACAAAAGATCCATAACGCGTCTTTAATTTGCTTTAAATTCTGTCAGCAGTTTTAGAAGTGTAAGAGAAAAAAAATGGTACGCCATCCAAACCACCACAAATACGGTCATTGTATACATCCAGTAAATACTCGAATCGCCGTGGCCTAGTGAATAAGGCGTCCGCCTCGGGATCGGGAGGTCGAAGGTTCGAGCCCCATGGGAAGCGTTTGTCGAAGGATGGATGTTTGTCATGGGACCTGTTCCGAAATGGCCGGTTTGTGAGCCGCGAGCTAGTTAAACTTAAACATTAATGGTTACCGACTTCTATCCGCCTGGCGCCTTTGTTTTACAATTTTTACAATGCAAATCTAAAAATACACACTGCCATTTTATTCTATTTTATCCATTCAACTTAATTTGGTTTTAACCACCATATTAATAGGTATACATTTTATCGCATGCTCAGCATAAAGACCACTATTAATGAAATCGAACGACCGGTCAGAAATATTAATTTTATTTCTATTTAAGTTTTCAATAATTTACGGCAAACACACAATATGCAAACATTTTGAATGTGTTAAGCTTGATTTCAACCCCCCCCCCCTTATATTTTACTGTAAAACTCATCAATTTTACAAACTTTACCCTAAACTTCCATACCATACAGCAGAGCTCGGTCGGACATGTATAATTGGCCATAGCCGTATAACAGTCCTCCTACGTTATTGTCTAATAATAAGCATCCGTTTTACGTATAAGAAATACGAAGTCTGTATGTTTTATTCGTTTGACTGCGAATATGATCTCAGCGTTTGTGTTGGAAAATATAGGGTAGTTGTAAAAAATATACCAACGCAAACAACGAGTATCAAAATATTGAAACGTTGACTTGAAACTTTATCGATATATGTTTAACCCATATAATAAAAACATTAATGGAATGCTCATTAAAAAAAGACTATTCTAGGAGTTGTCTCTATAGTAGGAGAGTCTAGTATAACATTATTTATATATTATTTTAAACCCATTTATTTATCTTAGCTCGATTACATTTAAAGTACTTAATACTTATTTGAAACGCTATCGAGTCCGTTTCCTGGGCCTAGAACCAGGACTTGGTGTCTATTGGAGAAAGAGTGGGGATCGAACCCATGACCTTCCGGTTGCTAGGCGGACACCATATCCATTACACCATAGCGACCTTATATACACCTTGTTTGCAATACATATCCACTTTATTGAAATTATTATGTTGCACAGCAGCCGTTTACAATATATTAACGATTTCGTAAAATATGAATATTAAATACTTGTTCATTGGTATATCTAGTGTCCTTATGTTTCGAACGGCATCGTGACAAATAAAAAACCAGAATTAGCATTTTACACTATATACTGAGAGAATCGTGGACTATTTGGTGTGTTGATGTCATGTATCCGGAGATAAAAAGACACCTTAAATCATATCAACAAAACAATGGACAGTGAACCAACCACAAACGCCAACCACAAACTAAACTGCTGGAGAATGTTTTATGGTATAATAATAACACGAATAAGTGAAAAATATTGTTTACACGTTGGTAAAATTTGTGATTTTTTTACGTTGTTATCGTACTAAAAATATCGGTCAGGAAATTGACAAATGTTAACAAGCACTTACGACGAACAAGTATTTTCATTAACAGCCATATAACATGTATATGTATCACATACTTTATATAATACAAATGTAACGCAACAAAAAAAAATCGTACTTATTTTGTTAACTTTAATATGTTTGGAAATCTGATTAGAACTAATTTCGTATTAAAGACAACTGTTGGTTCAGAAAGGACAATAGAAGAATATTATTCAAAGAAACATAATTTATCAAACTATTTATGTAATTCTTAATAAAACTATCAGACCTGTATGATTTCTCTAGCTCTATGTATACATCAAATATATGGACCCATTACAGACCTATCCTTTACAACTTATTTAATGTTGCTGTAAACTAAATATTTTTAAGCAAGCAACCCATTTACAGATCATTTTCAGAAGATTTTTAGTCTCTTTAAGCTCTAGAATCCGAAATTATTAAAGTACTAAATACATTTGTTAAGTTTGTTTGATTTTTGATAAGTGTATGGGCGAAAGTAATATGCATTTCTTTCATACTGTCAGTATCCGACGTTAGGTTAAACGCTGTTGTTTTTTTGTAAATCATGTATTATATTAGAACATTTAAAGTCACTGGGTTTTGTTGTTTATATTTTAGGATTTTACGTGTTTAACAGTATTTCAGTAATATCATGACGGTCAGTTAATCACTCAAACTTTTCCTCTGGTAACTTGTTTAATAGTGATAAGTGCGAATACGCATGCCAGTACTTACAACTGTTGATAACTGCCCTACGTGAATCATAGGTTGGGGTGAAATTTCCGTAAAATCAATTTCATTAGAAATCCCCACACAAAATATGTGTCTGGACCGGGGATCGAAGTAGTTGTCATCGCTCTATCAACTGAGCTGGCTGTTCCGGGTTAAAAAAGTTCATTGGTATTTTAAAGAAATCAACAGAATTGACTGATTTATTATCATATTACAGACGAGTACTTCGGATATTCAAATGTCAGAGTCTTTTTCGTTTATAAATTCGATCATGGAATAATATTGCACATTCAAGTTTTCATGTGTATCTTCCAAAAAAACGTGTATTATACTACATGTTTGCTTGATAGTCCTCTCTAGTCATTGTGCAAATTGCGATGCTTTTATCGCCAATTTCCGATTACTAATAACCATCACCTGTGTTGCTCATATTTTTACGAACACTGCGGATTCATTTTGTTTATGACCTGGTAATATCGACTCTGCTTTGAGAAAACAATAAATCATTCATTTGATTGCCATCGAAGTATTGTCCTTTAAGTACAGAAACATCGTAAAATTATTCCTGGAATAAATGTCACTATTATTGATGTAATCGGTTGTGGATGTCCTAGTCTGTTTGGTTCGTAGAAGGTGGGTCGTTTTATCCTCTGCAGTCAACAATTTAAATCAAGATTATTTGCGTGTGAGTTGCATCGGTAAACTAAATTCGTTAATGCTGATTTTATAACGTATACTTTGACACCGAATTTAATATCTGAAGGTTCGTGTTTTAAAATATTATTATACAGATATCTTTTTATAAAATTCTTATTTTGACGAACACTTACAAGCTGTCGACAGATGATTTATTTTAATCATTTTTAGCAATTTAAAAACAAAACACAACCCGTCAATGGTTCGTGGTAACACCATTAACTTAAGCAGACTCATCTCAAAATAAAGCACTGGTATGTTTTATTCGTTTGCCACTTAGCATGATACAATACGTTCACTTATTTCAAAACATATTTGATGCACGTACTTCAGAGGAATTGAGTAACTGAAAACTAGATTATTTCATTTATCTTCACGAAACATGTTAAACACAGACAAATGTGCCATTCAGTTTAAGGGAAGTTTCTTCCATACAAAAATCAAATGCGCAAATATTTTTTAAATCGCAAAAGGCCAGTATTCCACACACGTCTACCCTTTCCGATTTGCTTAGCATAAGAAAGAACCTATTAACGAGCAGTTGACAATATGATATAATGTATATATATATAAATATATATATTCACACATATTGCCAGTTGCGGAGACTCTAGTTTAGAAATAGGATATGGGGTTCCCACTTTAAACACATGTATCTCCATATCCTGTTTTATACGATATAAACACAAATTATGGTATATAGGTGTACCTGATATATCACTATATATATATACGTCATTTATTTAACGTCTTATACAAGGAAATATATAGCGAAATTATTTGCGAGGTATATACAATTTCAATTTAAGACCTGATTGTGATTTTCGATTTAAGACCTTATTGTGTAATTTGATTGCATTACCTCCCCTACCCCCCTACATAGTCATTTAAGTGGCCTAAAACGCGGAGTTCTATACAGACCCCGTTTTTATTGACCGCGTAAGTAAAATTCTGAAAACTACCATGACCGCGTAACTGGCACTATGTATTAGTATATATATATATTATAATCAAAACAATGTCAAAAGTCCATAATTCTTATGCTTGCAAAATATATCGCCGAATAACTTGTCTCCGAAAGACTTTCAACACATGAAGATTCGTCAAATGTGGACGTTTTAGCGCCGTCCGCTAAGCATTTGTTGCGAGCTTGAGCGCTGAATTTTTAAGGAAGCATATATTACATTGGACATAAATAAAGGTTTATTATTCTGCAACACAAATTAATTCCCTCAGTACATATGTAGGATATAGAGCTGTGAAACTATCAGCAAAACTCGCCAAAGCAATTCAAGATAAGTTGAGTACTGAATATATCGGACAATATACACTATGAAGAGTAATTCTGCTAAAATGTGTCACATCCTCATTCTTGCATTGCATTGCATTTCATTAACAAGAGCACCGCATAGCGGTTGCCAATGCTCGGCTGTTGGTGCAGTTTTTAAAAAAAATGACCTTTGACCTAGTGACCCAAAAAAGGGTGTGGCGTGTAGAACTCATCAAGGTGCATCTACATATGAAGTTTCAAAGTTGTTGGTAGAAGCACTTTGAATTAAGAGCCAATGTTAAGGGTTTCGGACGACGCGTACGCCGGACGGCGGACGAGCTGGCTATGACAATACCTCGGATTTTCTTCGAAAACAGCCGAGCTAAAAATCACCTACATGTTAAGATCATTCAGATGTGCAAAATTCATCCATAAATTATAGAGAAATTAAGTTCACATTTCTCTTGACAAGTTCGATGTTAAATGTATCCCTCTTTGTGGGGCCATACAATTATAATATTGATATAAGCAGATGCTCAAAACAACATCTTAATTTCAGAAAAGAATATAAACAAACATCGAAACAATATGTTTTGCGCGTAAATTGCTTTTATTTTAATTTCGCACTTTTGGTAGCCACAACATCGTTCAGAGAACAGTAAACTTATTTTAAGACGGGTGCTTTAATCACGGATTGTTAACTTTTTGTAACAGGTTGTCTGTGTATAATTGCTTAATGTAATGTTTGAAATTCGAAGTCTTATAAATTCTTTTAAATCTAAAAGATTTAAATCTACAAATATGTTACGGTATATAGAACCATGTTGTATATGTTGTATATGGAAAAACACATTACGTGTTTAAAATATTACACAATATTACATGACAAATTTAAGTTACACTACTTTCTGTTTTTCAATGTGTGCGACATAATTATGAATGAATAACGTTAATCAGTAAGAACCATGACTGACTGCGAGTAAACTGAAATCTCAGCAATCTCTCTACATTGCAGGGTAAATAACAAACATATATTCACGAGAAACGTTTACCAGTAACATTTCAGCAGCGAATAGACGAGGGCAAGATTTAATAATAATGAACATGTCTTTAATTGTTTTACATATAGCAAAATTAAAATATTATATTCCGTAAGGTAGCGGTATTTGCTTTATTATTTGATAAATTATATTTTAAAAGAATTGCTTCTGAATTAGCTTGTAGGCATTTTTTGTTAATAAGGCATGTCATAATATTCTTTTTTTGACATGTTATGACCGGCATAAATTGTGTGTTAACGTTTATGTCATTGGATGTCATGATTTAATTATATTAATACGAAAAACAATTAAATGTTTTGATTATGTAATACTATTTAGCAATGCACACATTTTGAGTTATACAAATGTTGTTTATTAAACAGTAATAATATCTCTCTCTAGGTTAAGAACAATATTTAAACGTTTTGATGCGATTGTATGAACAATGAATCTCAAGATCGACGGCTGATATTATAATAACGTGAAAAACGTTTCCCGCAATCTTCGATAGGGACAATATTATTATGCAAATGTAAATCAATTCAGATTGTTTAATTCACAAAATGTTTTAATTTATTTAAACCAAATAGACAGCAGTCAAAATTACATCATTCACCCAGTCGCAGCTGTCAGCGTTTGCTTGTCCTGTATCAGAAACTCGAATCGTCGGATCCATGTTCTTTCCGAAAGGATACGGTCATCTTGCCATTATTAAAAGCAACTACCATATACTTATTGCTAGACACTCTATTTTCTATCTGATTGACGGCGTGATGATGTTCGTCATTGTTAACACTGATGCTATCCACGTTAACATAGCGAGTGACGAGAGACTGTGCTGGTCGACTGTTACGTTGAAAACGCTGACAACGCCCTCGGCAGTAAATTAACTTCCGAAATTCTCTTCGATACTTTTTGCTGAAGAAGCAGTATATAATTGGATTTATACCGCAATTTGAAGTACCAAGCCACTGTGCTATTGGCAGTATGATTTCGTTGATTAGGTTCTGTTCTTGCGGCGGGAAATCTTGAGGACCATAATACAGTCTCAAATAAATAGCATGTAATGGGAGCCAAGAGAATGCAAACAATAGCACGATTACTGCCAACATTTTTAACACCTTTACTTTGGATTTATAGATAATGAGCCTTCCGTTTGTTTGAACGCCGGGCGCATTCCTCCTCCAAACCTTTATGGCAATTAGTAGATAACAGATGAGAATCATTAAAAGAGGAATTATATAACAAAGAAAAAACAAACCCAACAAAAAGTAACCCCGCTGCAGATTGTACGATGGCCAAATCTGATGACACATTGGTATACTTGGGTGATCCGGATGATTATAGTGTTGGTAATACACAAGAAGTGGTATCATGACTGTCAATGAGTAAATCCATATGGACGCGAGTGTTGTTCTAGAGGCACAGCGCGAGATTTTTGAGCGCCGACTGTAGCAGATAGCCAAGTACCTGAAAATGGGATGACGTAACATTAACAGTTGTATTGTTTCATGGTAAACTGTTTTCCCACATGACGAAAATCAACGGTGAGATTGAACTCGCAATTTAGTTTAATCGTAAGATAATGTTTCACAGATAAACTACTGAATGAAATTTAAAATATTAGAATCAGTTGCACAGATTAACTACTGGATGAAATTTAAATTTTAGAATCATTCACAATGGCTATAATTAAACAATACCTAATGCCACACGTTCGATTATTTATGTATTTTGTAGTACCGATTGTTGTCAAGTTTAATTAAATATAACAAATCTAAATGCAGTCGTTATGGAAATCGTATTTATTTAAAACGAACAACACAATCATTTACCTGTCAATTGCGATGGCGGCAAGCGTATTGACAGACGCACACTGTGCCACGCTGTTGACATACGGCGTCACTTTGCACATGAACTGACCGTATCTCCATCCTGGAATGTAAAGATGTCTATGGATAATAGCGTTTGCATGTTTTGACTTGGTTTATAAAGTTTATCAGTAACACAACGAAACAAAAATCCAGTCCTGTCATGTTTCTTTGTTGAAAAAGATGCACACCGGAAACACATTTTTAAAGCAATCATTGTCTAAAACACTACTTGCACTTACTTCATTTCAATTAACTGATGCTTTAATATGACAATTCGCCTCTTATTTCTAGATGCATGCCAGAAAATAAATATGCATGCATTATCTTGACGTTAACATGTAACCTCTATTGCAAGTAATTTTGGAACCATCATCATTTGCCCCCAGATGTGTTGTTCATTGTTACGATCATGTAACGATACGGAAGGCTTGGCAAGGGGTATCAAAGTGTAATAAGTAAAATTATGCCAGGTTTATACAAACATGTGTACAATACCATAATATAAACTAATAACATTTTAACCTGTGTAGTTTTGTAGATGTAGTTACATTTGATATACCAGTTATTAAATTTAGATCATTCATATTTAGAGAATTCAAATTCTATCAAACTAATGCCGCTGTTTAAAGTTAAATACTTATTCTTATCCTATAGTTTACAAGAATACGAGTTCATATATACACCCATACGTTGCTGGAACAGACTATCAATTTCCGGAAAGTCCGGTTGTAAGATACACCGATAAGGGAGGACATCGGTCGAATTTGCAACTGATATAGTTAATTCCACTCACATGCTTGGAAAAAAACAACCAAAAGGAAAACATTTTATGGGAATTGCAATCCCCATGGGGCCTCATTTTGATTGATAAAGATAAATCCGTTTAGGATAATGCAAAAGTTTGTATAGTAACCGCACTTTGGTCTGCATTTACGTGTCAACATGCACATCTGTTTATGCTCACATTAAGCTTGAGTATGGGTTAGCTTAAGATAGCGACATTAGTTGGTTTGCAGGAATTGTGTTTGAATAAACCTTTTTTGGAGAATCTTTAAAGAAAGAAAATGTACAGACACCTTTTAATTATAATTAGATTCGTCATTTTCATTTATTCTTGATATTATACGAAGATGAAAAACATTCGATCCGTTAATGTGACATTTACTTTGCAAGACTCATTTATACTATTGTGTACGCAAAGACAAAACCCGCTTTCATCAAGGTTTTTATGTGAACGAATGAATTCATTTGATACATGTACATCACAGCATTTACATGTGATTTTCTAGTAAGGTAGGAAGTGGCCTAATGAAAAAATCACTAGTTTTAGCTCTTGGTTGTGATGTTTGTATGCATAATTGTTTTCATCTCCTTCTAATGCTCTTTGTTAATATTTATTTAAATTACGAAGCAAAAAATAGTTTGATGTGATTAAGAAGGTGCAAATTAATAAAGCTCCCAGTTGCGGTCGATTTCTAATTGTTTTTGAGTATCATTCATGCGGAAAAAGCAATATAAATACCTTCAATTTATTACTAAATTTGACCTGACAAAAGGTATTAGCAACTTAAAACTAGTAAATATGTATAGTTAAATTATATAAGAGATAAAATGAACAATGACACAAGCCCCGGATGATCGTTAACCGTTCACCTTATACCTTGTATTTGCATTCTCCAATTAGTGTCCAAACAAAATCGATATTGCCATAAACAGAAACATCCTTTCGCTATACTTATGATTGATATTATTTTCCAAAAATGAAGCTGATCATTTTCAAATTAAATCCAAGCTTTTGTAAGAAACAATAGACGCAGTAAACATATTTACAATAATTGTATACGTACTACTGTAGTATAGTTATTCTATAGAACTTTCGTTTCCTATTTTTACTTCATCTTATTTAAATATTTAATGGATACACAATAATTGTATATCTAATTGATATGCGTATAAGAAATATTGCTACATTATGTTCAGTGCTATTTGAAAGGTTAATATTGTTTTTGCATTGATGCACTGTCGATGAAAATATCTTGAAAATAATGAGTATATATATTGCATTTTTTGCCAACAATTGCTACGCATAAAACGAAGCAGAGAAATTTAAAAATTACCTTATATGTATTGTAGCAGCTACTCGTAAGCGAATGTGATTATTTAAATATGTAAATACTAATCTCTAAACACAATTTTTTGGCTCTTTACCTAACGTGTAAATATATTGAGTTAGTTAAATGTAAGAAAGCCACCGTATGAATGTTTAGTCCGCTGAACTAACAAGAAAATTCATTTCAAGCATCAATACGATTATGTTATTTAAAGCCGACATCAACATCTAATTTAATGACATGACATATTAGAGGAAATTATACCACACTGCTGTCGCGAGTTATTATGTTTCAAAGAGTGTGCACGTCAATTTTTATAGTAGCATACTGCTGCGTAATATAACTTGATCTATAGTTTTCGCGAAACGTATTTTATGAAAAACAAATGCTTTAAACAACCAACTTGTCATGAAAACATCCACTTTCTGAAATGTGTTTATTCACTTCACTTAAGCTCACAAGCCTTAATTGTTAATTTTTCCTAAATACCTTATATTTCGCGAAAAGTAGCAAAATATGTTGAATTTATTTCGCAAAAAACAATTTGATTTTTCTGTCTATAAAAATATCGAATTATATTATGAAGTAGCGGGCACTAAAGTTACTTTTGCATTATTACCAGATTATATTTTCCCTACAAAAATCCAACATTTTTCGCGGAAGTTTTAAGTTTTCAAAATTGTATTAAAAGATGACCAACTTAGCAAACGCAAATGCATATATGAATTTAAAAATAAATAAGTCTAATATAATTTACATATGATTCGGTATTTGCTAATAAGATCAAATTACTTACTAGACTAGCATCTAGACAAATGTAATGTATTGAACTATTATAGACATTGAAACCGATCATATAAATAATTAATAACGTCTGAAAAAAGGATTTGTTAAAACAAGCTTCACATGTTTCGAAAATAAAAACACAAAATACTTATTTAATCCAAAATCCATGGTAACCAATATTGCCATTTAAATAAATGGAAATATGCTCGTAGGCATGGTCATTTTTATATTGTATATAGTGTAAACCTTTTCAAAAAGTACACATTTCAAATAAAAATAATATCGATTGAAACATTGACAATAAACTACAATACAATTTATATTCGGCACTAACATAATAAATATTTACCAGTGAATATACTTAGCAAAAACGTGATCGGCACACAAAGGAGAACAACCATCAGGTCCGCTACGGCCATATTCAAAATGAAATAATTCGTCACGTTCCGCATACTCGGCTCTTTGTATATCACAGCTATTACAAACGTGTTTCCCAGCAATCCTAACACGAACACGAGTCCGTACACTAGGGCGTACACTAGTATCATGGACGGGGGCTGCTTTAAAAGTTCGTACTCCATCTGAGTAATGTTTTCGTCCACATCATTGTAGTTTCCACTCGTATCATTGTTCAGTCCTACTACCAGAGCGCCACTGTTATACTCATACAGAAGTGTAGTGTTCTCCATGTTTGCAACTGATAAATCGTACTTCATTCTTTCAACAACATTCTTGCGGTATTTGTTTTGATTAAGTAGACCAATATATTCAGTTGTTTTACTCTCCTTTTTATATCAAAGCTATGTAAAAATTCCTGGAAGTTTTTTATTTACACACCGCGAATTTTAAATAGCACGCAAGTCTTTAGAAATATACTATTAAATTACTGGAATCTAGCCATGACAATTTCAGAACAACAGTCTAAAACCCATACCAAAAATACGTCTTAAATTAAATGACATATCGCAATGTGTTAGTCAAATTAATTTATGAAAGTTACACATTTTAAAATCTGTCTATGACCACTCCGCAGCTAGAAAAATCACTGAAATCTTGCTGTGACCACTCCGTCGCAAAAAGAAACACTGATCTGATCAGCCAAGCGGTTATGTTTTATCGGCTTCGTGCACGGTTATCACTTTCCCGTTCTATGCGCGTTGCCGCTTTCTCGATACTCGTCTCTCAGTTAAATAGAAACCGCGCACCATAACGTCACCAGCGCTGCGTATTGATTAGCTTTGTCAAATAAATCAGCCAACCAGGTGATTCCTATTTGTACGGCAACAGCAACATCGGGCAGTTGCTTATACAGTTCGTCATCTCCGATTCGAGGGTACATTAATATTATCTATACGCGTGAGTAGTGATTTTATGTAAAAGTAAACCGTAACCCATTCCGAAGAGTGTGTTTACAATAAATGAGATGTGATGGTCATACATAATAATAAGATTAACTGTACTTAACATAAGTCTTTACCCTACCAGCTCTTGATAAAGCATGTAATATGGTACTCATTAAATATGTTCTTAAATATGTTTTTACATTGAAAGTAGTATTTTCGGGATTAAAATATAAAAATCTGAGAAAAACACCATGACGGGTTTATCTGTTGTTCGTATGGCGCTTCCCAGAATACAGGGTATCCTGTGATTTGTCAAATGACGGAAAGTCTGACATAACGAAGATCTTTACACATTTCTCTAATATGTTTCCCAACGGTCAAGACTTGTTATCGTCTCCCAAGTACTCAAAGGTACTGTTCGGCCTTTATCTCCGGGAGACGGCATTATTGTTATGTATTATACAATATACACGGTGCAATTAGGTTTGTCATTTAATTGCATAGACCATTATCACTTAAATAGATGACACAAATACGTTAATACTTTGCTTATCCATAAGGGTTATAGCAAGACAGAAACTCTTTCCACGTATTTTACATGACCTATGCCAATTGTATTAAGTAAAACAAAATACATAGATATGAGATTTCACTTCTTATAAATGGACTGTTTGGCTCTATTTGGACTTTTTTTTTATAAGTCCTTTTTTAACATTATGATTTACCAGATTCAATGCCTGCATTTAAGATTTGTTTAAAAATTACTCATTGAGGTATAACTCTTTTAATTTATTTAAAACAGACAAACTGTGTGTATTGTTGCAATTTAGAATTGCATAAATCATCGCGATGTTTATTGGGCATTCATACATCTACGATGATGGTTAGTTGCAATTAAATCCTAATCGAAATATCGCCCTTACTGTTAATGTGTTTCTGACACATAATGTGTCAGAGGTTAACACGTGTTTCCAGTCTCGACAATCAGTAGGTTTTATTATTCTACTTGTTTTAAATATATGTAAATACCATGCAACCTGAACGTGCATAATTTATATTAAAATCAGAAACTCGTCAACACATTTGTTTAATGAATATTAATAAGCGCCTACCGATTATTATGATTAATAGCTTACACGGAATATTCGGAAAACTCATGTTACTTGTTTAAGCTCACGCGAGGGTAATATAAAACATCATTCATCGATCAGGCTATATAACATGTTAACGTCATGCAAGATTAAAATTATCCAGGGATGGGTATATGGAGATTCAGCAAGGGAATGTTACGTGAGGTATAATAATATTAATCACATATAATGTTTTTTTTGCTCATATAAACCACGCAATTTATGTTCATTTTGTTACAAAGCCTATCTACAATTACAACCAACAATGTCGTCACCGTGTACTCTTGTGAACGTCAGCAAAGACTATAATGCCATAAGGACACTTCGCGAAGCGCATATATTGTACGATAGAATGATCCAATTTGTTTATAATTCCCAAGACTATGTTACCGTTAATATTATAGCATTTAATACTCATTTGGGATATTTATGAAACGTCTGTGCCAACATGTTGTAGTAAGCGTAGGAAGCCAGTAATACATAATTGAGCCGTCTTTATCCGAGCAGACACAATGCATACATTAACATTTACTGTGCGTATGGACTTACAAAAGTGTTTACTCAATATGGAAACGCAGACGATATAGATAAAATGAGATATGCTTCTTAAAATGTCGATGTACAATGGAAAGGTGAACATAATGTATGATATGTATGTATTGTTTTCTTCTCTTATTATTTCGAAATGTCAATATAACTATAGTACAAAGGTGGCTTGCGAAACACGTTGTAAAGTCGTATAAGCACATTTCAAATTCAAATTACCCTTCGTTTTCAAACAACGTTTCTACCAAGCACTAATGGCTATAGAGTTAAATTATACACTCGCGGCATTGTCTGAAATATATCAAATTATAAAACTATAGAAACTTAGTCAGGAGAGAAATAATTATTCTTATCCACTAGTTTTATAATAGAACACCAAATACAAACATAAAAGGTTTAAACATGGGACCACCACCCTTGAATGGTCTATGCGAATCATTGAATTTGTAACCGGTTTGAGAGCTAGCACTCACACTTTCCCCATAAATTAGCACCAACCAACCGTTCTGTTCATCTAAACGATCTCAATCAAATGAATATATTAAGACAGAAAATGAAAACATGAACGCCAAAACTTGACGCGTGAATCGAATACAACACCCATAATTTTAGTGTTCTTGTATCGGAGATTTATTTCAACGATTAGGGAATAGAGTTTAAAGCGATTTGTATTCACAGAAATATGTACAGAATACAGAATGTATTTATCAAACAAACAAGGTGTACGAAAGATCGTAAATATGTTACTGACCTATTAATATATTTCGTTATTCCGCATAATAAGACTAAAACGAAGTGTTAAATTTAAAAATAAATATCCAATAATGGTATGCCATTACTGAGTTTTTATTAACATCAACAATCCATGAGTTAAATTAAATATAATTTATTATATATTGATATTATGTTTAATCATCCCACAGTTTGAATAGATTATATTAATAATGCATTGAAGCAAACGTGTATGTCGTCCAAAAACGCAATAAAACCAACACGACAATTTGAATCTTTGTCAATAATTAAAGTCGACATTTCGATTAAAAGGACAAAATCCAACTACAGAAATTTTTCAAAAAAATAGGTCATCAACGTTCACGTTGTTATTAGTTTTGAGATATAGCAGTAATCAGGAAATATGTTGCACATTAAAACATGCATATCGTGCTTAGTAAATACTGCAATCTGTTCACGTCCCTGATGCATTCCGGTTCAACAATTTATTGTGTTATATCACTAATTTTAGAAAACCGTTAATGCGCAAGTAAATATCACAGTAAACACATATTAACCCACCTATTGCTTATCTCCAGTTAAAATCTAATATGTACTTCTTTTGACTTATTTGATTTTTGCTAAAAGATGTAGTATATTGTAATGTTATTATTTATCTGCAAACATATTCTTATAATCGACAATACTGCTAATGCGGTTTTAAATTAAATGACGATGTTAGCCCGTTATCGCTCTTTATTAAATTATGGAAAATGAGCGGTTTACGTAACTTGTTACGTGAGATAAATACATAATGGACGCAATTTAGCTCATAATAATTGCGACGAAATTCGCAAATATAATGCTTGATTTCTTTGAATTAAGTAGCACGTATGAAACAGGGTAACTTGACACAATATTTTAAAGTAAACACTTAGTCGTCAAGACATTAAAAGAATGAAGATGGAAAACGTCTTATTATGAACAAAATACGAAGAGTCAACCGCAAACAACACATTAAAACTACTTTTAAATACATAGAGTCTACATGTGAACATTGACACATCATTAGTTAAATACATATATATATGATGCTAGGATCTGAAAATCGAATTTATTAACGATTAAAGAAATAAAGAAGATTTTTATTGATTTTTTAAAGACGATGTACATATTAGTATTAATAAACTGTCTGTTCTGTTCATAAAAGTAAGTCAAAATCAAAGCGATAACATAACAAATACAAATATGTGCAACATTAACAACACATTAAAGGAATAAATAACTTAAACGTAAATTTAATGTAATAGATATAATATTTACTAAAACTTGAATTCACCGAACGAAGTAAATAGAATATTTAAGTTTTTAGATGGGATATGGATTTCACAGAAAGATTCTAAGTGATGGCTAAATTTCGCTCTTTATGATTCGGTATTTTCGTCGTTACTAATCCAATCAAAGGTTTAACTAGGTGTCTTAACATTTCCTAGTTGCAATCTTTGTCAATAATTTTCGATGAAAAGTTAATAAAAAAAAACGGTTAAAATTGAGAAAACAACAAACGGGACTATAAAGCGAACCAATTGATCAAAGAAAGGTTCGCCTATTCCAATGGAAAACACGCCCATAGATTATGTTACAATTAATAGATCGAGAATAATGTCTTGGGTGCTGTGAAGCGCGTAGGTTCAGTGATCAACTGAAGAAGGCCAAATTGTAACACAAGAGAATACAGTATAATTTTGCAAGGACGTTTATTCATGTCGGGATTAAAATCACCAGCGATAACGTTTTCGACGACAGTGTTAACAGTGAGAGAAATAAAATCACTTATACATTGCATAAAACAGGGAGAACAAATTAAAGTCATTGTAAGGCCCTTTAATGTTTTTGAATAAACCACGTACCAAAAGAGTGTACCTATTTGACAATGTCAAAACATTGCTTTAGTATAGCAGGCGGATGTTTAAGAAATATAGCATTTAATCACAAACAATAGTTGTCCAACTATTCAATGTTTAAGGAACGAAATAGTTCAACATATAATGTAAAATCGTGGTGCTGCCCTTTAATGCGAGACTGACCTGACAGAAAAAGAGCTATTTCTTCGAGGCTTGCAACGGTCTGCACATTTTATAAGATATGGGTCACACTGATTTTTAAAGAACATACACTAGTTTAAATTATGTATGTGTTGGTATATGATGATTCAAGTATTCTCATAATGATAACATGTACCCTTATAAATGACGATACATAAATACGACAGTTTTTAATTGTGTGTGTACAGAGGTTCATGATTTGTGACTGAACAGGAGTTGTCCTACTGGGCGGTTGTATTCTTATGTATAAAAGATCATATTAAATTTAATTTTTATTAACTAGAAGGCGTAAATCCATACAAACCTGGCCACATATGGGATGAACATTTCCGTCCACTAGAACGTGATGGTTAAACGCATTGATATCGGGTGATTTGTTGTGTTCTATATTCAAAATTGAAAATGACACTACGTCTACATACGCTGATTAGTAAGGCGTATATGCCTTTAGCATCCGATTTCTAAGACGACTCCAGACCCTTTACCATAAAAATGTGAAAGCTCCTTAATTTAAAAAAATGTGAGTCAGCTAAGCAAAAATTACGCCAAATCGTGTTCGGCTGTCATTATATTGATTGGAAAGGAGACATTTTAACACCCGAAATTAAAGTTGATACACACAAACAACATAACTGAGAATTTTCCGACAATCGTCATTACCTGTCTTAATTACAAACAAATAACGACCGTTAAAAACATACGCCATCTAAATACACTATTTCCCAAATACTTGCTTTCCCATACACGTACTCGGGATAACAATTATTAAACGGAATTCAATTATACCAAACGTTGTTAAGATTGTACTTGATGTACAATTATGCATTCATACGCGCAATTCGCTTATTATATAATGCTAAATATTGCTTTGAACTCACTATTTCGTTGAAATTGGAAACGACGACATCAAAACGAGTTTTTTCTTTATTTTTAATATACGCGTGTTATAATAAACTGAGATTTCAACGTTGTCGTTAAGGATATGCAATCAATTATTATAAAGATATATACTATAATAAACACATACAGACAATAATAAGCATAATCCATTGTGTTTGTCCATTTGAAGTACAGTTGCAATTGAAAGATACAGCTATTCTTAAAGTTTCTTTTTTGTGAGGATGTAACCTTTGAAATATTTCACTTTTCTTTTGTTTAAAAGTATATTTTCCAGAATAACAAGAATTAAAATATAAAGAAAGCCGAAACAATAAGATTGTCGTCTGCTAGTCCCCTAATTTAACATAATTAACGTTGCCAGTAACTATCAATATAGATCAGTGTATAGAATATTCTAACAAATATTTAGTACACATGACCTCCAGCAACAGACAAGATGATTGGACTGCTATCAGACGTGTCTGGAGTTTTAGCAACAGACAAGATGATTGGACTGCTATCAGACGTGTCTGGAGTCTTAGCAACAGACAAGATGATTGGATTGCTATCGGACGTGTCTGGAGTCTTATCAGCTACTGGCACTCTTGAGAAAATGTCTTTTCGATTCAACGGTCCTCTTTCTATAATTGTGTTTCCAGGAAAAGGATTGTTTTATTTTACAAATGAGCCTTTGTGAAATTGTGAGACAGCCGAATCTTCACATCCAAATCAGAATTTTACAATTGTTCTACATTTCGCTGGATTATTTGTAATTCTTTCTGTTCTTTTGAAATTATAGTTATGAAAAGGTCTAAGATCATCTATATTTATTCCCCTACATCTTCATTTTCAAACGAATTATATTGGTAGATCGTACAGGCATCAGTTGTTCGTTTTAATAAAATAAATGGAACCTCAACGTCGTCTCGTGGAACCGGTCGATATACGTACAACAACGTTGTTATTGAATGCAAAACATTATATTCTATAAAAACACGTAAATCGTGTATTTAAATAAATAATAAAAGTCAAACGGTTAATTACTCTAACTGAAACTTGAAACATTAAATTCGAATAACGAATTTGAACAAGAGGGTAGGTATTACCTTCTTTATTCAGCCATTCTCAATAAGTACATTTCGTAAATTACCAGTCATATTTATAAGTGTACTTTCTCAACGTTTCAAGAATATCACAATAGTATTCTCCTTTTTCTCACCGGTGAATGGGTAATGCCATAACCAAATCCCTCAAGGATAAGGAAGCACTATTGACAGTTATGTAAGGTCCGTCGAGACAATTCGCATTATATTCTGATGTATTATTGGATGCGAGTGACAGATTGTGGACACAATTTAATCAAACGATACCTGCATATTATGTATGTCCCTGTAGTTAAGCTAACGTTGCAATCATGTATACGCATACATATGCATACATAATTACCAGTAAAGACCCCTAATGGTGAAACGTCATGCAACAATATTCCAATATATATTAATTGATACCATTCCAGACGTATAACGGTGGAAATTGCCCCAATAAAGTAAAGTGTTACATAGCAGTATTTTAAGCATTACCAAAATTGTTTTGTATACAAATACCCTACAAAACGAATGCTTAACATGTTCAAATTAACTAATACCCAACCGTTTCTTAGATTCGACTTTAGAACAAAATTGTTTTGCATTAATAACCACCGGCATTTTGTCAACCACTTGTTTTCTACTTAATATAAGTGAGTGTCTGTTTAGTTTAAATTTTAATACCACATTCAATCCATTCAGTGATAATGTATTCCAAACGTATTCCCGTTTGTGCCGATGGTGTTTTCCAAAGGTCATTTTATATGCAAATAAGATCCGCCATTGATTTCAGTATGGTCAAAGACGTATACCGACATACGTTCGATAACATATTAGTTTCAGCTATTTCATTTAGTATCACAAATTTCATTTACAACAACGATGCAGTATGAATACATTAAGACAAATTAAGCTGGGCATGTTTATTGAAGCAGTAAATTGCGTTTTCTTTCTTGTCTATGATAGCTATACTAATTAAACAGGCTGACAAATGTGAATAGTTTGGCATATTGATATACGGATATTAAATAACATACATCGTATGTCTAGTGACCGTTTAATTATGAAATAGCATCAATTTGTTCGTCGGAACCGGAGCGTTCACAAATTAATTAATTAGTTACAAACAATCTATAAATTTAACCTTTTACTTTCTTCGTGTGCTTTCAGTATTTTATTTTATTTTTTAAACGAAATATACAATTCAGAACGAAGCAAACATAAAGGATAAAGGATGGAATAGTAAAAACTACTGATTAATTCTAACTTCATTTCAGATGGTTTAAACCCATAGATATGATATCAGGATTGCTTTAAAACATGAATGATCTGTTTTCAATATGTTATTCAAGCTAGTTAAGGTGTTTTGTTTGTTTTTATTGTTTGTTCTTAAGCAACCTAGACTCAAGTAAGTATTATGGCTCATTATATCATAAAACTAATTGATCATCTCGATCTTCAAACAGTCTTGTAGTAAATATATATATAAAAAAGATAAAATTCACCAGAATCCGGTGCCACTTCATTTGTTAACTTCATTTGTTAACTTTGTGATCATTTACGAAGGGCACCAATAATTTGAGTGCACATCAGGTTTAGGATGAGCATTTTTTTGATTTTCAAATTGTGTCAGTCCTTTTAAACTAGGAATGGGGAATTTTTGATAAATTTCTTAAGCAAATATGTACTGAATTTTAAAACGCTAAATCATGTGTTACAGCTCCAATAATGGTTAAAACATTGTCCTTGAGCAATCGTTCCGTAAAATGTACAATCTCTTAAAGTAAAATTACAGACATTTCTTTTTACTTACGTTTATATTATAATATATATATATATATATGCGTGGACAATATTTGGTCAAATTTGTATGATAACCAATATTTTCAACACAGTTCATGATCATATTCCTTGGCAAGTTTACAAGTAAAATATGAAGTAGCTTCATAGTTGAAGCGTTACTCATTTAATTATGTTCAACATTTCATAAATCTAACGAACGCAGTAAATATTTTAGTTACAATCCTCTTGGTATATATAAATTCAAGTTTTTTGACACAAGGAACGCGACCATGTTGGTGATTTACTTTAATGGCAGAAATAAACCTGTATATTTTTATACACCACCAACACCCATTTCCGTAATTTGTGTGGTAAAAACGTAAAACGCTGCAATAATAGTGTGCATGCTAAAATTGTTTTTAAAGTCTACTTTAAGAGCCCAAATATTCTTATTTGTTCATCAATTAAGAATACCAACGTTATAAAAGTAATTCTTAAATTGTGTTCTTACTTTAAAACTTTGAACATCCTGTTGTAAGGATCTAATTTTATATTTACCAAATATTTTCCAATTCGGAAACATTTACGGTTAAAGATGGATCATAAGAAACCGAATTCACCTTTTCATCAATTGTTGTTTTTCTGTCCGATCATTTGCGAAAAGAGCATAATAAATCATCATATGTTTTTGGGTATTGAAAAAAGCAAATGTCAATTGTAGGACTATAAAACGAAAACAATATAAAGTAGGAACTGTCGTTTTCCCACGTCCCATATTCATCCCGCCAGTTCCCCTACGGATTAAGTCACACGATTGACCACGGACAAAAAGAATTTCATCGGTCGCTACGGATCAGATACGGATGCAAAACGCAGGGACGACGGATGTTGACGAACAAACCGAGTATGATGTAGGAAATAGCCATTCGCCGAAAGAGGTTATACGGATTTGTATGTACGATTAGCAATCATTACGATTTTAAGTGCTCACGAAAACGAACTCACATAGGGACTATCAGACATTTTACACTTTTGCCAAGTCCGCTGTTGATCAACTTATACGGTGTACAACATGAACATTTGGGAGTTGCATGAAGCTATTTTTTTCATGTATTGAACGATACTACACTCTTTGTTTGCTATTCGAAAGGTTCGATTGCAATGCAATATATCAACTTAATAGGTTGATTCATATTTGTACACATACGAAAATGCATGCGATACATATTTCTTTAATTTCATGCAATCATAGATATAAAAGACTGAACTAGTAATGTGTCAGTCCTTCTTAGAATCAATTGAACCATTATTTTACTACGCCTTTCATTTTAACTGTAATGCTCGCTTTAAGACGATCACTGAAATAACCGCCTTATCGGATTCAAATTATTCATGGCCTAACGTTTGCAATGTGTATTTCACTCTTACAATCTTAAACGTTTACCTCTACATATTGTTAGATATAATTTAAAAAACATTAAGTGTTCAATTTGAAGAAAAGAAAACATAATCATTACGTATATAAAAGCTCCGTTTCAAAACAAACATTAACACATCGAGCGTCAGAGTAATGCTGCAATCTTGTTCTGATATATTTTATTATAATAGTAATTCTGATTGTGTCCACTTCACCCTTTACATCTATGAATTCGTTATATTGGTGTTTTGCCGACTACAATTAAACAAAAAAGTATGAGATTTTTGTTCACAATTATTATATTTATTGAACGTTAAACATTATCAAGAAGAACATATTTTGAATTTAAAATATGTGTACAAATGAATAAGCCTTTATTTCATGAAAGAATGAAGTTTCTTATTTTTATATTTACTGATAAACGTACATGACTAATCAAATGTTTATGAATTAAAAAAAAATGAGAAACAAAGTTAGATCTTTGTTTTTCGCAAACCTTTAAACCTAGTGCAAGCATACCTAAGAAAAAAGACCAATACTGTGTTGTCCATGTCCCTCTAATTATAAATCAAAAACAATTCAAATTTGAATAATTGGGCAAGAGTCGAATGTGTAACGTAAAATACATCGATTTCCAACACGATTATTTATAGCGTTATCCTACCATGTAACAGATCCGACCGGTGAGGGCTAGATATGTAGTGAATCGAATGTGTCCACAGGAACACGGTTAGGGAACATCGTCCTTATTAACACGGAAATATAAGGTCTAATTCAGATCGCCGAGGATGAATCCGGATCGTAACCTGTTGATAATTCTGTGAATATGGGACCTAGGCATTAGCTCATGACTGATTTGATTTAAGTCATTATTAAACAGCTTAACGCTGGTAACGTATACACTTATAAGTCAAATTGGGTGTTCCGCCTCTACTCAGAGTTTGTTAATATACAATATGACTAATATGAACTGTATGGAAAATGGACCTTTAAATATGTCCACGACTTTGAATGAATATTGGAAATAAATGCATATTGTATGCCATTGATAGCTCCTAATAACCAATGCGTTCTTATAAACGAGT
The DNA here is from genome assembly GCA_007657795.1 of Dreissena rostriformis. Classification (NCBI taxonomy): domain Eukaryota; kingdom Metazoa; phylum Mollusca; class Bivalvia; order Myida; family Dreissenidae; genus Dreissena; species Dreissena rostriformis. The sequence goes on along the minus strand of VMBQ01000075.1, from coordinate 864,177 downwards.
TAACGTTGTTGTCATTGGCATTGTAAAGTGATTATGTTTAGTTTCAGAAACATTTTCAAATTAAACTCATGTTTCACAAAGCAAACTACACACACACATATACATGATGAGTGTCTGTGAAATACAACTATAGTTGACTATGTAATTATTTTGAGCATAAGAGAATACTATGAAGGAAACAAAGAATGTTTTTCGTTATACATTTTTAGCAAATGCTGTAAAGCGTGAGACCTATCGACATGGTGATCAGGAGATAATATTGTGACCTTTCTAGTATGCAAACTATAGGTCTCTATAATAACAATTCAATGTATTTACTATATATGCAAAATCTTAAAGCAGACACAATAAGTATCCATTACTTTAAACGATTGTTTATCGTAAATGAGGAATACACAGTACTAAAAAGGTTTTGTTCGACACAAATAAAAGACTGACTGAAATGCTAATGTACGTCTAGCTTAAGTCACCGAATGGCATTGCGTTAGAAACAAATGTCTAGAATTATATGCATAGTGAAAACATAATTGATTGCTTTAAGAGCTTTTCACAAAAACAAAATCGACGTTGTTTTTAAAGATACCTGAACAGCGAAGCCGTAACCAACTACACATTCTGATTTTATCAGAAAGGTTGTTCGCTATTTGCACATGGAACTTGGAAACAAAGATCTAAATGTTGGGCTTACTATTATTGACCATGAATGAAATAAATTGAACACTCTAGAAGAATGTTTCATAGAGTTCCACTCCCAAGGACTCTGAACACTTAAGAAGTACGTTGCATGGTAAAGCACCACTCTCAAAGCGCTTTGACTGCTTTGGATCCGTAGCGGCCTACTTATGTTGCATCGTTAAGCTCAATTCTCACTTCAATCACTTCAAAAAGATGTTGCATCTTAAAGCCCCACTCTCCAAGCACTTTGAATAATCTAGAAGTAATTTGAATGGTCAAGCCCCAATCACAAAGCATTGTGAACACTCCAGACGTATATTGCACTGAGAACCTACCCAGTCCCACTTCTTGAGTAATTCCCCACTCCGCAACAAATTGAACACTCTGGAAGTATTCTGTAATGTCCGGCTCCACTCCCCAAACAATTTGATTTCTCCATATATGTATGTTGAATGTTACAGCTTTACTCTCCAAGCACTTTTAATACTCCATACGGACGTTGCATCGTAAAGCCCCACGCACCAAGCTGTTAAACACTCCAGACTGTTTTTTCATTGGTAAGTCCCACTACCAAAGCGCTTTGACCACTCCAGAGGCACTTCATATATTGCGGAAATCTTTTCTATTCTGCATCGGACAATAACACAGGCGCAATGATATCGGCAAAATAATAACAGGATATTAATCGTACAGTTTTTGTACATAACATAACTGGAGATAATTATACAGTGTATATTGAACAGTGTTCAATTTCCGTCTCTAACACATTGCCCAGAAGAATATATTTGCATCAGCGTCAAGCGCTTTCGGACATAAACATTATTAAATTAATTTCTTACAAACGAACTCATTTTTCTTTGTGCTGTAAATTAAAAGTTATAACTGCATTTCAGTGTCAGTCAGTCAGTTCAGTAGCAAAAATGACATTACAGAGCCCACTCGTTTTTATAAGTTTTAAATAAAATTTATTTTAATTTACCATTTGATTTAAAAAGTGATTTCTATTATGGAACTTCTCTTTTCTGCAGTTGTCATCTAGATGTTCGCCGACGTGGACAAAGAAATTCTGACTTAATTTAATAAATGCTGTGAATATCATTCAACTGATTTACAAAGTAACAATGGTATTCGGCTTATTATAATACACTATTTGTTATAATTTATTATATAAAATGTGTTGAAGAATAGTTGCATTTTTATTTTTGTGTATATTATAAAACACTTTGATACAACAAAAAAACAAACCAACACACAATTTATAAGGACATTTTATGAAACACATTTTCTTACAGTTAAGTTCTGTAGTTTATGTCTTATCCGAGTCCAATCGTAAAGCTAATTCAAAATCGGAGGTTTAAAGACTAGTACGATTGGCTCTTCTGAAATACTAACAAACACAAGATGATAAGGACGTGTATAATATTCAGTATTGGAACTAAAAAGTCGTCGACTCTCGCCAAGATAATAAATCTTTTTTTTCTATCAATTGTTATTTTAATGTATATACGAATTTTTACATATTTGCTTATGAATAAAATTTACCTAAATCGGTTCCAGAATACCAGATGTTGTTAAATAATGCTCGTCAACAAAATATCCTTTTAACTTTCTATTGCGTTCATACTTCTATTACTTGGCATGTCGTTGTTTTAATGCAGCTATACTATATTTTAAACACGATAAGCGATTGCGAACCTGTGAGAAAATTGTATAAAATAACAATTTTTAATATTGAACAATTGTCTAAATACGCATCACGCATGTGCCTCTGTCAATTGTGAGCATATTTAGGTTATATTACGTCTAATGTTGTGAGATATTTTGCCATATACTTTGTCCTTAATTGCGAATAAGTTTTGCCGTAAATAAGACACCCAGATGAATTTCATTTGACTCGTAGTCAATGCATATGCCAACACGCGTTTGTCATTATTGCGTTCACAAGGTTTAGAATTGTAGTGCGCAACCAATATGTTGTGAGTTTCTAAAGCCAACAATATAATTATCTCTTTTTCCAGGCTTTAACGTGTTATTATCGTACAAAAACCTCATCGTAATGAGCATCAAAACAGTTGCAATTTTCGTAAATGAGACAACTCAATACATGGTGGCGAGAAGTAAGCTTTGTTACGTAAATAAAAATACTGCACATGATTCACCCATGGAACTGATGGAGCAAGCTCTAGTTTGGTGTCATTGGGAAAACAGCATGCATGTAATCTAAGGACAAAACAACGTTCCCAAGTCTTACATAAACAATAATAACATAATAACATTATTATTAAAACAAATATATTCCTGAATCAAATGTAACTTGATACACATTTTTACAATGTACAGTAAGATACTGTGTATATATATAAAAATAAGTTAAGAGTTAAAGATTTATTTCAGCTGCGTTCTTAAGTTGTCTTAATTGTCATATTGCTATAAAAAAATAATTGTGATGTTAGTTCATGTTATTTAAATTGATTACCGCTATAAGCTATTGAAAATCTCACGGTTCACATTTACTTGTGTTAATCAATTAAACGTTCACTTTAACAATAAACCAGTTTTCAGTTGTTTCACTTATTTCAATCAAATAGCTGATTATTATCGAATGAAATGCGTCGAGTTGGCACGGAGATGACAAAAGGGCGCATTTTACCTCGTTATGTTATTAGCTGTTTGGTTTAAATTATCAATAAATACATCATATTTGATAAATAGTTAATTATAAACACTGTAATAAGCTGTTTGATTTAACAAATAAACAAATATATTTGTCATTTACAGATGTATTATATAAAACCATATTATTTAATCGCCGTTTGAGGTAAGGTGTTCGGACCCAAATGAAAGCCTCAATTTTTGTTGTAGACTTACTTTCGAAAAAAAAAACTTGTCTAGTTTTACAATTGTGATTGTGAACATACCTTCTATGGCCATACATTATGAGTATTTATTATTGTGGAGCGATTGGCAGATTTTGCAAATATCATGGTTGTGGAAGTGTTGCTAGAGTTCGGTTATGGATTTTAAACATTCAATATCCACGATTGTTTTAGAACAATTTTAATTAAGAGTTGCTTGTTGACCGGTTAACAAAAGATTTGGAGTTCTGATATGTAGGACGCTCACGACACAGGTGATTTAATAATAGCCTACTTTCTTATCATGATTCACAGACACAAACATGAAAGGCTCATTTGCTAAATAATGCGTAATAAATTTAACACAATTATTTATAATTATTCTTCGAATTGTATTCTCTGGATCGACCAAATACATAAAAAACATAGAAATGACAAGTTAAAAATGACAGATAATAATTTGTGCCAGTGTGCCTTATGAATATTATTTCAAATGTCGTCAACGAAAGGGCTGCCAAACAAGCATAAAAAATTCTGTAAAAGATCTGTATTCAAAATAAAAGGCTTTAGTAGCAGCAATTGTAATGTTGCTTAGGTTCTATTATAACTTACCCGTTTCAGCGCCTCATTCCTATGAGTATTATACAAGCAATATGTGTTAAAAAGTTGTCTTGAAATGAGATTTCATGTTAATAAGGCAATGATTTTAAATGGACATCTTTGAAAGAACGGTTTAGTTACTAACATGTTCTTTCAACATTAATGGGCTATACAGAATAGTTTCACCTGGCCAATGTTGACCAACATGGCTCCCTTGTTCAACTTTGTTTATATTTGCCAGTGTTTTTTTATGTTTAGTTATATAGAGGTTTTTCCAAATTATTTGGTGGAACAGATCACAGTAAATAGAGAACATGAGAGTGTTTTACATAAATCTGTTTTTGTTTGTTTCTAGCCTTTGCTAACGCAATAAAGATTGTATGAATGCACATAGACTTATAGATCAAAGCCAGGGCATTATAGTCCCAAACGAAATTAGTTTAATCGCTTTATACCGCCAGACTAAAACATGCCTACCTCATATAATGCTAACATATCCTTGTAAAGTACAGCACATTATACCACATTATATTAACGAATTATATTTACGTATGTTCTTGGCAACATAGCATAAACGATGATTATGGAATCAATCACAAGTGCAAAAAAAAGAATTGCTTATTTACGTCTATACACAGTGGATGAGACTTCGTGTGAGAACTTTATCCAATTGTCAAATTCGCACTTTCTTAATTATAAATAAACAACGTTATGTACCAGTTTAAAGTTTAACAAAGAGTGTATAGTGAGAATTGTCTGATTCGTTTACTTATAACTATATGTTGGGTGCATTAATTTTATGACTTTTGTAAAAGTATTGGCTATCTTTTGCACTGACGTGGATTCGAAGTACATACATTTTAAAATAAACTAAATTAAAATATAGATTACATTTGACTGTTACTAAGTTGAGTTTTCCTTAAATGTATTCATGCATTAAAACAACAAAGACAAAAGGATATAAAAGGATATTTTGTCGACGTAGAGATTCAAAATCGTGCTTCAATGAAAATACTACACTGATTTCAGTTTTAAAGAATGGAGTGTCAATTGTCTTATATCCTTTCTGACTTGAGGGATCAAATGTAAAATAACACGATTCCTAACGCATTTTAGCACTGTGATATGTGATACATTATATTTTTTTTATTTTAATGTTATTGTACGCTTTACTTTATTACGATTCTAGTGTACCCCTCTAATCAAATGTTCAAATTAAACACATACACATTTACAGACACTAGTAAACAGTATAGAACTGCAGATTACGAGCCTCACTTTGGATTCATAGATAAATGATAAAGTCGTGATAATTGCTTAAATTGGGAATGTGAAGCTAGTCTATTTAACACTCGCTTCAGTATCATATCTATATACTAAGTTACACAAAACATTAATCGTACATCGTTTAGGAATCGTATTTCTCTAATGCAATGGTTTGAAGTCTAATTTAGTTGTGTTGCTTACGTCTTAGCCACGCGACGTGTATTGGTGGCTAAGATGAGTATATCATCAATAGGACAAAGAGCTCAGAGGGACCGGGATGCGTAATTGTATTGTGCGATAGGTTATCTGCATACTACTGGTTTGTTTTTTACAGTAGACAAAGAAATTCAGAGAGGCTACATAAGAATTTTGTTGGGGTTTTCTTTCAAATCCAAATTGTATAATTTTAATAAAAATATATGTATGCAATTGATTTTAAACAGCCTATGCTTCCCAAACTGTTTGCGTCCTTTATGTATTTGATGTACAATGTGGTCACACGTTAAAATTAATAAACCTCTATTTTTTATCTCGAAGTATGAGTGAAGCAGATGTATTTTTTTAATTCATCATGTCCTTAAAGCACATATATTGGTGTTCGTTTGCTTCATCAATCAAAATATGTATAATATATAGAAATTGATTTTTGTTATGAGATATAAAGCAAATAATATACGTTTAACCGTGTGACATTTAGTTTTGCCTTAAGGAGCGACAGGATTTGCGCTGTTGTACATTCAGAAACAAATCCCATTCAATTGTATTTTCAAAGAATTATGTTTCACTTTGTCCGTGAACGTTGTTTTGATTGTTGGTTTTGAAAAAAACAAGCAAGTACGTCAATTCAGTTAAGAAGTAGCAAATATGAATATCTATATTAGTGCGTGTTTTCCTTGTCGTGTTTTTCTTAATTCACATGGTATTACGATTTGAATATTTTAATTTCCGACGGGATATTATTTAATTCGCGCTGATCTATTTATACAACAAGTAAACTTTATCAATAAAATAACTTAATATATCCGAATCATGAAACATGTTACGTTTAATGGCCATCTGTCAAATTGAAGAAAGAACATCTTGATAGCGTAGCAACTACGTCCCTTAAAGAAAATTAAAGACCAGTTAACAAGTCAGTAAAAAGTTGTATAGCCAGTTAAGTGATCGTATATAGCAGAACTATATTAATTTAATAAAAGTGGTATGATTGAAAAACAAATAGTTGTTGAACAACGTATTGCACAGTGTCGAGTATGAAATAAATACTACGTATGGCTGAGAAAAAAAGCTTTTTGCGATTTATTGTGCGTGATACTACATACGCTTCCTGTTTTTTTTTTCTAAACGCATTGTAACAGCAAGGATTCATTACCCTAGCTGTGTTGATGTTTTAATTCAACTAATGATGACATACTGTGTAACGACAAACTTATTAATCTGAACATTTGGCAACTTGAACCAAAGAAATACCAAAATGAACCACCAATATCGCTTACATATGGCCTCTACCACAATCACCCGCTGATGTTTTTTGCACAAGAGTGTGTTTGTTTTTTTCAATATTGTTTAGGCTGAGACAAACACAGCAATAACACTTAACGAAATATCAAGTTCACAAAATAAAACGCAGATGTTTTTTCGTAAGCAAGATGGGCAATTTGAAATATGATCCTTAAAATGTTAAACGGTCAAATATGTACGATGGAAGAGTGTTCTGAACGGGATATAATGACATTAATTATCACAGACTGTGTGCTTTTGTAATGCTCCCTTCTTTGTAAAGTTTTGTCATTTTCTGGGTTGAATGACTAAATACGCGTAATGACTAATTAAAAATAAAGAAATTACGAATCGAGATGATGCCTTAAGTTATTTGCTTCGTAAATAAATTTTGCAGCACTTATCATTTTAATTTTACTTTCGCTGGGCGTTTATCTTGCAAATTTATTAATTGTTGGCCATCTGCAATAATGCGGCTTTACAATATGTTTTCGTAGCTGTGCATATTTTTGACATACTAGTAGGAAATGGTATTCATTTTCTTTTGCGATCATGTTGCACAAATTACACTTGCGATTTTCTCGTTCGATATTATGATACCGCCCCCTTTCTATTTCAAGAGTAAATGATGATAAGCTGAACTTACTAAGTGCGATCATATACTTGGTTTAATGTAATTGATCTAAATATGACTTAAGCGTAAAATGGTGTTTAAATAGGCAAAACGATGAAAGACGTGGGGAATGTGCCACTTCGCTATGCCACGTTTGTGTATAAATAACCCAGTATCCGTTGTTTACAACATTGTAACTGTACTTCATTCATGTTTGGTTGACCCATAGCTCAGAAGTTCCAATGTTTTCTAAAATGGTTTCACGTGCCAAGCCCAGTTTTTATTGCCGTGAGTATTACGGTTTTGTACCATGGTGTTTGTTAGTCGGATAACGCTATTTTCATTTGACGATATCAGTTGAAACCAGTTCTTGACGATATTAATATTTTGTATTTCTTAGAATGGAATTCGCCCGATTCACCATACAGTGCGCTGAGATTATTTTACTGATTTACGCATACTATCCTACTTAGTAATTTCGTATGCACAGCGGCCATATCGGTTGTTCGCGCTTGGCCCAATATTTCGGATGAGTAGTTTAAAACTGATGCAACTAGGATGTCGAATAGTTTTTTTTTTTTTTTTACTAAATTCGTATTTATTGAAGATAGATAATACTCCATGCATTGACTTAGAAGCGTGTTCTGCTATACATTTGTGTGTTCTGTTAAAACTGTCATTTTTAAAGATTTATACTCCTAGATATTTGAAGGAAGTGACGAATTCGACTCTTTTACCGTCAATGAAAATACCAATATCAATGTATCTGGTTCTTTTTTTTTTCAAAAATTAAAACTTCGGTTTTGGCTGTATTGAATTGTAATACTCACGCGTTACAGTACGTTTCTATGTTGGTTAACTTCTTTAAGAGCGCTACTTGTGAGGTAGCAAACTGAATTTGGATGTCAGAGTACAATATCAGAAAGAGTTTTTAACTCGTTAATGGTGAATAAGTCATCTATGTTCGTGTCAATGTTCTGTAGTGTTTACACATTATAATTCAACAGCCTGGATGGCCGATTGGTTCTAACAACATTCTTATAATCCAAAGGTCAGTGGGTTGTGGCCAGATGGTATAAATTATTGTGTGTGTTTCAATTGTTTTCTACAATTCGTATATTGTTGTATACTGGAGCTACTTGTTCCGATGCTAGTAGTAATAAATTAAGACATTTAATGATGAGCTTTCAAACATTCCGCAACATGTGTATTGGTCCCTTTAAAATGCATATGTACGTTATTTTTATGCCCCCGAAGGTGGGCATATAGTGATCGCACTGTCCGTCTGTCTGTCTGTCTGTCTGTCTGTCTGTCTGTCTGTCTGTCTGTCTGTCTGTCTGTCTGTATGTCTGTCCGTCTGAAATTCGGTCACACTTTGCGTTAAGGTTTCGAAAAATGTGAAAAAAACACACTTTGCGTTTAGGTTTAGAAAAATGTGGAAAAAGGGGGCATATGTCATCCTATGTTGACAAGCCTTGTTTTTATATATTCATGATATAGTTGAGCTTTATGAAATGATTATTTCGGCAGCTTCGTATTTTTGTATTCAAAGAATAAATATGACATACACATTATACCGTTATGAGCTGTTTTTTTCATCCCCTGAACACAATTATCTTTACAACAAAGCATTTAATTAGACTATTATGTAACATAAATCTCTTCCAGTCTCTGGTAATTTCGGTTTTGAGAAGGTGAATGACCGTTTAAGTACATTAATTAAGTATAATTATAACAGCTATTCGCTTGTCACTGACAAAATTACCGTCCATTATTTAATGCTTTCCGGTGGTTTATAGAGAAATATCCGTGATAAAAACTGATAATTCGCTGTTTCAAACCGTGAAAATTTACAGTTGAAATTATCAATAAATTGCACTGTTTTGCTTAGAAATGACGTCGTTATTTATACGTTATTAAGACATTACGAATGTCAAAATACAAAAATAATCATTTGTAAGCATAACATAAAAATAAAAATTGTTGGATTCTGTGGTATATTGCGCCACTCGTGAAAATATTATTTTCGATGATCAATCGTGAATTAATATCGATATTGCACCGAAGCCAACACATGTCCTCTATATAATGCAGAAGCTATTTATTACACACAAATCTCACGCTTATAATGCACATTTCGTGTTATGTTTTTCTTATTGTTCACCAAAATGTTATACAGTATACATCAAGATTGTTTAATTAGAATGTATGCTTAGAAATCATATGTTTTGCCATAAAAAGAGAAGGACTGTAAGGATTTGTGTTACAACTGAATTGATTGTTAATATGTGAGTGAAATGTTAATGGTTTATATCATTAAATCTTGTGAACGATTTTCAATTAAAAAAGTCCAAATTCGGATATGTTCATTAAATAAATGGCTAGTATCACAATTTAGTGGATGCAGTAACATTTTAGGTCTTGAATTCGAATGAGGTGTCTTAAAATGTTTAATAATTGTATGTAACGCGATGATCCTTTGAGGCAAAAACAGATAATCGCAATTAAGATGGGTGCAGTCTAGTATTTGGAATGTGAAAATTGAGTTAATGCAAACGGAATAAATAGAATATTACTATTATATACACTCATCTCAACACAATAGAACTAACTTCACATTTTGATTATTTGTGTGCACTGGAATGGTTAATTAGTAAAGCGTATAATAACATTAAAATATTACAAAAAAAAACAACATATTGTATCACAGACCACAGTGCTGAAACGCGTTTAAGAATTAAGAATCGTGTTCTTTTCCATTTTTGCCCCTAAGTCAGAATAGGATATAAGATAATCGACAATTGACACTCCGTGCTTTAAAATTGAAATCAGTGTAGTAAAATATTCATTGAAGTGGGCTTTTTTTCCTAAGCATAATTTTGAATCTCTTCGGAGACATGCGTCGTCAAAATATCCTTTTGTCACTGCATTTGTTTTCTTAACGATTTCATTAATATAATATTTAAAGAAGATATTTATCTGCTTGAAAAGAGAAATTTGCGTTGTTGTAATGCATGAATATATTTTTAAAAAAACGTCGATATGGCCCTTTAAATTGACTCTTACAGTTTTAAATCATTTTTTAATCATTTTTATATCACTGCTTTATCCATAAAAAAATATTATCTTTTCTGAGCATTATTTGGGACGGACAAAGTTATCGTATAGCATACAGCAACAGTAAAAGATAAAGTTATGTAAGATGAACAATATTTATTTTAGCAATCAAACTTTCTTTGTTAAAAAAAAATCCAAAGGGGGAATGGATAACTATATACAGCTTTATTTAGAAACTAATGAACACTTTAATTTCATTAATCATAACATTATAGAAAGGTTTAGCATAATATATTACCCTTTGGAGATAAACGGTTTAAACAACGTTTTACTTAAATATTGACTCTTTCATCATCCAAATATATTAACCGGAATTACAAGATTGTTTACTTTCGGTCTTGGTTCGATGATGGCATTCATTCTTTATGTGGGTTAATAAAAAATGAACTTTTATTTCTTTCGAAGAATTGAAGAGAATGAACAATATGAATATACTTTTATAATTATACATAAGTAACAAGTGCAGTAGCTAAATGTATGAAAACGTGAATTATATGTCATAACATATCCTTGGTTTTTTTTCCATTATTACAACTTATATTGCAAAAAAAAATTGGTGAAAAGATATAGTATATTCTTAATAAAAACTAATTAACAAGAATCAGTTACCGAAACATGGTATCAACACCATAAGTAATACAAAATAATGGACATGAACACTTATTACTCTCTTTATAATTAATGCTGTAGCATTTCAATGATTCCAATGCAGAATAATTCACAGGATACATGACGCACATAGTCTTTTTGAATAATATCAGAATAACGGATGATCCATTATGTACATTGTGCAACAAGAGTGAGAAACATTCCTAACATTTATCCTAAGAATGCCTGATTGTTAAAGCTTTATATGATGAGTTTTGACGTTCTGCTTATACACGTGTAAAAAAGAATAATTGAATTCCCAAACAAAACCGAAGCCAAGAAATAAATAAAGTATGATTATGCTTACTAGAAAAAAAAACGTTTCAAAAAATAATTTAGAATCTTTAGACAGAGAATGCACCACGTTAAAGTCTAAATCAATTCCTTAATATTAATAGTTATAACATTGTACAGATGATATTTGTACATACAAGTAACATGTGTAATCTTAGATAAACTTAAAGTAAGGACCTTTGTGTAATACAAACATATATGCACCCCTAATATTGTTTTATGTGCCTTTTGTTTAGAATTTGCACCGACAATCTGGTGATTGCAATAAATACATACTGATTTTTGATTTATCTACTGGGAAAAAGCTCTTTTTCTGTGTTATATTTCAGTATTTTGTTTTAAACACAAAATGGCACTTATCTTGTTGATACTCATATTGTTTACATGATTAATTGATTTAAGAATAACCAGTCGTAATTAATTATATCGCATGTAACTCATGTGTATAGACACACATTATGTATGTTCACACTGAAAAGTTTAATATGTACAAAAAATTGAACATGCAGTGCACTTTGAACACTATTTTTATTTTTAATCAAGAATAATAGCATTACTGGAGCAAAACTATATGCACTAGCTATAAAGTATGTTTACACTTTAAAAAAAGCAACAATTTACACATGTCTAGTAAAGCTAGAGATGTGTGTGTGTGTATTACGAAGTTAACGAGGTCCTGTCCGAGCAAGCGGCTACATTATGTGTGGACCCGGAGTGTGCACCAGCACTCCTATCTAATTAACTTACAAGAATAACAAAAGTTTTGAATTATAGCTGTAAGTTCGAGCTATTTCGTTGTTACTAAAACATTTTTTAAGCCGGAGTACCAGGAGGAAACCCCACCTGTCCTGTATGGTGACCACCGACCAAACTCACATGCTGCCGGGAACGGGAATTGACCCCGAGTCGCCTAGGTGAAAAGCGAGTGAACCACCCTCTGCGCTAGCCGGATAGCCCTAGCGATCGATATTTATACTCTAATTTGCTCAATGATCGGTATGTCGTTTGATTATATTACATAGATACTTTAACTTTTGTTGCATATTCACTATGAGTATCACTGAAATTAATATATTTTTTAATCTCCGATTGCATTTCATACTTTTGCTATTTTTCGAATGTAATCAGTAGATGCAGTCTTAAAACATGTATTGGATGAAATTTTGTCTTGGCAACTCAACTTACTTACCGTCAAATATAATCTATTTTTTAGTTTAGTTTATTTAAAAAATGTGTGTACTTCGAAGATACATCAGTGCAAAAGATAACAATTACTTTAAAAAAAAATCACGAAGTTAATCCATCCAGAATATAGTAATATCAGAGAACGTATCAGACAAATCTCATTGTACAATTATTTCCGGTACAGTATGTTCTTGATTTATAATTTAGAAATTACGGATAAGACAATCTGATAAAGTTCTCACGTAAAGTCTCATCCGTAATTAGCAAATCTTTTTTTTGCACTTTGGATTGACACCATTATACTAGTTAGTGCTATTGTGACAAGTACATCTAATGCGTTAATGGGATGTGGTATAATGTGTTGTTCTTCGAGAGGATATGTAAGCATAATCGAAGTAGACACTTTCTTAGTTTGGCTACATAAAGCGATTAACCCGATTTCACTTGTGACCATAATGTTCGGGCTTTGATCAACATTTCTAGGTGCGTACTCGAAATCTTTATTGAGTTGAAACAAATGCGATAAACGAAAAACAGTTTTATTTAACACATTCTCATGTACTCTATTTACTGCTCCATCAAATAATGTGGAAAAAAACCTCTATATAACTACACATAAAACACCACTTTCAAATGTGACCAAAGTTAAACAAGGGATCTATGTTGGTCAACATAGGCCAGATGAAACTATTTTAATAGCCCATGAATGTTAAAAGAACATGTCAGTAACTTAACCGTTCCTTCAAAGTCCATCCATTTAACATCATTGCCTTTTTTAAATAAAATCTCATTTCAAGATACCTTTTTTTTTACAAATATTGCTTTTATAATACTCCTCGGAATGAGGCGCTGAACCGGGTAAGTTATATTAGAACCTAATCAATCTTATAATTACTGCTTCTAAAGCCTTTTATCTTGAATACGGATCTTATTTGATGTGTGTTTGGCAGCCCTTTCGTTGACAACATTTTAAGTAATCTGCATAAGGCACTTTGACTGGCTCAAATTATATAAAGAGTCTTTTTATCTCTCATTTCTAACTTGTCATTTCAATGTTGTTTATGTATTTGGTCAATCCAGGGAATACAATTTGTAGAATAGAATACTTACTAATTATGTTTAATTTATAACGACTTATTTAGCAAATGAACCTTTCATATTTGTGTCTGTGAATCATGATAAGAAATTAGGCGTTGCGTAAATCACGTATTTAGCGAGTATCCTACATGTTAGAGCTCCAAAGCGTTTGTTCAACGGTCAACTAGCAACTCTTAATTTAAACCTTTCTATAAATATCGTGGATATTGAATGTTGTAAATTAATAACCGAACTATATCAACACTTCCAAAACAATGATATTTGCAAAAACTGCCAATTGCTCCACAATTATAAATACTCAAAAAGTATGGCCATGGATGGTTTGTTCACCATCACTATGGTACCAACTAGACAAGTTGATTTTTCGAAAGTAAGTCTACAACAAACATGGAGGTTTTTATTTGGACAGAAAAATATATTTTATATCTTGCCAAAGGAATAAGTGTGAGGTATTTAATACGTTCGAACGGGTCACGCAGTGACAGAAAGGTTGTTGAATTGCTGATNGAAATCTCGATCAAGCTTAAGCCAGACGATTGTATCGTAACTACTCTGAACTACTTCAATCCCATTTTTTAAATATTCCTTGTAATATAATATTAAACCACCACTACTACGTTTTGCATTTCTATGTTGATATTTCCTATAAAAATTATGAGAAACATAACCGTTTAATTCAATGTCAGAGTTTGCATTACACCAAGATTCATAAATAAAACAAATATCATTTTTACCTAATATATTAACAAATTCGGCACTCTCTTTTTTGTCCCTCGTTAGCCCGTGAATGTTCCAAGAAATAACTGAAAGTTCATCCCCTGAGTAGTCCTACTGGCTCACTGGTCGGCCATCGATATATAGCGTGTCATAAGCAATCCAGGCTTTCTTGCCATCTCTTTTTGCTTCCTTCATCTTCGGAACGAGACGCCGCCGTTTCTCCTGAATCTCCGGAGGAAATTGTTCAAACACATTATAAGGCGTGCCTTTCAGCTCTGGCCACTGACGCCTCACTTCCTCGCGATCTTTGAAGAAGGCAAACTTCACCACCACAGAACGCACCTTCCCTGCTACCGGATGAGATGGCGAACGGTGTACACGTTCAAGGCGCATCGCATCGACTGCTTCGTTGGCCATCTTTAGCTTCTCTTTTAGGAACTCGCGCAGCTTGGTCTCGGTGACCGCCGGGGGTTCATTTCCGGTAGTGTTGTCCTCCTCGATACCGGTGAGGATCAGGTTGTTCCTCATTGATTGCGACTTAAGGTAGGCCACATCGTCGCTTAACTGTTGTCTCCTCTTATCCATCTCGGAAACACGTGAATCAAGGAGCGCTATACCTATATCTGATGAATCGACCTTGTCTTCGAGTCGCATGACCTTCTCCTCCGTGCGTTTGGTACGTTCGTCAAGCGCCAACCATACCTTTTTCATTTCGGACTCGAAGCCTGACACCTTGCGCTCTAACGAATCTATGGCCCCTAAACACTTCTCCATTATCGCAAACTTATCGGTAATAAGTTTCATACAGGCCATGATATCCCGATTGGTAGGCTCTTTGCTACTTTCTGCCATCGCTGTCGCACACCGCCGGGCGTCGCCGCTTTCAACAAAAACACTTGTATTGGCACTTTCACAGTCTCCTAGATCGAAGCTATCCGCATATAAAACGGAATTCACTTGTCCCAGCACGTTACTTATCGCGTTTTCGTCGGCCTCCTCAGACGGGCCTCTATGCTTTTGTTGTTTTCTTTTCACACTATCCGAATTGTCCGAATTTCCGTCACTACTATTTCTGTTCTTTCTTTTATCCTTTTTGGTTTTTATCATTTTCTAAAACACTCGCGTGTGATGTTTATCATAAAACAAACTAGTTCCATTGTAATTTGTACTCTAAATACTTGATTTAATTCACAAATAATTCAATTTTTAAACCCGCTGAAAACACGTCTTTACACATTGACACGCATGCGCATTCCGCATTCTAGTAAGCTAGTAAAAACAAGTGGGTGCTTTAATGTCGTTTGCGCTTCTGAACTGACAGACTGACACTGAAATGCATTAATCACCTTATATTTACAGCACATAAATGTGTTTTATTTAAAATTAATACATTCACAAGAAGATAAACTTGTTAAGGAAGAGAATAAAGATTCCACATAAGGCAGCTTAATGATTTTCAAAGCATTGTTTCTGTCATGTTTTGATCAACATTATACATTTAAAGATAGTGTTTGTGGTTTAATTATATGCAGAAATCACTGAAGTGCCCGTGTGAACCACATAATTAATATCGCATTACTTACACATAGATTTTAATGAATGGTCAAACAAATAGAGTATAAAAGCCACTGTCTATCGAACACAATTGTTATGCAAGTTAAAATAGTGTCAGTTCTTATTAACGAAAATGGCGTTTATTTTACTGAAAATGCTTTCGTTTGTAAGATTTTAAAATTGAATAATGTTTATGTTCGAAAGTAATTGGTCTTAATGCAAATATACTCTACTGCACTGTATGTAAGACAGGGACATAGAGTTCATATACCGATCTCAATGGGTCATAGCAGTTTTCCGATGCCAAATTCCGCAAAGTTATAAGTGCTTGGGGAAAGGGGCTTTGCGATGCAACATATCACTGTAGTATGCAATTGCTTGGAGAGTGGGGCTTTGCGATTCAACACACTTAAACAGTGTTCAAAGTGCTTGGTATGTTGGACTTTACAATGCAACATACTTTAAAAGTGGTTAAAGTTCTGGGAGATTAGGGCTTTACAATGCTAAATACTGTAACAGTGTTCAAAGTACTTGGAGAGTGGGGCTTTATGATGCTTTATACTGTAACAGTGACCACTGCACTTGGAGAATGGGGCTTGACGATGCAACATACTGTAACAGTTTTGAAAGTACTTTGAGGGTGGGGCTTCACGATGCTACATACTGTAACAGTGTTCAAAGTACTTGTTGAGTGGGGCTTCGCGATGCTACATACTGTAACAATGTTCAATGTACTTGGAGAGTGGGGCTTTACGATGCTACATACTGTAAAAGTGTTCAAAGTACTTGGAGAGTGGGGCTTTACGATGCGACATACTTTAAATTTGTTCAAAGTGCTTTGAAAGTGGGGATTTACGATGCAACATAATATGACAGTGTTTTAACTGCTTGGAGAGAGAGGCTTAACATGCTTATGGAGTATTCAAAGTGCTTGGAAAATAGTGTTTTGCCAGTCAACATACTTCTGGAACAAATTGCTTGAAAAGTGGGGCTTTACTATTCAACATACTAATGTAGTGTTTAGAGTCGTCACTGAGTTCCGGATTAACACAACAATATACTTTAGGAGTAAAACTGCAATACTTCTGGAGTGTTAACAGTGCTTTGGGACTAGAACTGTACCATGCAACATACTTCTGAAGTGTTTACCGTGCTATGGGAGTTGAGCTTGACCATGCAACTTACTTATGAAGTGTTTAAAGTGATATGGGAGTGGAGCTTGACCATGCAACTTACTTCTGGGTTGTTTAAAGTGCTATTGGAGTGGAGCTTGAACATGCACCTTACTTCTGGATTGTTCAAGTGCCATGGTAGTGGGTCTCAACCGTGCGATATACTTTTTCAGTTGTTGAAGTGCTATGGGATTGGGACTTAACGATGCGACACATTTAGGGAGTGTTCAGAGTGCTGTTGGAGTTGATAATACACTGCAACATACTTCTGGACTGTTCAGAGTGCTTGTGAGTGGGACTGTACTATGAAACATACTTAAAACGTATTCTTTGTTTATTACTGCTGTGCTGTTCAGATATTTATGAATTCAGCGTCGAGTTCCTTTTTGGTAAAAAGCTTTTAAAGCAATAAATTATGCATTCACTATGCATAATATTCTAGACATATGTTTGAAACGCAATTACATTCTCTGACTTGAGCTAGACGTAGATAAGCATTTCCGTTTAGCCGGTCACTAGTGGCGATGAACAAACACTTATGTCAAAACTGTATGATCTTTAGCTTCGAAACAAAATAACATAAAAAAACATACCATATGGTTTATTGTAATGTAAGGCCTCCTGCCCAAAATACAATTGTTCAATAATCATCCAATGGTGGTGACAGAGATATGTTAATTAATACTTATATTATAAAAGAGCAGAACATGTACCACAACGACATAAACATGCACTAAATATAACATATCATATCATAACTTTGACAAGTAAGTAATTCAAGTTATGTGTTTCATAATAAAAGAAATTATAACGTCAAGAAACACTTTTATATTCAATTAAGTATCAAGCAAAAACGTCTTCCGAGTAGTAAACGCATCGTGCATATAAATGCAATATGTTAGTGCAATGGATACAAATTTGATCAACTTTACGACATTATATTTAAATTATTAAATTAAGGCTTATAATGGAGAAATAAAGTATAAATGATCTAGCTAAACTGGTCACAATATTAACCGAAGATCTCCATGTCAAAAGGCTTTCTTTCTTTTTTGCAACTGCTAAAAACGTACAGCGCAAAAACAATCGGTGTTCCCTTCACAGCATTTTCGTAGACTCAAAAGTATTACATATTTGTTTAAGAGTTGTATATCACAGACACTTTTCATTCATATCTTTGTGTAATATTTTTCAATGTTATGAAGTAGGCATTCTTGCAATTATGCAACTTATTTAAAGCCGTTGATATAAATAAAAATTCCTTTTACATACAGTTCATATCAGTCATATTTGAAATGTGCAATTCTCTGAAAAGGCGGTGAACCACATTTGACATATAAGAACATACGTAACAACAATTACGCTGTCTTATAAAGACTGAAACGAAAACAGGTAATGTAATCCTAATGACCAGGTCGCACTTATACGTCATTACCACTGGGTTAGCTTTGGATAAGATCCGGCAGCATACATGGCAGTCTGAATTGGTCCGTATCTTTCTGTATTGTATACCTAGTTCAATATAGTAGGACTTGTGTATCCGTGATAATTGTGGAAGGCTGAGCATGTAACCATGGATCAAGCAACCATAGAATATCCATACTGAACTGTGTAATAACTGCTTATTGATCCATTTACAAACCTCATTAATCCGTAGTGTTTCGCAGACTTGAAGCCATTACGGATTGCCAAGGTATGTTACAGTCGAATGTGTTCTAGTAGGGTTTCAGCACGTATTCTTTAAGGATACAACAGTGTTTGTTACGGCTTGAGCTAAGAAAGGGACGATCTCATTATGGCGCATGCAAGATAAAGAGGGATCATTTAACTTTCTCAACTTCTTTTACGTTTACCAAGTTGAATCACGGCAAAACGGACATTTACGGTCAACAGCTTGAATTATATATATAAAGTCACTATAGTAAATTATTAAGGATATCATGTATCGGTGTCACTGGCCTTTGTCGATGCCAATTACAAGAATGGTAAATATTGATGGACAAGGTTGGTTTTCTCACGGTCAGATTTACAACCAGAGTGACCTGAAGAAAGCAATTAAAAGTAGCTAAATTGGTATGCCAACAAAAACCTTCTTTCCAGTGGATGACAAACCAATGGTTTATTATATACTCGTAGACGACGCATTTGGTATGAGCATCTGGCTTTTTGTAGGCGGGGTCATGCCAATGACAAAAGAATCGTCAACTAACATTTATTGAGGGAAATCGAGTTTTAGAGAATAACTTTTGTATTCCTGAACTTAGATTCAAATGTTTGTTCTTATTCATGAACCAGCTGCAAGATAAAGTGCATACAATAATTCTTGAATGTGTTTGCCTTTACAATATCATGAGGGTCAGATGTCCTAGTAATTAAAACGCTCTTTTGGAACAAGAAACAACGGTCACCAATACCATTTAGCAATTTTCATTTAAAGGTATACACATATAAATTAAACACCAACACAAAATGTCAAGTCGTGCAAAATAACACTACATTTTGGTTGGACAAAATACATGAATAAGAAAACTATACTTTCATTATCACCATTGTAACACGCTGATTGTAAATAAGACACTACAATACTGTTCTCTTTATTTATCATTTCCGTAAATGTTCCATTTGTGTAGTTCTGCTTTACCATACACGTTAAGTTCAAGTATTTGGTTCATTGTTGGAAATGGCACGATTTAATGACAAGAGCCTCTGCGATAATGCAAACCTAGTGCTGTTTATTTTATTCGCCTTGTAGGCACTATGAGTCATTTGGGATGGCTATTTATTGTTACAATTTGTGTAAAAACGTACACCTCGATTCGATGCAATTCATTTATAAAATCTATTTTATTATACGTTGTTTATTTTAAATACGATATATGTACAAATACACGATTCGTAGTTTAATAGTACTGACACAATTTGCAAATCAATATAATCCTTTTCATCAAACTGGTGTGCACTCAAAATATTGGTGCTTCTTCATTGATTACAAAGTTAAACAATGCAGTGGCACCGGCTTCTGGTGAGTGTTATCCTTTTTCTATATATTTACTACAAGACCGTTTGTAGACTAAGATGATCAATAATGATTATGCTCTTATGCTCTAATGATGCATAATACTTGCACTAGATTTGGCAACAAAACGATTAAACACCGGAACTATCTTGAACAACATATTTACAACAGATCATTTACTTTTGACAACAATTCAGACAGCACAGCTATAGTTTTAAACCATATGCAATTTTACAACAAATGAAGAAAGAAATGATAAGTAAATGTTCTTTTATTCCACCCGTTATGTTTGTTTCTGAACTGTTTATGCCGAATAAAAAATACAATAAGTTGTAAAGAAAGCACAAGAAGAAAGTAAAAGGTTAAATTTATTGTTGTATTTTGTCACTTGTGATTAATTGATTTGTAAACGCCCCGGTTCTTTCGAACAAAGGAATGCTTTTTTCGTAAATAAACGGTCACTTCAAATAGTTCTATGTCATTTAATATCCGTATGTAAATAAGCCCGTTTCACACCATCTATTCACATATGCCAGCCATTTTAAATTATTCTAGCTATCATAGACAGAAAAAAAGGCAATTTATTGGTAAAAGACACATTTACAGCTTCATTTATCATAACATCTGCAAACTGCATCGTTGCTGTACATAAAATTAGTGACACTGAATAAAGTAGCTGAAACTAATATGTTATAGAACGTATGTCGAGATACGACTTTGACCATACGGAAATCAATTGCGGATCGTTTTTTTTCATATTAAATGGATTGAATTTGTGTTAATTAATGTGTCAAAATAATTGAAACAGTCTAAAACTAGAAAGTAACACTCTTACAGAATGCAGACCACAAATGGTTGAACAAATGCCAGTGGTTGCCTAGGCAAACACTATTTTATTTAAAGTCGAATTTAAGAAACGGTTTGTTCTATGTTAATTTGAAAATGTGTACAACTCGTTTTATAGGTTATTTGTTTACCCACAAAAATGTGGGTAATGCTAAAACTGCGATGTAACACTTTACCTATGCGGTCAATTTCCACCGTTATACGTCTGGATTGGTATTTATTACCATATCGGAATAAAGTTGAATGATGTTGTCGCGATTTAGGGTCTATACTGGTAATTATTTCTACATTTGTATTCGTATACATGATTGCAACATTAGCTAAACTACAGAGACATACATAATATGCATGTATCGATTGATTAAATTTTGTCCACAATCTGTCACTCACATCAAATACATCAGCATAAAACGCAAATTGTCTCGACGGACCTTACATAACTGTCAATAGTGTTACCTGATCCAAGAGGGATTTGGTAATGCTATTACCCATTAATCAGTGAGATAACTGAGAATGGTATTGTGATATTCTTGGAACGTTGAGAAAATACATTAATAAATGTGACTGGTTATTGATGAAATGTACTTTTTGAGAATGTTTGAGTAGAGAAGATAATACATATAGCAACCATCTAATTCCATATCTTTATTGAATGTAATGTTTCAATTGTCATTTTAAGAAATAAACAGTTGTACTTATATTAATAGTTTTGATACACGTTTTCAGTGTTTTATAGACTGTCATGTTTTTCATTTACTATACACGTTGTTGTACGTATATCGACTAGTTCCTCGAGACAAAGTTGAGGTTCCATATATTTTAATAAAATAAACAGCTGATGCTTGTACGATCTGTTCATATACTTTTTGTTCAATAGGAAGATGTATAGGAATACATACAGATGATCTTAGACCTTTTCATAACTACAATTGCCAAAAAAACGGAAAGAATAACAAATAATCCAGCGAAATGTAGAACAATTGTCACATTCTGATTTGGATGTGAAGATTTTGCTACCTCGAATTTCACAGACTAAAACATATCATTAAAATATTTTGCAATATTTAAATAAATGTGTTCTATAAAAGGACATAACTCCACTGCTAGGATGTGTGCGTCTCTACTGCATTTTGGTTTTACTTTTAATGTATTTAAATTGTTTTTCGCAATGTCCTGCAATGCTTTTAAACGATGGACTAATTCAAATGGTATTTTGTCATGGAATATCACACGTGCAATACTACTTCATATGAGACACTTACAGAAATAAGTACAAATAGCTCTTTATGTTTATTATGACAACCATTCGTCCATCTTAACATCACAAACAAAGGCCCAGTTGTTAAACATAACAATCCTTTCCATTTGGAAACACAATTATTGAAAAAGAACAGTTTCATCAATATACATTTAATCAAGATTGCCAGTTGCTGACTAGACTCCAGACACGGCTGACAGCAGTTAAATCATCCTGTCTGTTGCTGTAGCAAAGCAGGTCATGTGTACCAAACATTTGTAAGAATATATATATACACAATGATCTCTATTGATTGTTTCTCGCAAAGTTAATTATGCTAAAAGAACATTGACTAGCAGGCGACAATCTTATATTTTTGGCATCCTTTTATTTTATTTTTTGCAATTTGCAAACATAGACTTTTAAGCAAAAGAAAAGTGAAATATTTTCCCACAAGAAAGAAACGTCTTGAATAGTTGTATCTTTTAATCGCAACTGAACTTAAAATGGACAATCACAATGGAATTATGCTTATTATTTTCTGTATATTTTTATTATAGTGAATATCTTTATAATTTTACAATGATATTCTTAACGATAACTTTTACATCTCAGTTTAATATAACACGTCTATATTAAAAACAAAGAAAAAAAAAACGTTTCGATGTCGTCGTTTTGAATTTCAACGTATTGTGCTCAAGGAATTAATATCGTTATATAATTATCGAATTTCGTGTGTGGATGCATTATGTTACATCAAGTATACTAATACTATGTTTGCTAAAATTGAATTTCGTTTAATTAATGTTATCCCGAGTACGTGTATGTGAAAGCAACAATCTGGGAAGGAATGTATTTAAATGACGTATGTCTTAAACGATCGTCACTTTCAACAACGTTATTATTAAACAACTATCTCAATATTGATATATTTGCTTTGATATTTTAACTGTAACAACAAGTGTCAGTGCACCTGTTGATACCTCTGTTACTATAACCATCATACCATAAAGTGTTCAGTAGGTAAAGACGGATTGGCATCACGACAGTTTTTCCATATTTGTCAAACCTGATCCTTTTAAGCCATATCCGGGACATTATAATTTACGATAAAGAAAGCAATAAAATCATAGTTCGGGTCAAGGGTTAATGCCTTTAAGTTGGCTTTTTCTAAAGACAACCGAACTAAACTCTCTGTATTATGCAATGTTTAGGTTATTTTATTTATCTCATTGTTAACACTGTCATCGAAAATGTTATCACTGGCGATTTTAATCCCGACATGAATAAACGTCCTTGCAAAATAATACTGGATTCTCTTGTGTTACAATTTCGCCTTCTTCAGTTGATAACTGAAATATACGCACTTCACAGAATCCTAAGACACTATACTCGATCTATTTATGGTAACATACTCTATGGGCGTATTTCCCAGTGGAATAGGAGAACATTCCCTTGATCAATATGTTCGCTTCCATAGTCCCGTGTGTTGTTTACTCAACTCTTACAGGGTTTTGGATGAACTTTACAGCGATAAGTATGGGCAAAGATAGCAACAATGAAATGTTAAGACACCTAGTTTGATTGGACTAATTGTCTGGACGAAAATACCGATACATAAAGAACAAATGTCAACCATCAACTAATATCCTTCTATGACATCCGTATTCCATCTAAAAACGTAACTTTTCAAACAGATGACAAACTTCGTCGGTTAAGTCAAATTGTAGTAAACAATATATATATTACATTAACATTACGTTTAAATTACTTATTCCGGACAATTTGTTTTTAATTCTGCACATTTTAATTGATAGTAATATGTTTACGTTTTTATATTTAAAGGTTAGACATTATTTTATAATTATTCACAATGATGACACTAATTATACTCTACTTGAGATTCGGCAATTTTATTTTAGGCTTTTTGAAGATAAAGTCGGTTGAAATATAAACAGGAATGTTTGTTGTGAAAGAACTAAAGATTATGTTGCGATACTTTACAGCATTGAACAGAAAACATTCTACAAACAAATATTTAGTGATAAAAAAATATTTTCTTAACTATCATAAACGAAATTCTGCCAAAGTGAAGCTATAGCATCAGATTGAGGCGTAGTTACAACCAACTGCTGAATAATTGTTCACTTAACTATTTTCGTCCTTTTATCAATACACGTTTTATATCGGAATCATGTACAAAGTTATGTATTCGAAAAAATAGTATGTTTCTTGCATTTCTATCGAATTGGTTGTCGGTTGTTTGTTGGCAGTCTAGACAAATAATCTTGCCATAAAATGTAACCAATGCTCCAATCGGAGCTTTGATTCAATTACATATAATGAAATGTGGCTGACAAGAGCTCGCGGTAACATTTTCATCTAATGTAAACACATTAACGCAGTTGAAAAAAATTCAGTTAATGATAGGTAAGCTGATTATGGATAAACATATGTTTGAACATAGAGAAACGAACGCAAAGTTATTTATTTTGGCTTTTTCAAACTCCATAATGATAAGTACGCGTATGCCAATTTGATATACGAAGATAATTAACTACTTTTATGAACATAAAATAACAGAGTTTTTATTTAGATTTATACATATGTACATTGTCTTTAAGAATTCGATTAAAATGTGCATTATTTCTGTAATCGTTAAATGCTCTGTACTGAATTACTGTATATATGAGCCTTTGGTCTTAGTTAGTGGCCTGTTTATTGCATATACATCCCCCAGTTAGTTCACTATGCGACGGCTTGTTCATTAGTAAATTATTTCAACAAACGTAACCTTTCTTTAAGTAATGAATTATTATTATATGGCTTTTGTTTTACTAAACTACGCTAAACTTTACTACGTAAACAAAATACACAAGTGTGGTTTTAAAATAAAATGTTTCCTTAAAATAGTGTTTGGTTTATAGGATATCTTATCCATAATATTATGGTGACGTTTTGAAACGATTCTAAGATTAACTATGTTAATTAGGCAGATATTCTAGTGGATGATTAACAGCTTTAATATCAAATCATTATTCGTTAAATGAGTTCTACATTTGATATAACGACTCACAGGCATAAACATGTACATAAGTAATTTCATGTTAGCCGATGCTGATAGGTGTATTCGTGTTTGTTGATTGTACAAAACGTTGTGCAATTGTGTCGTGTAAATAAAGCTGCACATTATGTTACGAAGCTTCAGATAGTGTATACGTGATCGTGTGTACGTTGATTTGCGAGGGCCTTTTATGTGTGAACGATTACTCCTAAAAGGATTTATTGAGTACACTTTCGATGTCGATTATATATAATATTTGTGTTATATATATAACTTCATGCTGCGTAATGGGGCATTTTACACCCTGAATTATTACTTTATTATATGCATTACAATGACTAATACTTTTTACTATATGATACAGAGTTCAAAAATTCTGTTTACAAGAAGGGATTTATGGTAAAGTATGTTAAGTCGATAATAGTTAAATAGTGTGGTAATCGAATACTTGTTGTATATTTACCTAGTATTTGGTTTAACATAACAAACTTTAAATTAGAACAGCTTTATAAGTTTTCAAATAATACACCAAATTTTGCTTTCGACTTTGGTGTGTGATATTGAACATTTATTAACAGCTGAAATGATGGCATTAAGAATTTTTAGTTTTTATATTTATTCATGATTACATGTAAATTTTTTGTAAATCATGCCACTCTTTCTATGTTTAACATGCTTTGCGATTATTGTATAACTAGGTTAATTTTATGTCATAATGCTCAACAAGTTGTAATTCTATTGGCCTGGTGTAACTTTATCATTTAGTAATTTATTAGTAATAGAATCGAATTATTGGTCACTACTTTAGCGTTTTAATTTGTATGACGATGTTTTTAGGTTAATGCTCATGTATGCTTGTATAGTTTGTGATTAATTCTTGGCTAAGTGTTTTCACCTCTAGTGCTTTGAATTGACCGTTTCAAAACGGTGACCTAAGCTTTAGTCACGCTTTATGTTTAATGTCGTAGTGTATGTTTTGTCTTGCATTGTATATACCATTGATTCTTTGATTTAAATAAAAGACTAGCGGACAATTGTGTGTCTCCTGATAATGTTTCTTTAGTTTCACTATTCCTATGTAATATATGTCACCGTTGTGCATATTTTACTATTATATATTATCGGTGGGATCGAACCCCAAACCCGAACGGCAATTAAGGAATACGTTATTTTTATAACCGACCTGTCATTATTAATTGAAATTTAAACGAGATTTTAATATAATTTACATAATTGCGAGGCAAATGCCCTCGCCTACAATACGCAAAGCAATGACTCCTGCGCGCTGCTACTAGGTAACAAGCTTTCTGTGATTAGTTTAAACCTATTTTTTTAGCTCGATTGCATCGAAAGCCGCGGGCTCATATAAACGCCCTGGAGTCCGTTTCCTGGGACTATAACCAGTACTTGGTGTCTTTGGGGGAGATCAAAGGAACGCTCCCAGTGGGGTTCGAACCCATGACCCCCGATCGCTAGGCGGACTTCATATCCACTACGCCACGGCGATCTTCTTTCTGTGATTAGCTTAAGGCACTCACATGATGTTAACGGATGGATTTTATTTGATAATTCAGGGACCTCTCGTCACAGGAAAAAAAGACGGATGTCATTGATTGATTAAAATAAACAAAGGGAAAAACAACTAGTTTGTAATGCCGTACTTAACATAAGCAACGATTATTTGATAATCCGCCACTTTTAATGTAATCATACAACTATATATAAATATAACTATATTTATATCTGTTTATGTTGCTATACAAATATATTGATGTGCTTTATATAAAAAGTGCATATTGGTCCTGGCAAAATACATGGCTTTAAGTGTACTGTAATTTATATAACGTTAAATGGCGTATGCCAGGGTTCACATTTCAACCGTAGCAAATGGAGACATTTAATCAGAGGTTACTTATTTCACATTGTTTTTACGTTATACTTCGAGCAAATCGGTTTGGTTCAGCGGTGAATTGAACTGATGTGGAACAAACCTTTTGTTTGAATGACACTTACTTGGTTAACAGAAGGATAATCTTTTGCAAAACATTCCTTGGTTTTAAGTTTCTTTTGACTTGTATCTGTATTTGATTTGATTTATGTATACAAACATCTTAGGACGCCTTGATTTATTTGTTGATTAAAATGTCTGCTTAAAGCCCCATTACTACTCAAAATTAACGACATTGTCGTACAATATTTTGTAAAATAAAGTTAAAACAATAAAAAAAAAACAGTGTTACATAAAGCAATTGCGGTTATTGCAACGTTTTTATTTTGTTGTGACACAATTAATTCCATTTTAATTTCCCGCAAATATATCTATTCATACGACACAAGAACACTAAAATGGTACCATGTTAGTGTTCGTGATATGAATAGATATCAGTGCGGGAAATTGAAATGAAATTTATTGTAGCACGATAAAATAAAAGCGTGCATTTTATATCTACAAACATCTATGTTACCAGACCACATCTGGTCAATCAAATCAAATGCATCTAGTCCAAGTAAATTTCTTCTATTAATAACGTAAGATTAAATGTTTTATAAAAGATGGTTGGTATATGATATGTAGCCTCGCATTGACCGTTCCATGGCGATGACCCATTTCAACTGAATGTTTGTGTTTAATGTATTGTCTTGTTTTTATTTAAACAGATGGTCATGTGCCTTAAATAAAAGGCTACTGGAGATAAAAACAAAAGTTTATGTTC
Source organism: Dreissena rostriformis (assembly GCA_007657795.1). Lineage (NCBI taxonomy): Eukaryota > Metazoa > Mollusca > Bivalvia > Myida > Dreissenidae > Dreissena > Dreissena rostriformis. The sequence continues at coordinate 836,006 of VMBQ01000075.1, read as the reverse complement.
TGATACTATCTCTGGATAAGTATTTGTCCTGTAGTATGTCTACGACATTAAGTCCAGAAATGAGCTATTCAAGTTATGCAATAATGTCTTATACTAGTTGTTATGTGAACTTTTTGTGCGAGAACTTCTCTTTCCAACTTTCTCTAATTACTGTCGTTAAGCTTAGTTGCGTCGTTTCCCCCAACTGACGTTTCATCCTAGGCGGAAATTCATCATTATCATCCTTTCTTTTAGAGCGTGACCTCGAGCCTAAAAGTCCGTACGGAAATGTTTAAGTACTTAAGCATCACATTATAATACACTGTGTCATCCGTTTGGTTTGAATTCGAGAATGTTTTTTCTCAAATAACAAAGTCATGTTTAGTGGGTTGTTTAAGACTAGGATGGGCTGAACAATGATGTCTAAGAGAGGATTGCAATGAGATTGTTTTTTTTAAAGAATATCGAATTAGCTATTTTGTTACCAGCAATCCTTAAGCATTATATTAACATGCTGAAGAATTCTTGTATCAAGCACGTAATAAAATACATAAAACGATGCCCATATGCAATTAAAAGTCATCTTTCACACACATACATATTTCCCGTCTGGAAAGAAACACATAATGTTATAAAACACGGGAATATGGGACTGTTCTTGTTGAGTTATATTTACAATAAAACAACACTTCCTGTCATCAATAGTAATGAAAAGTCATTAAATATATGATCATATGTATTGGGAAATAAATAATCAAAACAAGCAAATAAATCATGAACAAGTTATGAACAATACATTATGTTTACCCTTTGGATATGACGCAACACAATCTCAGCAAACATAACGTACGAATATTAACGATGATGATTTCGATGATTTACTTAACCACAAGGTGCTGGTTAATCAAATGCGTGGTTTAGACGGAAATAATTTTAAAGTAATGTTAAGTCTTCAACGAAAATGACTCATCTAATGATTCATGTAACAACAGCTCCGCTGCCGTACAAAAGCCCGTTTTGTGAGAAAAAAAAAATATTGTATTAAAATTGAGAGAAATAGGGGTTGTACTTTCTAGTTATATTGGTAAAGAACTACGGATAATTTATTCCTGGTATCACTTGTATGGAAAGCAAATAGCAAAATTCAGATTGGATGTAAATTGGATGTAGTAATATTCAAACAGGTTTACATCACGTTATGCCGGTAAACATATTTAACACAGACAGCAGAAACAATAGGGTTTACGTTTTGCGTCTTAAAGTTCAATTAATTGTTTTTCAACGAACTTCATCCGTTCAGAGTTTCTGTTTTTTTATCTACTATAACGTCATTATATGTAATCTTGAACATTTCATTTTGAATGAAACAATGTGACAAAGTAATTTAAGTAAATATATTTTGAATAAATTCCTTATTTTAGTTAATGTATCTTTCTATTGTTTTTTTTTTTAATATCAATATGCATTATATCGGTACCGTATTTTAAATGTTATCGAATTGTTAAGAACATTTAATAATTTAATATATTATGACATGCTTCTTCCCTAGACTAATATCTTGATTGAGGAAGCTGTATAAATGTGTTTGTATTGGATTTCTGTTTAAATAGAAGGCTATCTTTTTTATATTTTCGATGAGCTTTATCATAATTTTCAACATATAACATCCCTTATATATACAGCAAGAGAAATCTAAAACTCGTACGTTGTTTTTCCATTCTTTGAAAAGTCCCTTATAATTCAATGTCATTTAGTTTTAACTCGCCAGCTGTCATTCTATCTTATCGGCGTTTCGATTGTCTTCGTGGGCGTGAGGCATTCTTCGTGCAAGCATAACTATGTATTGCAATAACACATGTCTGATTCAGATGCAACTGAAATGAATATCGTGAGTTATTTATGTATACGTGGTATTCATGGCTTTTATTTAAGGTGTTTTCATATCCTTTTCAAATCTTTGACGATCATTCAGTAATAGAATGCCTGCGTCTGCTAGACTTCGAGCCCAAATGTCTTTTAAGGTCATATGTCAGTACTAAAAGCGTTATAATATAGAACACATTGTTGGAAACATAAGAGGTTTGTATTTGAGTTTCACTTTTGGAGGTAGCATTAAGGGAGTTCAGTTCATATGGACAGTTTATAATTTCAGTGTTTTCCGGAAAAAAATAAGATGTGTCAAATTAGTGATGTCAGGCTATTTTGCAAGAACCATTGTTTTGTGGGGGGTTTCTTTTCCGAAAAAATGTTAAAGAATGTTTCTATCCAGACAAAAAATATTCGCATACCATGTACATGCAAACAAAATACAATAAGTGGAAGGCACGTATGCGCGACATGCCTATTTCTCTACCAAACACTGTCCTTTAAATTCATACTTACATTATTTTAATTTATATTAATAATTTACAAATTAAAATAATTTAATTTATTGTGACTTTCTTATAAATGGAAAGGCAAAATATTCATTATAAAACGTGGACATTTAACATTTCTGTTACCAGTAGTAGTCAACAAAAAGAAGCCTTACACACGAAAAAACAATCAAAAATCCATTACACAACTGTTTTAGTATTACAAATCTACAAATAATTATTAAACAATAGTTTTAAATGTTGATCCTATCTATAACATTCAACGATAAAACAATAATAACGTAAAACATCAACAACTACTCTAAAAAGTGAATTTGAAAAACACAATTTAACTTTCCGACAAATTAAGAAGATGGGATGAGTGAAGCAGTGTCGTAATGCAGAGGGGGCGAATATCTCAAGTTGGTCGAGAGGCAAACTCGGACCGGCGCAACTGACGAGGCTAAAATCGTGCCGCCAAAACCTTTGGCGAATGATCACGACCCATTCAAATTTATGGTCGCAACTAACAGGTTTGTTCTTTCTGGGATCAAAATAAAAAAAACAATATTATAATGAAATATAACCAAATCAGTATGAAATAAAATGTCCAAATAGTGTGTATCCATAGCATTGATTGTGGAGAAAACGATTATCGGACTATTGATAAACAGGATGTTGAATAAATCATGTATTGTTTACACGACGCATTCTCCGATGTATCCACATGCAATTGACAGCTTTGTGGAATCGCTTGTTAAATTTAATAAGCAACATTAAAGCAATACACCTTGAAGTCTAAATTTCCTAAATTTACAACAAGCCCCGTTTGTGTTCAGAAGAAAATTGTGTATCTGGCACCAGAAGGAAATAAAAAGCCCAATCACAATATTTTGGTTGGAAAAGGTACAAAATACATACGATAATTCATATTTGTTATTAACACTGGCATACATTGACCACAATCCTGGCAGATAGAGCAGCTTATTATCATTCTTGTTTGATACCAAACCACAAATTATGTTTGGTTCATTCTGACGTGAATTCCTTTCAACAACCCAGTGGGATCGTTAAGTGCTACAATAGTTAATGTAGTGATTTTGGAGATGATGAGTCAGAATATGTTGTTTCCATATTTGTATTACAAAACTTGTAGGTGGTAAAAAACAACAAAACAAACGAATCGGTAAATACCAATTGCTGTGGATTCCAACCAAAATAACAACAACGTTAGAAAACTAGCGTTTATTGAGATCCGTTAAATGAACGTTTGCGTGATTATGTTGTTTCATCCAAAGCTGCAATGCAAACTAAAAAATGTACAAGAAAAACAATAGGGCGCCCGAAAAATGAAACACTGAAAGAAATTAAAAGGAACTGTTTTCCTTAATCGTTCAATCTGTGTGCTGGCGACACAATGTTTGATGTTGTGTATTTAGGATCGAGCAACTTGAATTTCCATTTGTACATATACTGTTATGAATACAGTTGTTCGCAACATTTAATCTGCTTAACTATATTTACAACTTTCATAATTAAACTTGAAACATATGTTTTATCGAAAACGAAAGCAATCCTTAGTGCAACGTTGAAACAATCTTAAATTGCATTAAACATTGCGTCAAATCAAACACCCAAAGAAGTCAGATGGTGAAAAGCTATTGTGCAGCATTTATTCATATGTATATGGTTCAACAAACAATAAACCCCCAAACATCCTGTGACTTCATGTCTCATATAATATTTTTTCAACGTTACACCGATTAAATATGGGCTAAGTGTGACATTAGGCTAACTGTAGACCGGTTACCTCCACAGAGTCTTTGCATTGACTCTGCTTTGCAAAGCTTTGATCCCTTTTTCATAATTGTTTATGTTGTTTGTATTCTCCTGTTTTTGTATAATCAATTGCTCACTTGCCTTAAATAAAAAGGCTAATGATGATAAACAATTATTACTCTACTGATAATATATCTGAAGTATCATTTTACCTATATTATGTCAAAATTAAGCCCAGTTATGAGCTATACAAGCTATGCCATTTCTCCTCGTGCAAGGAATATCGTCTTATATAAAATGTCATGTGCACTATGTATTAGAAAAATTCTTTGTCCGACACAATGTACTTACCGTCGATCAGCTTTGTTACGTCGTTTCTCAAAACAGATGTGTGCCACCTTAGGCGGTCATTCTTCATATTCATCCTATCTCTTTAAGCGAGACCTCGAAACCAAAAGTCCATACTGAAATGTTTTAGTACTAAAAGCATTAACTAATTGTACATTGTTTAATCAATTCGGCATGATTTTGGTTATGTTTCTTCCGAAATAACATAGTGATGTTTTTGTGGGTAGATTAGGGCTAAGTATTTAAGAAATGATTTGCAATGATTATTTAATAAAACGACACATTAGTGATATTAGTATATGTACTGAGAAATACATAAATGAAACAGCCTATTTAATAATTAACAATACATATTGTTTACCCTTTGACAATGACTCAATAAATTATCAGCAAACAGAAGGCACGATTATTAACGCTGATGATAGTATTTAAGCACAATCAAGACATCAATTTCATGCAAAAATCGTGAGCTGTGTTAACCACCGATAAACTAGTCCGATAATTGGACTTATCCAAGCTGGTTATATCACGAATATCACGAACCAGGTAGTACACACCAATTAAATAGATACAGTCGTCCCCGAACCTCGCAGTCGATATGGATTACATGAGATAAGATGAGAACGTTAACACACACGTCATACACGTCTTATGTCGAAACAGAATAAAAAAAAAGAAAGGAGGACAGAAACGTACCAAAGACGACGCCTTTCCTAATTATACAAACGACCAGCCAGAAAAGTGCGTAATAATGTCAAACCAGTCGCCGGAAGCATCAGCCACTGCACAGGGGACTGGTGTCGGGCCACCAACACAAGCTATGTACGGAGGGAATACTACCCACCACATCTGCAATTCATGACGCCGCAGATCTATACTTACCCTGGCTATCAAATCACACCACAATGTCCGGTTACTCCACAAACGCCTACAGAAAACCAATCTCAAACACCTCAGTGAAAAAAGCTTTAATAGAAGACATTAAAAGCATAAAGCTATCCGTATCAAAAATGGACGAAATTGAAAAGTTTTTTAATAAGTTGAACATGAAAGTAGAACGGCTGGAACAAAATGTGAAATCCATCGACACTCGAAAAAATAAATTGAATCAGCTTCTCAATTTGTAAACAATGAATTAGAAGACACTAAGCAGAAAATCAAATCCACCGACACAGAGATTCAAAACATTAATAGACATCATAAAGAACTCGAAGAAAAGATACAAAACATTAAATTGCAAGCAGATGAAAACGAGCAAAAAACGAACGACCTAGAAGCGAGAAGCATGAGAGAAAATCTCTTGTTTTATGGTTTCCCCGAAGTGTCCAATGAAAATTGTGAAGAGATCGTGAAATCCATCATTTCAGAAAAAAAAATCAAATAGTTGAGATCGTTACGCTTGGCAGAGTTCACAGGATTGGAAAACCCAGGAAAGGAACATGCAGACCGACAGTGGCCAAATTCAACTACTTCCAACAACGAGAATTGATACGGACGACGGCAATCACCAAACCAAATGACCTCAAAACCACCGGACTGGGCATCGCAATTCAGCAAACTAAAGCAGTGCTGCAGCAGAGGCGGGAAAAGAGCGGTTTATTCGACCGTGAAAAGAGCGCCGGTAAACAAGTGAAGTGGGCCGGTTCAAAACTTTTATCACGCGAAAATGGAAGCAGTCATTTCAAGGCGGTTACACACTAGGACAAGGAAGAGAAGTTAAATGTAAAAGCGTGGAACGTGTATGTACTCGCCAGAAAAATAAGTGATGTTGACTTTCAAGAACACCTTAAAAAGTATGATCTTATATTGCTTTCAGAAACTTGGCTTAACAAAAAGCAACCGATTAACACTGACATTAATGGGTTTATTAGCTACCATGTTTACGGTAATAAACGCTCTGGTTCAAACAAAGGTCTCTTTAGCGTGGGACTTTCAATTTATTATAAAAATGAGTTATCAGATAATGTATCCATTGTAGAAACTAATCAATATGGAATAGTGTGGTTAAAATTGAAACAAGATCTGTTTTCTGTAGAGTCGGATTTGTATCTGTGTCATAATTACATCTTACCTGTCAATTTGAAAGTTTTAATTGACCAAGATTTCGATTTTTTTGACGAAATTGAGAAAGGGGTTGAGAAATATGGGCAGCTCGGAAAAAACATGCATAACGGGTGACCTCAATTCCCGAACAGGTAACTTGTCAGATATACTAGAGTATGATAAGTACCTTGACTGTTCAGAGGAATTAGATACAGAAAATACAACTAAACATTTCCCAGTAATACGCAACAATCCGGACAAGGTAATTGATAGTAACGGTAAAAGGCTTATTAATCTGTGCAGGGCTACTAATCATATTATTGTTAAAGTAGCATTAATACTCAAAAATCAACGGAAATTTCGTAAAGTATTTCGTAAAATAAAGATACCTAATAATAAATCAATGTTCCTTATGGCAATAGCCAAAATTTCAAATAAATCAACCAACCTTAACGCGTTGTATGGGGAATTAGGGAGAATACCCTTAAATGAAATACGAAAAATAAACATCATTAAATTGTTCAATCTACTATCATCAAACGAGAACAGCTTGATCAAAGTCACATACAATATGCTAAAACACGATACGAACAACGGACATACATACAACAATCAAAACTGGCCAACATGAAAAATCCATTCTTGACAGCATCGGTATGTCCGAATTATGGATAAACCAAAACATAACTGAGTCTCAATTTATACAATGCAAAAAACGAATATTAGACAATTATTCTCAAATATGGCACGGCGAGATTAACAACTCTACCCGTCTCTCTACGTACTGTTTATTCAAACATAGTTTACATTTAGAAAGTTATTTGGACACAATTAATAAACCAAAATATAAAATTCCCCTAAGCAGATTCCGTTTATCATCGCATAACCTAGAAATAGAAAGGGGGCGATACAATAATATTGAAAGAGAAAACCGTAATGCAAATTATGTAATATGAATACTATAGAAACTAAGTATCATTTCTTACTAGTTTGCCCTTTATATACGCACCTAAGAAGAAACATTTTAAAGTCATAATACTGCAGATGGCCAACAATTTCAAAGTTTCAAAGACTGATGTCCAGTGAAAATAAAACTATACTTATTAACCAAGCAAGGTTTATATACGAAGCTGCAAATTTACGACGCCTACTAGATACGTAATAAGTCTTTTAGAACGTAACATTCCTTTAAAAGTTTTACATCTTGTATTTCACGCACAACATATCTTAACCCAAATTCAATTTCGCCCTCTTTATAAATTTATATAGCATCATAAACAATGCTAGTTTGTTTCTACTCCCCTTGTTGTGTTTCTTTTTCTTTCTTTTTTCTTTTAATAACACGTTTTCAACAATTATTCAATGTAAACCGTGAAGGTTTACCAAAATGGCAAAGCTATGATTTATTTAAAATATTGAATGATAAATGATTTTCAGTGAATGGATACTGTACTTCATAACACCACATTGTTGTCAATGTTGAATATATTTTTTCAACAAATATATAATTATTGTTTACCATTCAAACATATGTTAAATAAATATTTTTTTGCACTAACACCATGTATTCAACTTAACATTTGATCTATATCTGCCATTACTTGTTTATATAAAAAAATCATGTTCATATGTGTAGGCTGAGAGCTTGTATAAGCTTTATTGCTGAAATAAATGTTGTTGTTGTTGTTGTTGATATAGATGCTTTGCTTAATCGCATAGTGTTGGTTAATCAAATGCGTATATTAAACAGACAACTCACGTTTATATAGACGCCAGAATTTCATTTTTTTTAATTGTTTTTCTTTCAATTGAAAACGGCATGTATTAATTAACAAGATTAAATGATATATAGTTGTCATATGTTTTTTTAAATATTTTAAGTAGTTTAAATATAAACGACTAACATGTTATTTCTTTGACGATAATTTAGATTATATATAATACCTTCGTTTGTCTGCTTTTTAAAATGACCTCAAGTTGAAAAGTCCATTAATGTCAGAAATAAAGTAAATAACATATACAACGCATTGTAGCAGATAAAGAGATAATGGCACATGTCCCCATAAGAGTGTTTGTACAAGCTTTAATGGAGTCGAAATACACTTAAAAACGTTCAAGAATACGTTCATAGCGAAAAAAAAGGATTAAGTTATAGGTGAATATTTGTGGATGGTGTAGAGCTATAAATGCGGTTTTAAATCGTAAATTTGTGGCACCTAGTGTACTAGTATTTGAGCTTGTTTTTTAGAACACATTCCGTATTAATTACCAGACCAATCTTGGTAATCGTATTTCAAGGCCCATTTATACCAAAAAATTACTCTTTTAACATTAAAGAAATAAATAATAAAAACATGTATCGAGAGTCATGTATTTTAAATGTCTGACCAATGTGTCCATTATAACCAAGATAGTTGAATGAGATATAGGAGAAGTGAAATCGACATGTAGTTTGGGTGACTAGAAACACGACAAGTGAGAAAAGCTTTAGTCAAATGGTCTTCACTGTTTTGCTATAAAAATTAGCATATTTCAGGATGATACTAAATCATTAAGAACTGTTAATAAATAGAAAGCAGCTTTCTGCAATTAAAAGGTTTTTTTGCATCAACACAGACCGACGTGAATACCTAGAATATTGGTCAGCATTGTTTCAGAATACACGAACATATGCAGGCACACGTATTTTATTTCTTACAAAATCAAAAAAGTAATGCCTTTAATGTTGTTTCTTACACAATTCTTTTCTGAGTCATTCTTTAATAAGTTATGCTTGATTTGTGATTGTTGATCCTAGACGGATATTATTTCAAGGTCATGTTACGTCTTCAACGAAAATAACTCCCATTGTAATCAATAAAACAACAGCTCTGTTGCCGTATAAAAGCTCCCCGTGTGTGAAAAACAAATTATTGTATCAATATCGCGAGAAGACGGGATTGTACTTTCTAGTGATACTGACAATGAACTTATTTATTTCCTGACATCAATTGTATTGAAAGTAAGTGCAACATTTGATTTAGTTCATCTCGTATTGACGGTAAAAACATATAACACAAACAAAACCGCACGACTTTACGTATAGTGGCAAACAATTCAATCAATTTATAGATTTTTCAACATTCTCCATTCCGAGTTCCTGAATTGTATTAACTATCAGTATTTATATATTATTTTGAGCATTTAATGTTCATTGAAATATTGTGACACAGTTATCTTAGTACATAATATTTGAATAAATGCCTTGTGTAAGTTTATGTATCTTCCTAGTGTGTTTTGTTCGGCTATTTATAGTCATTATACATTTGAACGTATTTGCCTCGAATTTGATTGAATTATTATTTGCTTCTTGCCCATATAAATATCTTGATTCAGGACGATGTATAATAATCAATCACAATTCACGTATATTTCACTCTATTTTTTTTTCTCGCCAGCTGCCCTTCTACCCTAATAGCGTTTTGATTGTCTGTGTGGGCGTGATGCCTTCTTCGGGAAAGCATAAATATAATGCCATAATAAATGTCTGATTCAGATTTGAACCTTGTGGTTTTTCCTGACCTTTGGCTATCATTCAGTCTATAATTAATCAGTCTGCGTCTGTTCGTCTTCGAGCCCAAATGTCAATTAAGATAATGTTTTAGTACTTAAGTCTAGACGCATAATTGCACAAATCGCATTGTTGTAGACATAAGAGGTTTGAATTGTATTATTACTATTTTGATGAAGCATAAATGTCCAGTTTATATGTCCTTTTCAATAGCTCCGATAGTTTCCGAAAACAAACAAAGATGTTTCTTATTCGTGATGTAAGAGTAAAGAACGTATGCACGACATGCCCATTTTTCTACTAAACAGTGTTGTTTAAATAAATACCTACAAATAAGATTTGTATTTATATTCGTATGTTCACATTTGATTGTACACGTGTACACACTGATAACAAGAACGTTTATTTGTATGGTATGATCATGTTGAGCTATTAAACTTTATTGTGATTTAAAAAAAACACTTATAAGTGTTTAGTCTTCGTCAAAGTGTTGTTCATGTTGCTGTTCTTGTTGTTGTTCTTATTGGTGTTGTTGTTTGAATGAATTTTAATTTTATGACGCGCAACATAAAATATAACAAATTATTTCCTTCGACTTGCATAAAATCAATCCCTTTGAACTTGACCTTCCTTAAGTTTTTTTAATAATCATAAGGAGTCATCCTTCGTCCAAACTAACAAGCATACTAATTGATATAAGCATACACATTCGTAGATATTATGCGAAAACCGAGTTCAAGCCTCTGTGACATTTACTTGTGACGTGATGAGCTAAAGTTTAGCGTCTAACTTTTCTACCCACGTAACCACTTCACCAATTTGCATGTTCGTAATGTAAAAGCGTTTTCAAAAGGTTTTGTGATATATACAATAATAAAAACTAAATTAAAACTTTAATAAATCATTCCAAATATCATACCTTATAAACCTTTATTATTTGGATGCACCCATTATCGATGGGTATAATGGTTCAGCGTTGTTTTAACGAAATATATAGACACTTAAAACAAAGCTAAAACTTTTCCTTTTATATCACATCTGTACCAACCATGTATTATTTGAATGCAACTTGTATCGATTGATAAATGGTTCAGCACTGTTTGTACGAATTATACTGGTTTTATGCAGATCCAAAATAACATTACAGGTGAGTCTGTCCAATTCATCAAATTATGCAATAGTAATGACAATAACTTTATTTCTTTCTACGTATGTCTACCAACACTATTTTTAAACAACATAATAATCCTGCCACCAAGCCAGCGTTAGCGGCGAACTTCTTTCAATTGTTTACATATCTGCAAGGTTACTGCGGTCAACTATAACAAAACAACTTGTTTTCAATGCAAACGTATGATAAGAATCTTAGGATGTGCCAAATTTTCTTCCATGTCCCATTGAGATTGCAGTAGCAAGCTGTAAAATGGCAAAACACGTATTTGTGGCTGTGTATCAATATATGAATCAACGACACATTTTTTATACATTTTCGTTGGAATCCCAAAAACGTTTGGCGTAGTTTCTGTCATTTTCATTAATACACCTATCGCAGTTTATGAAATCAAGCAAAATGATAATTCGATAAATATCACAATGGTTATTCAATCTAGCAACATATCATACATAGTTAATCAATCTTAAACACATTCTTAAACCACAACATTTTAAAAAACAACATATACAACATAGCAGTGTAAGTCCAATAAGCTTCAGATCACCATTTGTATCACCCTTTTACAGCCACCAAGGCGAAATTATAATGGTGAAATTTCTTATTAAAGATAATGCTGCGCACGTACGCATCACGTTGAGCGTTAAAATAATAATTAATGGCAGAGTTGATTTGTGTTTATTTCTATGTTAGTAAAATTCCGAAATGATGCTCATGGAAAGTGTTCTGTTATGCAGAAGGTAAATTCATCAAGTTGATGAATTTACCTTCTGCATAACAGCAGTGCCCCAGATAGTTATTTGGGAAAAGGGTTTCCACCCATTTATTTTGAAAAATAGGGTGATTTCAGTTTTTTTAATAGGGTAAAATAAGTTATTAATACTTAAACCTCAAAATCATTGCTACTTTACTTCTGTTGCACAGACTGGGTGCAGTATGCACATTTCAACTTTTTTTCGGTCCCATCAACGTCAACAATTTCTAAGCAGGGATATGACTTTTTCCACTTTTGACTGTTTTTTTCATTAACGGACTACTTTCAACTGCTGCGTACACAGTTTCTAACATATCGATAACACTAATGATTTGGCGCATATTCGCGCTTGCTTACTTGGTTTGAAAAAAAGAGAGCGATCCACATATATATTCAGCGCAACAATCGCGGACGTCTTTCGACCTCGCTTAGTCATTTTTATTACGCACCGATATTAGAACTGAAAGTACAGACATTTTACAAAACATGCACGTCGTCAATCGTGTTACATCGACCATCTCCGGATAGCTCCGGAAGATTGCAATTTATGCAATAAATCGTCTGATGATCTAAAGTGGCACGTCGTAAATATTTTGGTCAGACGCTAAATTTGCTATGAAATTTATTCCGCATAGAGTTTGATTAACTTCGACTGTTTTGCTCCTCCGTCGTCCAGGTGCTTGCTCAATTTCGAATGAATACAATCTTCTCTGCTGTACGATAATTATTCCAATGAGTAATAACCGAAATTGAGCAGGCATTTTCGATCGAGACTTATATCGTACGCATCAAATTCAAAGAATAAGCGTAAAAGTCAAATTGATTGCGTTTTCAATACGCATTATATTGAATTTCTTTGCGTTTTTAAACATTTTAATAGGGTGAAAAACGCCGATACGCAGCTTATCTGGGGCACCGTCAAGCACACGTACTTTTTGCTACGGTCGCCATGTAGGGATTTGAAAAATAATGTATTTTGTCCCCCAGTTGCAGACTAGATCTAAGGGAGTCAAACATGTGAACATTTGGTTTTTTGACTGGTCGGACATGCAGAAAACTGCCAGTTTGTGGTTGAAATAACTGAAATGGTCTCGGAATCGAGATGACTTAAGACCACCAAATAAGCAATGCTAATTTCTTTTTACTGCATCCGATTTTGTTTCTCTCTTCAAAACTTTTAAATAGGCTTAGGCTGCAGACGAAGCAATATTTTTCTATCTGGAATTGGTTTGGTTTCAGGTTAAGAATTTGTGCGAGCATTTGAAGTTCCATCCTTGATCATGATTCCATGAAGTTAAAAACTGTTTATGGCTCCCATAATATCATGTTGAGCATCACATAAGATATATGTCAAGTTATATCCATACAAACGTTGTTTAACTTTTATTCTAAATACACATACGTTTTAGATGTAACTTACATGAGACTTACGCTACATGCATACAAAAACCTAGCTTAATACAAATGTCTAAATGTTACTTGAAACTTAAGACTAATGTCATTCGTACCAGAATCTCAATTTAAGACTCTATTTCATTCATTTACACATCAAATGACTTTTTAGTAGGTAAATTATGTTTTTTTTTTAATTTCTTTCTATGAAATTAAATCAGGCTCAATTTTCCTTAAATACAGCTTACATTTGAAGAAAAAGATTCGCACTTATTTCTGACAATATGAATTGAACGTTAATGACCAAACTGCAGTATACTCTTATTTGTTTTATCCCAAAATGGACCAAATTACATTGTTGCCCTTATAATTGACTTTATACTACAAACATATGTATTATGTTTATGCAATATTTCGTTCTTTGATCGGCTCGATATTCTTAACATGTGAAACATACTAAACATGTGAAACAAAAAATAACCGAGAAAACAAGGTTTAAGCAAACATTTTGTTTTTAAACAATTTAACATAATTGACTATAAGAAGACTTTTAAACGCAGGAAGTTCGACACACAGAAACAGTAGAAACTACAACGTCAAGTAATCAACCATTAATTTTATATTAGTCTAATATTTTTAAACAAAAGGAAAACGTTGACACATTTTTCGAATATCTGAAACATATCTGGGCGTTTTAATACAATGAGTTTTTGAATGTGTAACAATTATAGCGTGGTTGGCATAAATATGTGTTATTTTTAAAACAGTGAAACTGTATACGTGCGTATTAAATATCATATCAGTTATTTGTCTCAACTGTTGTTCTATTTTTCTGTTTAAGTAACATGTTGACGCATTGAACATCTGGGAATATTAGGAATTAAGTAATTAATTCGAATAAATAAAACTTTTCTTCATAATATTCTCCATAAATTATGGAGATTAATAACTGTTAGCTTGATACGCAAAATTGGTGAAGCATATTTTATCTACTGAATATAAAATACCACAAACATATTCTGGCAAAAAAACAACAAGTGCACTTTCATGTTTCACGAATGGTAAATGATCCAATGCAACCGAATCAAATCGAGACACAGTCAATATGTGTTTACTTAATTCACATTGTCTTCACCATTAATCTTCTAGCCAGTCGTACTGTTTGCGAGAAATTTGACAGATGTGAACTAAAACTTGCTGTTTGAATGACATTTCCAGTAAATGTGAGACTCCTGCAAGCAACGTGTTATTTCCAGTTCACGTAATGTTATTATAAAGTCTTTAAGTACAACAAACATGTGTCTTCTCAAAAGAATGTCAATATGTTGAAAAGTACCAAACAGTGTGAATTATGATTGATTGATTAGTGATTATTTTTAACTTTGAACAGTGCCCTATATTGCATTAATTCAGGATTGAATGTATTAACGATATGCAGGCATTGGTCTTGTTTGAAGATGGATTTAATTAAATACGAGTATACACATTAATTAACATATTGTGTACTTGTTTTTTGAAAAATAATACACGAATTTAAACTGTGTGTAATCTATGTACCTCGGCTGTTAAAAGATTCGAAATAATGACTTATTTCTTTTGTTGAGTAACTACGAATTGCTATCCACGTGATCGCTAGGTGACATGTTAACGTACATTTTGCAGTGTTTTTTGTTTTGCTTTTTACAGACTGATTTTCGATGCCGATTATTCTAGTGTATCGTTTTCAAATGTATTACTATACCAACACATTATATACTTTAACATATCATAATAACAAAGTTCAATGATAGCATTTCATAAAATGTTATTGTAAACTGTCCAAGTCCTACTCCATTCGTACATTGTTGTATTTAAATCGTAAATTAAACCGCCACACTATAGTACAAAAAAGCAATTCGCAAACATTGAACTAATTTGCAGTACGCCCATTAACAATCTTTTGTGAAATGTTTTTCACGTTCTTCTTAACTTCAGCGACCATTTATGAAAGATTTTTGTTATGTGTAATGCTTTTTGGTATGTGCCAGCAATAGCTGAAACATGATGAAACCGGTTGTATCTCTAAAAAAAAACACATCGTTACAAAAATCGGATTTTAGATGTATCTCACCATTACCCTGGCCGTTGTTTAAATACCAGACATGTTTTCACATACACGCATGTTTTACTGCATTCGCTCTTGTTTTTGTAGGAGCCTGGGGGTGTTTTAACATTAGAATAAGTCAATCAGTAGCCGAAAAACAATGAATATACATGTTGGAAACTATATATCGTTAAGATTTTCTCATTTCTTCAATGAAAAAAAAAATACGAATGCTTTCGCGCAAATAATGAAAATAATAGGTTCAGCAAAAACTTTTTTGCAGCGTTTATTTATGCAAGAACATAATATACACTGCTTTATTTTAAAAGTATCAGTAGACTCATTTAAGTCCATAAAAATACATTTTTGAAATGGTATAAATTGTTATCGTTGACATTTTTTTGCGGTTGATTTATGATATCAAATTACGGTTAAGTGAAAAGTAATACCGTATCGTACTGTTTGATAGTTGACAGAAACGGCCGCGGAATGCTAATTGCTCAATAAATGAAAAACGAATTGCGGTTATATGTTGAGAGTACATTGAAATTATCTTCGTAATACTTTAGAGTTATTTCTGATACTGCTAATTCTTGTTGTGTGAATTTCGAAGCCTCCAATGTGTTCCTATCGAACTTTTTTTAACTATATCCATTGCGTTGTCTGATGAAATGCTGATCCCAAAATACCAATACATACAGAGAACGGAGCATGCTATTTCAACATTGATCTCGCCATAATTCATTATAGCTTTTAAACAGAATTGTAAGTGTTTTGTAGTATGTACGAAGATAAATTATGGCCATGTAGCCGACTTAATGAATTCATTTCCATTAGGTCACAAATAGAGACGACACATGCTAGTGTTGTGCATTATTAAAAGAAAAAGATAAGCTAGAAATTTCACTGCAATGTCCCTTGAATTATCTAAAGCCCTATGCATATGTTAAACTCGGATGAGTGCCAGAGAAAGTGCAAGAAATTATTGATTCAATAATGACATGATAAAAAAGCTGCATGCAAAACATGTTTAGCATTTGATTGAGCAAACTCGATTATTTATTTAACTGATCGGCATTCTTCGTTTCAGTATTTTAAGACCGTTCATAAAAATAATGCATTTGGGTTTTCTCAACCTTTTCTTTCAAATTAGTTTGAGATTAATTTACTGGTCATATATTGTTTTTATAAATGATGGGTAATTATCGTAAGGTTTAAAGTATTAGTGTGGTAATTACATTGGGCTTCAGTAAGAGTTGTAGCAGTTATCCGCCAAGTATACAATGCTTCTTCACATGCCTGACTGGTTTATTGATCCCGATTGCGAATCTATATTTATTGTTGTCGCGGTCCTATGAAATCTCATTGCAACCAGCGGCTCATTTTTCGAGGAATGTAATTGAATGATATTGAACTTGTGTATGGGAATACAATGTTATACCTACTCAGATCTTTAGAAGTCGCCACTTTTTCGCTTTTCGTTAGGAACTCGCTAACCCTGGCTGGAAAGCTCTAAGTGAGACTGGTGACACGTTTTCATGAGGTGTCGCTGCTGAATACCTGGTACTTTAAGATGAACATATTGAACCTTATTTTGTTAGCAACCGTTTAATAGTCGATTGAGGCTGATGATTCTGCAAATGAGGCCACTTTTATTGCATGAACAGTCACGATGTGAGATATCAGATTGTTGAACCTATCCGACACAATATTTCCGTAGAGTTAATATCAGTAAATACATCCTCTTCACCCACATTTCTGCACACGTTTCTTCAGGCGACCTTAACTTGTCCTCATGATCGCGTACAGCAGAGTTAAACCACGAAAGACGTTTGCTGTTCAGGACATCGTTTTTTATGGGTTACTTTATGATGTCAATCTGTTCATGCTCGTAGAGGATAGTGACCGTTGTCTTATTTTTCGCCAATAAAACGCTTTCCTCTACCGTCTTTTCACTTTTCGGTCTCCATCTTGACAGGTTCAGACACAAGTGGTGGGTTAGATTTACCCTTTCCCTCCTTTCCTTTCAAACCCTTCAGTAAATCGTGCCTGATTTTGAGAAATGCGATACAGCGGAACGTTATAGATTATACAGATTATGGAAGAGCTTGTATACAAGATCCACGATCACCACGATTTTCTAGTAATACAATCTATCGCGTAATGTGACGATTCAATACGATCGGAAAATGTTTGAATTGCACAAAAAAACGAGATACACGAAATACAACGCTTGACGTCAGAAATTAAAGAGATTATGTACAACCAAAACAAATTAATTAAGATAGCCCCCCCCCCCCGCGACATCGATCTTGATGATTATCGTGATAGTGGGACAAAATATCACACGATCGGCATAGTTTCGTTGTATATACAAGAGGCAGAACATTTTCACTCGTCATCTGGTGGACCTTTCTGATGTCAGTTTGCGTCATGCAGTACAAAATCGGGCTTGATTTAATTTAGTAAAATCCTTACAAACTGCTTTTCGAGCCAATAGCAGTATGTTTGAGAACGTTCAGGGTAACGTCCGATGTTTCGCTGAACATCCCGAGACCACCCCGTAGTAACATTTGGCGTCCAAGTTAAATACTTTTAAAATATGGGTGTGTGTCGAAGAATGTTCTAATAAGACACCGACGATTAAAGAATATTGCAATGGCGTTTTAGTGAGACACTTTTTTGGTCCCACACCGTCATGGAGAGATATCGGAACATTCCGCATTTTGGAAAATTCGGAAGCCTTGTGGACGAAAGGTTTTATATTATTTAAGAATCGGCACTTAAAACGAACTAACGTTATCTTGACAGTGATATATTTCTAACAATTATTTTACAGCATACATGATATATTTTAATACGTTGCTGATTTAACATTTCTTGAAAGGTGCGCTCATTTTAACACACTACACTTGCATTTAGCTTTTTTTAATGAAACAGCAATAATCGATAAAACGTATAATATGACTCGAAAGTGAAGTCGAATTTCACTGTCATTCTCAGGTTACAAAATACTACAAAGGCTTTCTATTGTAAATTAGTTTGGGAATATCTTAAGCACGAGTGGTGTCGTAGCGTGTGTACTTGACTGCAGTATTTTTTTCATTATTAATTAAAGTATTTAATATGCAATGACGGAGCATTTAACATTAGCTGAAATCACTTGGAATTTCATGTTAGACTTCTAAAAGTGGACATGCTTTCCCGGAATTGATGCCAGATAATAAGTGTGAGTATATTTGTACCGTTATTTTACTCCGTTCATTCATATATTTTGGCAATTACGTCAACCTTACTTTTATTGCAGATTAACATTTAAACGTCATGAGAAATTACTGTTATTTGGGATTAAACCGTGTGTACCTTCGCAGTGTGTAATTAACTGCTTGAGACTGGGAACATATTAAATTAAACAAGCATTTTCTATATAACATTTCCAGTAATCTGAATGTATTTATATGACCGATGCGTTCTTTGAATTTTCACTGCTTCAATTATTTCCCATGTAAATATATCTTAGAGTTAAAGAATATGTTATGACATTAAAATAATTGTATGTTGACAAACAATGGCGAATTGATTTCTAACTCATTTTTAATTGTCCGTTTAAACTTAATATCAATCGTTTTCTTTTGAATTGCGAATAAGTCCTTCAAAACGACGAATGTATTAAAAAACGTGTATTTTTATGATGAACTTCGTTATAGCTGAAATATCTGGGACCGTGAAATAATTTGATACATGAAAACTAGTGTTCGCATTGCTAGTACATAACGAATGACCCACAAAACAAAATAATACAAACTTAAACAATATAAATTTTCTTATTTGCGTACAGATCGGAATGAATTTAAAGAAATGGCAGAGTAAGTGAAATATTATCCGATCTTGTCAGTATAGATCGAAATGAATTTAAAGGAATGGCAGAGTAAGCGAAATATTATCCGATATTGTCAAACTCGGTAAGTTTAAGCTTTCTAACAAGCAATCAGTTACACTTTTTACATTTTGTTCCTATAGACATTGTGTATGCACTCATTGTGTGTTCATTCATTACCATGTTCTAATCTTGATTAAACTAAAGGAGTAAAGACTTCTTTAAATGGACTTAAACAGGCAATTGTGCATGTGTTAAATGGATGCACTGAATATGCAGTATGTTATTTTATTCAAATCTCGGAACTCAATATTTAAACTATCAACCAGAATGTGATGGTACATATCATGTTGCAGATGCTTGTTTTGAACCTCAAGATTAAAGGCTTCAACATTGTTAGCGTGAATATGTCTAGTATTACATTTCATCATGTCTGCATTTTTTTATTTTACTATAAAGCCTGGTTCCATCGACAATCTAGACGAAGCATTTAACACTTATTTGTTTATATCGGTTAGCCCTACATACGCTTGACATACGTATTATATATTAGTTCGCATTCTTAGGAGTGCATGATTGGAAAATGGAAGACCTAAAGAAGAGTGGATCAGGGCCAGCTAAAACGCAATATACCAACAATGGAAAGAAAAATAGTGTTTCGCCAAGGTAAATATCACAACACAAGGCATACTTAAATTAAAAATATTCTATGTATTAATTCCGTATCGACCGCTTTATCTATTCACCCAAGTCTTGTTTTGGTGTGTGTGCTCATTAAAAAAAAACACTGTCAGATTTTGTTTTAATACATTTTGGGTCCTTCAATATATTTCAACGATGAGTTTTATATGCAAAATATTATAATTGTTACGTGCAATGATATCCCGAGATTGTCTGAGCATCTGTTCGCATGGATTCTTCAAAATGCCAGGCGATCTAGATTCTCGGAGGTATTGACAACATCCGCAAATAGAATGATACGCGTTTGAGTTTAAGCTGCTGTTGTTTTTTATGTTAAAATGGTTAACATTTTCCAATCGTATTAGATCTTCTTATCCGTGTAAAGCCGGTATTAAGTGAATGATTTTTTTTTTTTTTTTTTTTTTTTTTAAAGAAATGTATCCGATTGAAGAAACAAAGGTGTGCACATGTCTTTTCAGTTTGTTGGCTGTAAATATTGGTGTTCATACGCTCAGCTTCAAACACAGCGTACAGTACCAAGTTCTCTAGAAATAAAATGCAATGAAGTTATAATTGAACGCATCAATATTCAGTAGACTGATAGAGACTGCATGTCGTGTTATATCATGTATTTCCATTTATATGGAAACTGTAAAAAGCGGGACAAACCATATAAGGAATATTTTTATATTTTTTTTGTTGTGTTTTTGCATGTAAAACATATCTAGCAATATCATTTTAGCTCCGGACATATTATACGGCCAAAGACTTATAGTACATAACTCATGCATGAATCCGTTCGTTGGCGAATCAGTACTTCAATATATCAGTCGGTTGATTTTCCTGTTTTCAGAACGACGTTATTAACAAAAACATATTATCGATATAGTTATGACCCCAGGTTCGATTTCAATCTTTAAATACAGACACTAAATAGCAAAACATCTTCACATTTAAATGCGTTAAGTTTGATAAATATGCGATGGGGTGACAATATACAAGACAGGTCAACTTTTGTTACAACACACTGAATATTTTAACGTTTTATACATTTTACAGTTACAGGTCTCCAAGAATTTCTTCCCTAGTAATTGTTCTGGAATTTCAATACTCTTTTGGTTCCAAACATTATGAAACTGTTCGATGTTCTCCAATGATGCGATTGGTCTTTTTATGGTTTTACTGTGTGGATTTTTTTAAAAGTTATTTTAGGGGAAATTGCTCGATGAAAACTAATTGTATCGAAAAGACATACAAATATGTGCACGTCCATGCTGTAGGAGAACTGTATATACAGATTCATCAAACATAAAAATGCATTACAAGTGTTATATACTTAATCAAAGGACAATAACTTCCCGAACATGTATTGAAGCTGAACAACTACAAAATTCACGTTTGTCTACTCAATTAGGATGCAGCATATCAAGAGCCATACACATGGTATCATGAGTGGCTGGGATCAAACGCGGAAACGGATCATTATTAAATGGCAGATAACTACCTCAAACATAAACGGAGCAGAATGCGCTGACAACATTCGCATGTTTACCCTTAAACAATACACATAAACTTTCATCAATTGCGGATCATTTGTGCATAAGATCTCGCTCGGAAACGTTAAATACATTAAAAAATGATATATCAATATAAAAGGAAAATAAATCCCTGAAATATAATCGGATCGGAAATACACGATAATTATGCGCATGGCAAACAGATAGGAATTCTTTGTATACATTTTAACAAAGTCAGTTCCAGAGATCTCTTGTGTGTTAATTTGTTCAGGTATCGTATTTTGTAGTACATGTATACGTAATTAGTTCATACGCATTTAAACTATATAGTGTCATTAATAATGTAAAACCAAGTGTGGACGACATAGGCTCATACATGAAAGGTCAAGTGTGACACGGGGTAATATCGAACACGTATTTGTAGATTGCTGGTTAACTTAACCTCCATAAAAAACAAAACGCCATAAACATGATGCACACGTTTAAATTATTTAGATTTTGGTGTTACGTTATTAACATTTTCTTATTGGGTAAATGTCTTTCAAATTTATGCTTATTTGACAATGACATTGTGCTAGCGAGCGCTCTTGCTTAAGTGGAGGATGTTTGTGTCCAAAATAGTTATAGTTTGCTCATATACGTAAATGCTGTTTTAATGTATAGTATTATTTGTATTATTTATTTATTTCAAGTTCTACCAATGAAGTTAAAAAAGAACAGGGTACAACGACTAACGAATCCGATGATATCAGCAAACAATTAGAGGTAAATTAGATTTCAATCAATAGTACGTTTGTCCCCTTTCAATAATTTCTAAAAATGTATATTTAGTAATATCTAAGAGGCCTTCTTTACATTATTCGACGATATTTTATAAGGAATTACATTAATTGTTTATGTTTGTATCTATGAAGTATCCAGGACGCGTATTACCTGTCGACCAGCCAATGGGTAAGGGCTCAGATTTTAAAATAGAGTCGACAAATTGTTATTTTAGTGTCCTATATATGAAAAATCTAGTTCAATCCAACCGGGGAATTCCCCGGTTTGTAGGTATGTATTTATACCCAATTGTTATGCTAATATAAAAATCTATTTTATCAAACACATGCACAAAAATATTTCAAATATATGCGAAATACATCCTAAATGCGTGGTCAAGTACAATTTGTATATAGGGCACGGTATATACCATATATATATATAACTACCAGTATGTACGTTGTATATGTATATAGCGGAATGGTATCTATCAACTATGCAATTCTTACAATGATAATACTAATTATTTGAAAACTGGAAATTTCATTTCAAAATTCAGTTTTTAAGCATTAACCTGCCAGAGATATATGCTAGTTGTATTGTAATGTCATAAATAGGTATTTATGACAATATGGTACATAGCTCGATGTTGAAGTTCATTGATGACTGGAATATAAGTGTTAATAACATAACTGAGCCCTCTGGAATCAGAAGCAGGGAAGGCAAACACACTAAGAACGTAAGGATTTTTCAAGACAGACTTTAAAACTGAAAACTATATTAAATGTGTCACACTTCCTTGGAAGTATATGTCTGCATCAGTAATTTTTAGATGTGGAGTTATTCCACTGAGTTTGGAAACAGGAAAATATGGAAATCTCCCAGAGTCAACGGTTTATTTCGACCTGTAAGCTTGATGTCGAAAACGACATGACAATGTTTTTAGAATTACCTACATAACAAGCTATTAAACAATATCTTTGAGTAAACGCTCATGAGCTTGATACATCTTTTTGAATGTCTTAAAAGATAAAATGATATTTGTGTTCTCAAATTAAAATATGTTGAAAAAAAGCACTAACATTTGTTTAAACGTTTAAAGCCTCCGTAATCAAACACATTCTGTTTATATGTTGTCATACAACCCATTGTAGTCTTCAGCAATAAGGTTA
Organism: Dreissena rostriformis; assembly: GCA_007657795.1. Lineage (NCBI taxonomy): Eukaryota > Metazoa > Mollusca > Bivalvia > Myida > Dreissenidae > Dreissena > Dreissena rostriformis. The sequence continues at coordinate 812,544 of VMBQ01000075.1, read as the reverse complement.
ATTTTGTAAGTTTTTTAATTTTCGTTTCACCTTTTTTGATCATTTTATGCTTATGTTGGTGTCCTATTATACAAGTAAGAAGAAGTGGATAAGAAAGAAAAGGTTTCCTTCCTAAAAGAGTTTCTGGAGTTTCATCGTTTGCTATAATATATTAGTTTATGAAGTTTGAGAATAATGCTTTTCATATAAATTCACGCAAATATAACACTAGACAAATGGCTATTCACAAAACTTGACTTCATCTCCATGTTTAAAAATGACTCTGACCATTTAATGCGTATGCTCTTTTAATAATAAGGTTTTAGTTTTATGCTTACCTAGTATACTCAGAAAATTATTCTTTACTTGGAATTATATATCTTAATATTGGCCTTTTATCCGTATACATATTCTTAAGATAGCTGTATTCGTACAATAGTATGCATCTGACCTGCTTCATGCTTGTCTCAATAAACCGTGAATAATTACCGATATAACAGTATCAATAAACCAACAAGCATATTATTTTCCGCCGAAGGTTAGATAAGAGTTACTCGATATGATCATAAAATTGGATTGAATAGACGAATAAGGTCCGCAGAACCTATTGTCCTCGAATGAATAGATATTCGTAAACTATTTTCTCAAAACTCAACGAAATGTGTAAATCACATTCAACATATTGCGATACCAATATTGTATTTGTTTAAAGTTACGTGCAGCCATACAAGAAGGGTATTATCCATTTGAACAATTGTTGACCAAATTGCCTCAATAGCTTATTATTCAGATACAATACGTACAACAAGATTATATCGTCTGCATATGTTAACGTATTTATGTTTCAAATATCAGATTGTATTATTTATTACGTAATAATCCGCCCTCTACAAAAAAGGGTTGTCTTGTTAGAATTTCATAAATGCAACACAAATAGATATGGTGTATGATTTTTGCCAGAATGTTCTGGAAAGTTTAAAGGTCGACAACACGTGAGCTCACCAGAGCGACTTCAAGGGCGACATATGTCATCAATTACGCTATGGCACCATTTTGTCGTTCTGGCGGGTATATTTTTTATCTTGTCTGGTTGAACGTTACCAGAACGACACATATACCTGCCAAGATGACAAAAGGAGAGACGAATTTTATAATTAAGGAAAATGCATATCGTTCTGGTATGTTGGTTGGTTTGTGGAAGAACGGAAAATTTACCCGAAATAAAATGACGAAGCCCATTGTGTCGATCTTGCGGGTATCTTTGTCTTTATATCGTGTTGACGAGCTGGTTTTTTTGAAATTCGAAAACATTCCAACACGAGAGCACGACAAATATACCCGCCATAACGACAAAAAGGGCGATATATGTCATATTCTTACTGGTATATGTTTCGTTATTTCGTGTTCTGAAACCTTCTTCGAACCCACCAACTGAAACAATATAGCATAAATAGCCATGCTACGATTTACACAATGTATACTTTGTTAATCTTTACATGACAATGGTTTAATATTTGAAATTTGACATTAATGAACAAATACCATTTAGTTTGGCATTCACAGTACTTTTAAGGCCTTTCCTAGACACACATATCCGACATTTCAAATTATAAGATTGCGATATATTTCGGATATATGACTAACCTTCACATTTACCTGTGCTTTTCTAGAATTAAACATTGATTTCAGCAGTACTCTGAGTGCTCACTTTGTGAATCGCAAGAGACAGGATCGAATAACATGTAGTACTAATTATAAATTCGACGAGAAAAAAAAACGTGACCGAAAAGTCAATGTGACTTTGTCATGTAACACTCCTTATTTTATTAACATACAAGTGTTTTTTTTTAATGATAAAACCGATTGAACGTGATTTTCTACTTTGGTGGACTGTTTAGACCATTTTCGGGGATGAAATACGGGATAAGATCTCAGAGCCTTTTTGAACCGATACATAATAAAAGAGCTGTGCCAGTTATCAGTGTGGCGAACATCGTTGCGGTCATTTAAAATATTTTGGAATGCTTAGAAAAATAATAAATGCATTATCAAGTTTCTTGGCAGAGCAATAGTACAAAATCGTTTTGGGCAAAATATTATTTGCATTTACATTTTGGGGGAAAGACGAATGCATGCCGAATATAAGGTTTATACAATTCTATGGCCGATAACAATCCTAATATAAATTGCATAATGAATCGTTTTCAGACACAGCTTGAAAGCGCCCTTAGGGAAAACAAAGAAGTTTCCTTAAATACTGACTTGCTGTTTACATTGCACTATGATGTAAGTATGCATATATTCTTACCGAAATATGTGAACTGATTTCAAGACACATTTTGTTTTATAAAACCAAATGGACCCCATGTACTTGACATCTTTTTGTTTTAAAGCAAAACAATTGGCATTGTATTGTTTAATATTATACTGTATATTAGATCCCGTATAAGAACATGTCATTTAATAATATTGTATTGTATAGGTTGTGCATACACAAGGCAGTGGTGGTGCTAATATGAGAGAGTTCATAAGAAATCGATTTGTTTGCACCGAGGTATGTGTTAGGATGTGTATTTATCATTTTACATAGTTAAATTGTGTCCTTTTTGAATACTCTGAATATCATACTTTGCATGGGTCAGAACAAAACTGTTGTATTCGTTTATTTAATCGCATCAACAATTCATTAAATGCAATTTCTCTAATTTTTACATCATAGGAATATAGCACTGGAGAAATAATACAAGACAATACGAAAGAATCGTGCCTAAATTCCGATTGTATCTTGCACAAAGTTGGGCAATTTATCGCTGACTCTTTAAATGACGACCACTTGAATCCATATCAACCTCACAATAAACACAAGGGTAAGTTATATAAAAAATAACAGGTTGTGTAAAAGATGTTATAAATTCTTAATGGTTTATTCAACTTTCTGTTGCACTCATATAATCATCCACTTAGTTTTATACAATTGCATTTTACAGATAATACAACAGTTTCAGAAAAGTCAACCAGTTCAACAGATAATACAACCATTTTAACCGTAAATGCAACCAGTTTAAAAGATAACACAACCAGTTTAACAGAAAATGCAACCAGTTTTGCAGATAATACAACCAGTTTAACAGAGAATGCAGCCAGTATAACATATATTTCAGCCATTTTAAGCATGCAATCAATTAGTACGGACAAAAGAAAGCCAATTGATGAGCCAATTGATGAGGACAAAAGAAAGAAAAAAAAGGAAGTAATGTTGAATTTGTTTATGTATGCAATTTTGTTCGACAACGAAACACTCGCAGAACTAGCGTGGGCTCAATGTCTTAATCGCTTAGGTAAGCGTTTGAACAATTTGTATTTATATTTCATATTGCCTTATGAAATATTTCTATATTATGTTTAAGTTGTCAACAAACGCGAGACGTATACGCAGAGGTCCATTGATTTTGTGTTCGAACGCATTTTGATATCCAAACATTATATTGTTGTGGAACTATAACGAATGCGGAACACATTGTATACTGACTGTGTCTGACATATTTTTATAAATAATCTAACAGGTGCTGCTTTAATAGCAAGCGCACTTTTAAAAGAGCTTTCAATGATGGCAAAACACGTGGCAGATCATGATATCGCAGCTGATTTCGAAAAAAAGTCTAAGTATTAGTTTTTGTATTATATGTTTTTTGTTTTAAAATTCAAGTATATAGCCTATGTTTGTATTTTCATATTATTAACATTAACGACTTAATAAGAATATATTAAGATTGCATTCGATTGTATTGTACCATTGCATACCAATAAGCATGTTCGGTAATGTCTTATACTTGCCTCTGACTCACTTTGATGAAGTTTTTTGACTATATACATGTAGAAAGTACGAGATGAAAGCGTGTGGAGTGTTACAAAAGTGTTACGAAATGGACAGGCATAACGCGCATTGTTTGCTCATCCGGGAACTTGATGGACCTTTCAAGTCAGCCACACTTATGGATTTGGCTTATGACAATGACTTATGGACGTTTTTGGGCCAACCGTGCTGTCAGACAAAAATCAACATGATTTGGAGAGGAAAGATGGCGCCCTTTACGAAATGGTTTAAGGTGCTTTATTCTTATTGAATTTAAATAAAATTGTATAAAACAATTTATTACATGTACGAATGTATTTGGTTATGTACTGTGTAATTTAGTTCACTAGTTATTTCGCGATTTATTATGAACCGCTTAAAGTTGTGCAGCAGTTAACCGTAGTTAGAAATTAAGCACATTATACAAAATAAATGCTTCTTCAGTTTGGACATTGAGGCGGTAAATTGTTTATACGTTCTTACCACATACGAACTACTTGTATTTCATTGGTTAATCTAAGTCTCATGTTGACTTTGTATTTTTCCATATAAGGTATGTACACTTTTATATAAGGTTATTATCGATCGTTAACATCACGTAAGAAAACAAGACTACGTAGTAAAATAAAGAACAGCTAACTTTTCTCATTGTTACGTTAATGCTGGATAAAGAATTTACTGACCTTGATTCGCACCGTACGTGATCAGTAAGAAGTCGAGCAACTAATATTATAACATTCACTCTTTCGTGTTTATCATTTAGTCGAAGCGCTTGAAAACTTCTTCTTTTTATGTAGATCGTCATGGCCATTTTCGTGCCAATTATGGTCTTCACAATAAAATGTACAACGAATGCAGAAACAATACAAGAATCCACGAAAGTAAGTAACTTCACAATCATATTAGGACCATACAAAAATAGTATTTGTTTACTTTTGAGTTTCTATGACTAACTCTTAACGGGAAAATTGACAAGTGGCATNCGGTGATCACAGCTTAAATAGATGTAACTTTATATTTTTTGTGGTATGCGTTGTCATGTATTGCATAGACATTTAATCATTTTCCTATAATAAAAGACGAGCGGATGTATCGGGAGTTTTATTAATTCAATTTAATTGTATTTAATAGTGTGTTGATATATTAAGCAAAAAAACACGGCAATAAATTAAATTATGTATTTCAAAAGGAGTGTAATATTATATATTTGTTCAACAAAACTTTTTTGTGACAGAAATTGCCGAGACATAAACGAGAGCATACCAAAAATACCCTTACGATTTCGAGGAAGAACGGTGATGAAGTTTTGGGCTTAAGGGATGCGCTCTTCCACCTGTACACTGCTCCTATATCAGTTTTTTTTTATAGATAGTGTATGTATTTTGAATTTAATCTTTAACATTTGATTGCATCCAATATTCAGTAAGAAGTGTGTGTGTGTTTAGTGTGTGTGTTTAGTGTGTGTGTGTGTATGCGTGTGTTCGCGTGTGTTTGTGTGTGTGTGTTAAGTGTGTGTGTGTGTGTGCGTGTGTGTGTGTNTGTGTGTGTGTGTGTGTGTGTGTTCGCGCGTGTGTGTGTGTGCGTGTGCGTGTGTTTGTGTGTGTGTGTTTAGTGTGTGTTGTGTGTGTAGGTGTGTGTTGTGTGTGTTGGTGTTTGCATGCTTGCGTAAGCGCGCGTGCGTGTTTGTGTGAATGTCTTAACTCTTAAATAATATTACATAAAGGCTAAACAATCTTTTTCGGACATAATGGGCTACTACGAATATCGCTAAAAAGTAAAAAATATTACCATAAGAAAAGCAAAATATTGATATAAACAATTTGTATTCAGATCTCTTACGTCATCTTCTTGGGATTGTTTTCCTTCTTCGTGTGTGTGGACCTTAATGAACAAATCACGTATACAGAATGGGCCGTCTGGACCTGGAGTTTTACAATGTTCTGCGAGGAAATCAGACAGGTGGGAATTTACTTGAAACATTGCAAACGATCGTTATATAATACTAACATTTATTGTTGCAGAGCCTTTCTTCACTTTCGTCATGCCCCATACTAGTTGGATATGTGCATATTTAAAAACAAAATATGTAATAAACAAATAGAACACATTATTTTGCAAGGCGATGTATTATTTGATGATGAACGAACCTTATCAAAGAATCAAATCAAAGAAAAGTACCTTATCAAAGAATCAGATCAAAGGATAGCGTTTATGTTTAGAGTATAAAATTGTATTGTTTTATATAAATACATATTTTATTAATTTTTACTTTTTGGAACATATGAAATAAAGTGAACAATTTGATTCTTGTAAAACAAGTGTATCTAACATAAGGTTTATACACAGGAGAAACAACTTCCTTGCCAAACCTAGCATCGAAGTCACGATTATATAGATAATAGAATTCGAACTATAACGTTATTAGCTATACTAAATACAAACACAAAAATAATTTAAATTAATATTGAAGGGTTAAATGTTATGTTTTAAAATTTTATATATCATTAAACATAACGTGACTTTTCTACTTAATGCGCGATTCTATTTTAATAAGAACATATGTTATCTGTTAAACATTTGCAAACATGCGATGTTACCTACAAGCATACTGATATTCTTTGTGATAACTTGATTTATTACAGTTAGCAAGTAGTGAAGAAGCACCTGTTCAAAGAAAAATAAAAAGGTGGTTTGCCTCTAATTGGAACAAATTTGACCTTTTCAATTACGCCCTGTTCATCATGACGATTTGTTTGCGAACGACACTAAATGGACGTGATTTTGACGTGGTCCGGTACTTCTACAGGTACATTGTTTTGTACTCATTTGTGAAGAAGTGTCATTTACGTACTTTGACCCTTTGCATCTTTCGTTGGAAAAACAAATGCATATGGGCACTTTGTTTACTGTTAGCAGTTAGAATGCTCGTTAACGTATAATAGCTTCGAACATAATATATCAAATGAATTATCACGTGAATAAAAACACATATTCATAGCGCGCCTTTCATTAAATGGTGCACAAAAGCAGACCGAAACTTGTTAAAAATGTTCCGCATTGGTCATTTCATCAAACAATGCTATTACAGGGTGGTCGCGGCAGTTTTTGATATTTTTTTCCAATATTATATACTTTTGAGGATGTGTCAGCAAAAAATGTATACAAATACTATGTGAAAAATTAAATTAAACCACAGGGTCACAAGCCTTGCTTTTACAATTACAATAACGCAACGTGCATTTCTGCATTAAAACTCCTAAATTACTGCTTTTGTAAAACAAAACTGAAACTGGCAAATTATCGGTAGTTTATAAGCTGTAGTACACTTATTTATATTGAATGAGAACACACATTAAAAATTAAATAAGTTACAATAAATGCATCGTCATTTTTTTTTAAACAAACTATAAAACCTATAATAAATCTTACTTTTTAGCCACAAAAATTGAAATTTAAAAACTTGATGAATAAAAGAATTTTGCAAAGCTCTAAATTCGAAAACGTGTATCATACATCATAAGTTTGCATACAAGTACAACATCCGACTGTTGTTTTTTTTTTCGTTTTTTCTTAGTTTCTTTTGTATTGAAATGCCATAATTTTATATGAACAATAATACTGAACATTTCACAACATCTTTGAAATAAATCACAATATCCACAACCTAGCATTTGACCGATGATAGGTTAACATATCATTGATATAAAATACCTTTTGAGGTTAAATGTTCCGCGGCAAAAGTTGATATCATTCTACATTTCAGCTTCACTGTGGCTATGTACTTCCTTCGCTTTCTTCAGGTGTTCCTTGTTCATAAAACATTAGGCCCAAAGGTCATCATGATTAATCACATGGTAAATTGCACACTCCTATTTAAAACAAAATACTTATTTTGCACGTATAATATCTCATCAAGTACATCTAGTTCACGTTTATACTCTAAACGGCATGATGCGAATGTTTAAATTTATTCTAAATGTCTATGATGATGGTTGTAATAATTGTGTTAGTTTGAGTTATGGTGGTAGTTTAAGCAATGTGTCTTCTGAATTAGATTTCTTAAGCATGCGATTTTATATGTGCTAAAATACATTTAAAATGTAAGCAAACATTTAATAAAGGATTTAAGATGTATTGAACAACAATATATTTCACGCAAAATATCAACCATGCTCAAATATTAGGAAAATGGAATTCATTTTTGTTTTAGATGATTGACCTGTTTATTTTTCTGAGTATATTGGCGGTATTTTGGTTCAGTATTGGCGTAATCTATCAGGCGAGTCTTTTTCCAAACTCACCCCCTACAGAGAAACTAATTGAAAGTATCATCTACATACCATTCTGGCAGCTATTCGGAGAAGTTTCACTTGCATATATTGAAGGTATTTTACCATAATAATAGTATTAACATCTCGCATTTACAGTCGCACTTCTCTCATTGGAATCAATATCATTCTGGCCATCTACCGCCGCTGTATGTTGTAACATATCTACATTTGCTTTTGAGATTTTTCTTTTTAAAGTTTACACATTGATTAAGATGTGATTCTTAAAAAATCTCTTTAACCATTAATTTCAAATTGATATTGTCAGTTTCAAACGAAAATAGTTATTGTGCATCAAATTGTTGTGGAAAATAACCATGTTTTGTAATTCAACATACTCAGGAGATGACATAGATTCGTGTACACGTAATGAAAGCATATGGCGTCCGGCAGGTGGAGTTGGTCGGTGCCCTGAACATAAACCATTGGTTCCTTTCCTTGGCGCCGTATATATGTTCCTGACGAACATACTATTGGTCAATTTGCTAATCGCAATGTTCAGGTAAAAGCGAACATTTTAATCTTACGATTACAAAAACCGTTATTTTCTCCGTTCTTGTTTTAGTATTTTAATTTCAGATAGCTAAATTAATATGTAACGCAATATAGATCTATTAAATGTGTCCGTTTACATTAACTGATCTGTGTATTTGTTTTCAACATATACAATTACACAGTTTTTTTTTCTACACAAGTATTGTTTAATTGAGGCATACTGTAGCATAAATAGTCGTAAATGCCTTATATAGCGGAGTGGTAGTGGCAATGCTACGTTTAGGGTTCTAATTGAAGCAGATACGCTTGACATTCGCTAACGGGCCAGTGCATATACTTGTCGTTCTGTCGTATTGGCATTTTGACGATCTGGTTCAAACCCGCCATCACGTCAGAACGATGTGAAAGAAATCAGCTACTTTTAGTTGATGTGTTTGTTAACTTTCAATATTGTCTTACTAAATTCTACTATTTGATGCAACAAGTACGATGAAATAAAGTATCGAAAACATTGTTTTTCTTAATAAACATGTAAACATAAAAAGCCATTTGAAATCTGTTATAGCTTCACGTTCGGGCGAATTCAAGAACGGTCGGAGAACACTTGGAGGTTTTTTTTCTACGGCATTGTGAAGGAATATAGCGACAGGCCAGTATTGTGTCCATCATTTATTATTCTGACACACGTGTATCGAATAATACGCTATTTTTGTAAACAAAAAGTGAACCAACAGAAACCTTCCCGCAACGAGATCAGTGAGTATCTGTACTTATATAGCTTGATAGAACTTTGTAAAGCTTAGTTTTAGTTTTTTTGAACAGGTTCTTAATGTGCACTAGCTGTGCCACAGAAACTGCATTTAAATGAATTGGTACGCTGCTTATGTACGACATTTGATGAAGAAAAACACATTCTGATCTTGTTAAGGATTTCACCAATGATCCAAAAACGAAATAAATGCCATCACACACATTTAGTTTATCATCATAGTAATGCGTTCATTTGCTTATTGTTTCGTTCACCTGAAACTTAATAAACAGAATGTAGAATCTTTGTTGCTGATGTCAAATAAAGGCTTTGACAAAAGCTCCGTTTATTCGTTAGCGTTTTATTATTAATATCCTGTACACATGGTTTTATTCGCAATATTTCAAAATTTAAGATGCAGCTTTGTGGAAAAAAAAATATTTGGAGTTTTTGGAAGAGAAAGCAGCGACTGAATATATTAACAATCGATCAAAGCTAGATGAAGAAACCTCGTAAGATATGCGATGTTTTTTAAATATATATAAATTGAATATTGAATTTGTTAGAAAATCTTAAACTTACCAAACATAAAGGTTGAGTAAAAAAACTTCATTTATGCAATTATGTTGTATTGTTCTGTCGTTAAATAATGTTATATTGTAACAGTTTATACTTCTGTTTACTTTAGACAAAGATTGCAAGAAACTGTTGCGGCTGCAAAAGCAGAATGGACAATGAACAAACCTGACCGTGACAATGAACTCTTATATTTAAAAGCATCAGTAGATGAAATTCATAGAAAGCTAAACATGTTGTGTGATCAGTTTGAACAAAGGTAGGGGTGTTGTCATTAATGGGCGTATTAACATTGCTAAGGGTTCATCAACATTCAAATGCATGGAATGCATTTATCGTATATATATATATCTAAGAACTGGTAATTTTTTAAAGTTTACAGTTGACAGTGCACCACTCAGATTCGGAAATAACGTGTTTTTTTATTTTTATTTTCCTTATTCCGAAAGAAGATTGTCAATAAATTCGTTAATCATGTGACACGCTTTCAACAATGCTAGATGTGTGACATCTTTTGGCAGTCACCTTTTAGGTTTCGTTTTATTTAATAGTAAATAATGTTGACTCTGAACCTTAAAAAAATGGGGGGAGGCGGGTAGACGGTTCATTCCTCCAGATATTATCATTTTAACATCACCCGTCGAATTCACGAATTTACAAATAGGTACGTGTTTATTCGGATATAATGTCCAGCGCTTATTACATTCGCACAGTGATGCTATGTTCCAACCAAAGTTTCTTATTATTTTCTGATATTTAGGCGATTTAAGTCGGGTTCAATTCACTTACTAAAACTCTGTTTGAATTTTTGTGAACGGTTTATAAAATGTTGCATGTATAACTGACTCGATAACTGGTCGATTTTAAGTATAATTTGATTTATTGCATGCAATAACGGCGGTAATAAAAGTCATGAAAATGCGCACCGAGTGTTTTCATGCACATTGTCTGAATGAGAACGCTAGCCATGTGAATGTTGCATATTAGGAGCGAAAAGAAGACCTGACGCTGTTGATAAGTTTTCGCTTTTTTTGCCACAATTATGGAACATTGATTGGAATGTATGTTATACTTTACGAACCAGTGTATTATTGTATTAAGTTGTACATTTCTTTACTATTACTGCATTGTTCAATATATCTAAAGCTTGTACGTAGACGGGAGGAAGATGATACGTTACAATTGTGTGATCTGGTTAACATCCGGTTTTTGAGTAAATTAAAACGTATTTTCCGTTGTTTTAATTTGTTTTGAAGTGTGATATTATGTGGTGTAATTAATAAGTTTCGCCGCTTTATTTTTGTTGAAAATAGTTGATTATACCCTGGAGTTTTGGCGACCTTAAACCATTATTCCAAGTATATGCTTTGCATTGACCATTCCAAAGAGTTGAAGCTAGTTTTATTTTTTAATATTTATGTTTGTCATTTGTTTTGCTACTTTCTAATTGTATGGTGATGGGTTACGTGCGTTAAATAAAGAAAATCATATTGTTGATCAAAATCATCTTATGCTAATGCAAATGGAGTTATAGTGTCTTTGTTATTTGTGTATTACATACGTGTGTTAATCCTCTAATTATATTGCAATATTCTACTAGACACTATACCAATAAAGGACTTGTATTGAGGATAAAACATGATCTCAATATGTATAACTTTGTATTCACTTTATTTATATTTGAATTTTTCTATAACCTTTCAACCTACCTATGTGCTTAACTGTTTAAGAGGATCTGTATTGAATATTAAGCTAATAACGCTGTTACATAGTTACGTTTATGCATTATATGACTGTCAAGTATTGATGTGGGTGTTGACTAAAGTAAACTGTGTTACCATCTTCCTGATTTCATTTATTCACGTATTATGATCACATTTATTTTGTTATTGAAAAAGAAATCAATTCACAAAAGGTATCACAGCGCCGATTATGTAAGAACTTATGAGGTTAAATGTTCACATAAATATGCTAGTGACTATCGTTACCCTAAGCTACATCTGAGTTTCAAAAAAGAACAATTTACATCTGATCAATATTTTGACATTGTATAATAATGTTGTATGTTCAATTACTGATTTTTTCTTGTAAATTATTATTTAGGGAGGGGATATAATAAACATTTGTATCAACGAATGGCTGTTTATTCAATTAGTTGTAATGAAGGTGGCTATGCAATCTATATCTTTAAACAAAACAACACGGAATCAGAAACATTTAGAACATTGCAGTATGTATATATAACCTAGCTACAACTAGCGCGTATGAATATGAATATGAATTGCGACTGTGTAAGAATTTAAGCCGATTTTGTCTTTTTTTGTCTACAGAATGATTAACTATTGTTTATTTGAGAATCAGGTCTAATAAAAGATTTCTTATTAAAACAACGTTATCAGTTGCTATCGGGGCGCTTTGGGTAGTAGAAGTTAAAGCCCAAACATACGATTTTTTTTTTACTATTGCTGACTTACATGAACTTAGAAGAGTGTAATATGCTAGTACATCAATACGATTTTTATAGAATATAACACAATACATTTACTATATATTGCTTGTTCTAAAAATAAAATTAAATAGCAGGTTTTGAGGACAAAAGATTCATACATCAATAATCGAAATATTTTGTTTCTACATCTGCAGGCAATGAGACCCAATGTACACCTGTTTTTAAAATCTGATATGTGTGTATTTTGATTGAAAAAATTGAATGTGATACAATGATAGTGTTATTTGCATGAATATGGTTTGTCTTCAAGACAGTGAAACTATACATGTGCCTATTTATTTTCATATCAGTTATTTGCTTTTGTTTTTCTATTAAGATTTACACTTTGAAGCAATGGAAATCTGAGTAATTTGAGACACCAGTAATTAATTCGAATAAATGCAAAACGTTTCCTAATATTATTGTCCATGAATTATGGGGAAAGCACTATTATGTTGATAAGCAAACATTTGTTTACTAAATATAAAATACCGTAAAGAAATCCTGGGGAAAAAATAATAAGTGTACTTTCATGTTTCTAAAATAATCAATGGTGCAGTTTAACCAAATCAAATCGAGACACAGTCAATAGGTGGCTACTTTATTCACATTGTCTTCACCTTAAATCTTCGGACAAGTCGTACTGTGTGCGAGAAATGTGACTGATGGGAACTTAAACTTGCTGTTTGAATGACATTTCCATTAAATGTAATGTGGGACTCCTAAAAAAAGTATTATTTCCAGTATTATTTCCATAGTGTGTGATATAAACATCGCCTTAAAGTAAAAAACGCTCGAAAAGGTATTATTTAACTAAATAGTATTAGACAAGGTGTCAAAACAAGCATTATGAATAGTATCGGGCATTGGTGTTTATCGGAATTGTGTCTCTTCTCTAAAGGTGGAAAAGATTGAATATGTGGAAAGGTACTGAAAAGCTTGAATTATGAGTAATTGTAAAATGATTTTTTGTTTATTTTTAACAGTGCCATATCTCTCAGATATTTTACGAGGGTATGAATAAATATACAAGTAGTGGCTTTGTACGAAATCGGATTGAATAGAATACGACTATACAAAGAAAATGACATATTATACTTGAAGTTTGTATAATAATACACGATTTTAGACTGTTTTTGTCATTAATGTTCATCGCCGGTTGAAAGTTACGCAATCATATTTTTGTTATATGTTTATTTATTACGAATTGTTATCCACGTTGTAGCTGGATGATATGTTTACGTATACTTTGCAGCTAGTTTTATTTTTGCACTATGTCGATTTCTATCATTAGAGTATGTGTCTTGTTCAAATGTTTTATTATAACAAAACTAGTAATATAGCTTACATTTCATTATAACAAAGTAAAATGATAGCATTTCGTGAGTTCAATTTACTCGTCCCACATTTAAATGATTTAATGTCCAATTCACTTTCCACTTGTTTATGATGTGAAATAAAATGAAAATCCAGAATGTGTTCAGTCGTCATTTGTTTGGTACTTAAGCTTTAAAATATATTTACATAACTCTCCTTACGGTGTTTACAATTGTCACAATTGTATTTAAATCGTTACTTAAGCCGCTAAATTATCGACAAACAAAGATTGGCCAAAACACTTAAATTTTGATACTGAGTATCATGATTTTAGTCTATGTTTGTTGATGAAATGGATGATATAGTTCAATATTATAATGTTATCTAAATGATTGCACATTTGCAGCGCGTAAGAAGAATGTTATAAATCCGACCATTCCTGCTGGTAAAATGCCGTTCATTTTACTTACATTATACAGTAATAATTGCGACACTCATTTTCGTAATTGGTTACAAGAGAAGTTCATAACATTATTGATCTTAAACATTGTAGGTAACAGTATACTACGTTAATGTTAGGTGCCATGCTATACTCTCTAAAATAATAGTTTACTGAAAGACATGTTTTCAGTCAATGACACTCGTTTTGTTATTCTTTTCACGACCTGTGTGCATGGTACATTTTGAAAATAGAACAATAGATGAACAAACTGCTATGTAATGCATGTAATCATTAAACAACGCAAGCTCAGATGTATCCACGTAAAACTTACTGGTAGTCGGAATCACTAATTATTATCGTAAGCAACACCACCGAATACAGCATATTACTATAAAACTTGTTTGATTATGAAGAACACATCATTTCTGAAAGTTTATCGGACGTGAATTCTTTTCGACTATCCATGGCGGCTATGGTTAAGTATTTAATTGTTCATGTCGTGGTGTTTTGGTTGATGAGTAAGAATGTGATTATGATACTTGTAGGAGGTATAAGCTAACAAAACAATAAATCGGTTAATATCAAGTAATGCCAAAATCACAAATAAAGAAAACAAGCAACTAAATTATGAACAATAAATACTGTTTACCATTTGAATATGACGCAACTAATCTTCAACAAACAGTAGGCACGACTCTTAACGCTGATGATATCGAGGTTGTGCTTTACCCCAGGTTGTTGGTTACACAGATGCGTTTATTTAACAAACAACTCACGTTGATATTGACGCAAGAATTCGGTAACTTAAGTCGTTATATGTCAAAATTGTGAACGTCAAGTATAAATAAATATAATAATTGATATGTATGCACGGTTTAAACATACATTTTACAATCGAAAACAAAGAACATGACGCAATGAATTGTCTTAATTACTTTAAAAGTATCAATGCATTTTATCACGTGAAAGATATATCATTCGGAAGATCTTTTGACAATAATACTTCAATAACGTATTTCTTTTTAACCATTTTAAACAAGCTGTCTTCATATTCATGTTTTCGAATTTAAGGATTTTGAGTTTAGAACGCAAACATATATTTTTTCCTTTGAAAACAATTCAGATAACATATAATGCCTCGTGTGTCTGCTTCTCAAATAACATCGAGTCCGAAAGTCCATTAGTGTCAGTACAAATAATATTAGAACATATCCAACATATTCTAGCAGACTAAGACATAATGACGTCTGTCCCGTTTTGAGAGTATGTGTACATGCCTTGATGAAGTCGATATGGAACGTCCAAGAATACGTTAGTAGTAAATTAATGGATCGAATCGATATATCAACGCAGTTTTAAGTCATTATTCTTAAGCTCGCATGCATCTAGGAAATCCTATTTCAACGCCCATTAATACCAAAAAGCACACTTATAACACACAAAAAACAATTAAAAAAGACTTATCAAAGAGACATGTTTTTTAATGTCTGACCAGTGTGTCTAATATTACCAAGATATTTGAATGTGATATAGAAGAAGTGGTATTTACATGTAGTTTGCATGACTAGAAACATGACAAGTGAGAAAAGCTTTCGTCAAACTGTCTACAATGTTTCGCTATTAAAATAGCATATTTCATGATGATACTAATAAATGAAGTACTGTTTATTCATAGAAAACAGCTGTCTGCAATTTAAATGATGTTTGCATAAACCAAAACCGATGTTGACATTGGACATTATACATCATTATTTCAAAAGTTGTGTTCCTTAAACAAAACGGCATATAGAAATGCATTTGATGTTGTTTCTTAAGAATGTATTTGTTCAGTCTTGTTTTAATCAGTTATGACCGATAAGGTTTTCGAAAGACGGATATTGTCCCAAAGCCATGTTACGTCGTCTACAAAATAACTTACAACATTATAATCAATATAACAACAGCTCTGTAGCTGTACAATAATCCCGTTTGTGAAAAAAAGGTTGTTTCAATATTGAGAGAATACGGATCTGTACTTTCTAGTAACAATGTCAATGAATGTATGCATTCCTGAAATCAGTTGTAAGTGAGTGCAAACTTTAGATTAGATGTAGGTACAAATAACACGCAAAAGAAACACAGGGGTTAACATATTGCGTCTTTCAATTCAATTAATTGTTTTCTCAACGAACGTCCTCTGCTCATAGTTTCTGTTTTTATTAACTATTGCGAATTTGCACCAAATCTTGAGTGTTTCATGTTCATGTATACAACATTTGAATACATTCTTAATTTTAGTGTATGTAGCTATCTATTTTGTTCTGTTCGGATATTTATAGTCATTATAGACGTACATGTATTGGCCTCGAATTATATATTATATTATGATTTGCCACTTGCCCAGATAAATATATCGATTCAGGGCGTTTAATAATTTTTTGTTTGTAGTGGATTTCTGTTCAAATTGGGAGGTGATCTGTTTTATAATTTCCATGAATATTCTCATATATTCTCAACTTTTAACATTATCCTTATTTACAGCAAGTGGCATTAGATATTTGGTAATATTTTTAATTCAAGCGAAATTCCCGTATCGTTCACTCTCATTTAGTTTTCGATTGTCTTTGTGGGCTTAATGCCTGTTTCGTACAGGCATTACTACGAATTGCAATACTATATGTCTGATTAAGCTGCAACTGAGATGATAATAAAAATTAATTTCTATAAAAATTCATTTCATTTATTTGAAGTAGCGACTACATGTCTTCGGTAAAGAAAGGTTTAAATCTCGTACCGATTATAAGATACTAGCAGACGATAATAATCCATGAGGACATCGATTTCAATGGTGACTTTCTGACGTCACTAATAGGTATACAACCCGAGTCCCATGCCATCTCATTCTTTTCGAAATAGCTTTCGCTGAAACAACTTGTGTATACACATTCATATATCTACAATGTCGGGTACAGGTCAAGGCGTGTGGAGACGGACAGGGAAGGCCATAGCTGGACGGGAACGAACAGGGGGACGGGGGATGCGAGCGGCGGTCAATCCGGCACCGGCGATGGAGCCAATGGCCAGACGGCGTAAAAGGGCTGCGGCGGAAACGGCGCCGGTACGAGATCCGGCACCAACCCCGGTTTCTGGGCCAGAACCAGAGGCGGCACCCGCAGCAGCGCCACCTGCAAATCGTCTACACGCAGACGAGAGCGCCGGAAATGGTGAGATAATTGATTTTTGCGACATTTTTCGCACAGCCGATGGTCAACCACGTGGTCACAACGCGGTTGAGCACGAGGTGCTATCGTGCAATGCAAACGATAATTCATGTCTGTCTCGAATGAATAACTTTCAGAGCATTTCTATATTGCCTAGACAAACTAATGATGATGTTTCAATCCACGTGCCTGCGTCGCTTAAACAGCGTATTTGTCGTGGCGAATACATTAATCTTGCATTATTGCTTAAGGGGCCAGTTGAGCTAGCGGACTACACAAACGGGGGTTCTGTTTTCGTTTTGAATAATGGGTCGTTAGAAAGTCGTCCAAAGAAGTGCAAAAATGTTATTAGTTCAATCGAACGTTGGTCGAATGCATTTATAATGTTCATGCATATTATATATTTATCTGCTCAACCTCAGAGGCTTCACGAAATGTTACACTTTTTCTATACAATAAGAGTGTGTGCAGCACGGCAAGGGGGAATTGTTTGGAAGGAATATGACCACCAGTTTCGGTCTANTCATTTAGGCGGAAATTCTATGTCTTGGAGGTGATCGGAAGTATTAAAGGTATAAATAATTAACTATAGGATAATATACATATGTCTAGGGGAGGTAAACTTTGCATTTTGTCGTCATCCATCACGTAGTGCTAGTCTGTGTGAGGATGGCAGGAATGCTTTCAAAATTATTTTCGGGATAGTATGGGTGTTCTGATACTCGCTCGATGGCACTGCGTGCTTAGGCGTACTTGGAATAGCTCTTTTTGGCTTTGGAAATTGTGGCATTGCGAATATTGTATTATATGTTGCACTTGACAATCGCAGGTACTGCGTACCTAGAATTTAGTTGGCCGGTTGCGTTGGCCTTAGCAATTGCGCGTGTATAATGATATATATTTCCGAACCAGTCAGGTGTTCGTTGAAATAGGAATTGCATAAATAAATGTGAGCACGTTGCGGAGCTCTTGCAAAATAGCATAGAATGCGGTGCATTATCTGGTGGCGATGATTGCATAAACGAGAAGCTAAATTAATAGTGCAACTGGGTTGGGGGTTAACTTTAGGGCAGTACTTCCGGTCGCCTCCGCGACATGCCTCAGTTGTATAGTCTATAGCTGATGTTTTATTTACTCTAGTGCCAGTCTGGTGTAAATTATATCCGCCATTTGGCCAATAAATTCCATTCATCTTTTTGTATTGTTCCTTTCATATATTGTATTGTTCAACAATAGAATATCAAATTGTGTTAACGTTATGCAACACATTTAAGAATTGTAATAACAATGTAATTGACAAAGTTGAATTTTGTAGCAATTATTCAAATAACTCTAACCAGGTGAATGAAACTAATCTTGGTTAACAAATGGGGTAGTGAGCTGCTTTCTGAAATAATGGGGTTTTATGTTAAGCCGTATTTTTCTTTAGATGTTTTAACATCTTTTCTTACCTTTGACGATCATTGAATAATTGCATTTCTCTGTCTCGCCAGGATGGTACGTCACTGATAACTTAATATGGGCGAAATAAAATATACCGATTCTATGACATGATGTTGCTTTGACCTATCTGACAGAATGCTTAATGTTGAATTTAGTGTCGAGCATTAAGCGGCTGAAATGCATATTGATTTGGCAAAAACACTTATTCTGTTAAGAACTATGGACAGCTCATTATTATATGCGTCTGCGTTTAGATCGAACGTTTTCGATAAAATTTATGTTGCAACAACTAAGGTTGTAAAGCGAGAATCTCCAACAGTTAACATTTAAAAGAACGCGAACTTCCTGTTGTTCGATAAAATGAGGCATGTTTTTGATGTTTAACATTCGCGTCCGTTTGTGTTTCAGATGCAATTTAAATGCTTATAGTACCGTTCGTTTTATTGAACTATCAATATTTCGTTTTGAACCAAGAAACAAGCATTATATTTTGAAGAAGAATATGAAATCGTGGTTTTGTTTATCCAATACATGACACCTCCACTAGAACATGTCCTTAGACCTTCACTTGAAAATAATAGGGTAAGTACTTTTGAATCTCTTCAGCAAACAGAAAATAACTTATACTTTTCCACAATCCCAATCGTATGCATACCTGTCGTATTGTAACAAATGCATTTAAGTGTTTCATGTTGAATATCGAGATTAAGGATTAAGTATTTTTTATACACACCAAATGCTTCGAAGAAGTTATGTTTTTTCGGATAAATTGCGAATGTGTTTAAATATAAAACCCTACCATCCGACTTTTATTCAGAATCATGTTTAAGGGTCTCACAAAATGTATTTACATAATGCTAGGTCTTGAATGAAACGCCCTCGACATACACTTAACAAAAAACAACACCTTTGACGTCTAGCAATATGCCTCGTCTGAAGAAAAAAAACTAATAATTGTATAGACACCATTGTAACATCATGCTTTACTTATGGAGTTATAGTTACAATAGAATGCAATTCACTTCTTAGCTTCAATGTCACGTCGCACAGTTGCATGATTGCGATTAGATGAATTTGCTGTATTTTTCCGTATCAATATTCGTACAAGTTGACGCCTCTCGAAGCCGGTAAACACATGTTATTACAATTGTTTGCATTACAGATGACCCGGTAGACATTTGCAACCCCTGAACAATCGTTCGATTCAGCATTCGTACAATACAGTATAATGCTATATTTAAGTGGTCTATTTACTGAACTGTGTTATTTTTACTTTGAGTGGAGTGGAGGTCAAACATGTTTACCTATTAATGCTCACGTGTCTGAAATCGATGGTCTGGGCAGATAACTAGTCAGTAATGAATTGGTATGAAGTTACCTAGTAAGTTTAAATTTGTTAAATGAACATATGACGCTACTTTTGGTGATGATCTGGTTCACTTTCTGCATTCATGACGACGTTTTTACGAATTTTATATAAGAGGTTCTTATTAAACATTTATAAACATCGACTTGTAGCCAAGTCATTTCCGTAACAATGATCATATACTTTTTTAATTGAAAATAATTAAGAGCAATCCTTCGTTAAAGCTTACCAGCATACTAATTTATATCAGCATAAGCTTTTTGTAGATATTTTAAGAAAAAACATTTCCATATACAAGCCTCTTCAACATTAGCATTTGACCTGATAAGCTTAATTGTAGCGTCTTATTTTCGACCAAACCACTAAACCAATTTGTATGATCGTATGTCAAAGCGTGCTCAAGATATTGTGTGAAAACGAATTTCCTGTTACAAAGGAATAAACATAAGTAAACGTATTTGTCTTCTTCAGAAAAGAAGTTCTTGTTGCAAGACCCTATGACCTTGACTTTTGACTTGGTGACATTAAAATATATAGGCGTTTTTCCAATCTTAGAAGAAAGCACTATACAAATGTCAATGATATTATGTCAAAGCATTCCTAAGATACCTGGAAGAAAACGAAAATACCGTGACAAGCCCTGTGACCTGTTTACTTAAAAATCGATCGGTGTAAGAGTCTTATGTTGTAAACATGTTTCTTTCATTTCATATACAGTTTCTAGTACAAAGCTGTCAAACGGCATAAACAAGTGTTTCGCATGTGTAACAGTATGCGAATACTCCCCATATATTCTTTACTTTATCGTTGAAATCTAGACTTAAGTACGGCGTAGTTTCTGTCAATGTTACTAATAAAACGTATCACAGTTTATGAAATCCATTAACATTTTCTTTAGATTGGAATCACAGTTATTACACAATCTATCAAGATATCCTACATAGAAAAACGATCGGAAACACATTCTTTAACCAGAAACATTCGGAAAAAAGTATGAAACATAGCAGCGATAGTCCAATAGAGTGCAAATCACCCTTTTATAGCCACCAAGGCGAAATGACCATGGATATATTCCGAAATTATGAAAAATTTGCGCAAGTTAGATCCATGTTGAGTGTTTAAATAATAATGTATGTCATTTTAGATTTGTGGTAATATGTATTAGATGTTTAAAAATTTCAGTTATGTTGCTAATGTTAAATGTACTGTCAAATAGAAAGTCTGACTCATAATATTTGCAAACACGAGTATTGTTAGCTCCGGTCGCCATTTGTAGATGACTTTTGACATGACGAACGTACATTTCATTCTCTTGACAAATCATATATTTTTACTCCCCAATTTTATCTGTTGAAGAATATATGTGTTAACGTTAGGCATGTCAAACTTCTGTTTTGGGACTTTTCGGACTTGCATCGAATAGTCTGTTGTTGAAATGGCCGAAATGTGTTCGGAAGCGCGATGACGTAAGAAACAAAGATTTAAAATAAGCAATGCTAAATATGAAACAGCAACTGATTTTGAATTGATGTTCCCAACATTAAATCAGGCTAAGACTACAGATGAAGCTACTTTGACATATGCTTGGTTTGTGTTGAGGTTCTCGTTTTGTGAAAGGAATTGAGGTTCGATCATTGAACCAGACTGGCCGTGACGCTAGAAACTGTTAGAAACACACTATAATCTTAGAAAGAAAAAATGTGCACTGATATTAAGTACCTCATACAGTTCCTGGAGAAACAAAACAACAAAGTTTAAGTGTACTTTTATGTTTCACAAATGGTCAATGGTGCAGTTCAACAATATTAAATCGAAAGACAGTCAATCTGTGGCTACTTGATACACATTATCTTCACCATAAATGTTCAAGCAAGTCGTACTATTTGCGAGAAATTTTACAAATGTGAACTAACACTTGCTGTTTGAATGACATTTCCAATAAATATATGCGAGGCTCCTGTCTTAACGAAATAATGATTGATGTCTAATGTTGAGAAACTACGAATTGCTATCTACGTGATCGTTAGGTGATAGGTTTACGTGCAGTTCGCAGTTTAATTGCTTTTTAAAAACTCATTCACTCACGCTATGTCGATGCGTATTATTGAACTAAACTTGTCTTTCAAATGTATTATTAAAACAATGTAGTTAATCCAGAATTATTTCAGTCGTCATTATTGTCATCCCTGCCATCGCCGCTATCCCTTCAGCCCAAAATGTGTGATGCAAAACGAATGCACTTATAATTAAATCTGTACTTCCTCAAATTGCGTTAGTCATTGACAGATCCGGTTTTGACTGAGCATGTTAATTCATATGCATCCGTTAAAAATAAACAACTTTCATTAAGTCGCCACTGTGTTCCTATTTAATTTGAAAGGTCACACCGACATATTATGATCATGATACAAATTGCAATACAGTCCCTAAAATAATAACTTTTCATTCTGTTTCTTTCTGTTAATTTTAGAAATAGTCGGTGTCTTTTACAAGAATGTGCTGTGTTCGACACAACTTATTAGACGATGATTTTAACATGGCCGCAAGGCCTCATGCATTTTTAATAAACCATTACTGTAAAAAAACGTACTATTATCTCTGACCTTGTTCTTAAATTGCATCGTCAATTAACAAAGGCATCCTTGATGCATTACTTTAAATATCAATAAGAATAAAGGAGTAACTTGTTGCGAATCAACATATTCAAAACTGCAGTCTTAAAATTATGTATAGAAATGTATACGAATATTTATGCTGGTAATCGCATCTTCACCGTTTGAAGACATTCAAATTAAAAATTACACTATTGTTTATTAATCATGTTTGTGTGCATTTCATACTTGGTATTCCACAAATGATTTTCGCACAAACAGTATAACACAGTATTTGTATCCACACAATTAATCCTGCTTATTCCCAGGAGGGACAACAGTTTCAAGATCAGTTAGCTATCAGCAGTACCTTCAGTGCTAAATAGATTGATCCATGATTTGACATACACGTATTTTATTACTTCTCCGATGATGTCATTAAGAGATATCCTTTTTTTCATTTCATGTGTCTGTTTTGAAATCAAAATGACGTGCATGTGTTTTTATTGTATAAAATGTTTGACAATGCCGAGATTAATTTATCAAACGTTCGCCAGTTTTATCACGCAAAAAGAAATCCTTATTGCGCACGCAAAATCCATCTTTCCAACGATCAAAACTAAATCATTTTACAGTAACTATCTGGAAATTAGCAAAACGTGCCACAGGTATTCCGTGGCTTCCTCATACAACTAACATGTACTCAAAATTGTCGAACTCTTTTTTGAAGCCACTGGTCAGATATTAGAATATTTTTTTACATATGATTCTTAGATGTTTATTTATGTATGCATTACAATATTGTCACAAGTGAGTCGCGCGAGGTTTCGTAATAAGGGTTTCTACATACATGTAAAAACTCCTCTTAAACATCTACAACATCCTGACTGAAAATTAAAAAAAAACGTTTCTTTCCTATGTTACCTTATGAAACATTCTGTAAAATATTCGATATAATGAGGTTAGATAGTGTGTCTAATATGGCCGAAAGGAGAACTAAAAGCTCGGTCACACAGCGTTTTACGGTCTAATCACGTACAAAACGTCGGCGGCTGTTCTACTGCTGAAACAATGCCTAAGCACGACTAACCACTTCCAGCCGCGGGTAAGGTTAGAAAAAGGTTCGCGCGTGTTTAAACGCGGGAACAAAAGAGGCAAGTTACCCCGGTTAGCCGCGGCCTTATCGCGCCTCAAGCACTTGTGATCAAGTGTTGAGCACCAGCGTACAACGGGAACTTCACTGCCATAGCACTGTCCAATCACGGCTCGGCCTCGTCGGAAGCGCAGCTTGCCATGTTGAAAAGCGGCCGCGCACGGCTATTCCTAACAGTTGCCGATCTTCTACAGTCCAAGTTCGTTCGCTTTCCTCAATTTAATAATGCCCAGAGAGAAGGGTTCTTCTGCAAAGAAGAAGCCAACTAAGTATACGAAGATCAAGGCCAATGCCACTTCTGAGGATGAGGCTATTCAAGCCTCACATGCCAAGCTAACGGTTCATGTCAAGGCAGAGGTCCATGCTCCTCATGCGGATGCTGCCAGTCCAGACCCTGGCCCTCAGGCTTATTCTGACCATGTTGCTCCTGGAGAAGCGGAGGCTACTGTTGATGGTCAGGACATCTTACTTATAAATGCACTGCCTTTTCAATTGCGATTTTGTTACTTTCAAATTTAAATTGAAATTTAGAAGACTTTAGAAGCAAGTAACTAAATAAGTGTCACTTAATGAACTTATGTTTTAAGTTCAGGTGCTATCCCTGTCGCCACCTCTGCTTCCATTCCTCATGCCACCACCACTGCTGACACCATTACCCCTACCTCTAATGACACCCCTGCTGCTGCCCCCGAGGCACCCATGGAGCTTGGAGAAGTCGCCCCTAATCCATTTAGGAGGGAGACACACTTATTGTTTGAAGAAGTGATGCCTTTTAATCCTCCTCACCAAGTCGAGGATAAAGAACCAGTACTCGTAGGCAAGGGCCGTTGACGGGGACATGGCAAGGGTAAGTAGAAGGCTGCCTTTAGCCCCGAGAAAGACTGGAGCCTTGACGCTGCTATAGAGGTGGCCGTTCTTGAGTGCTCTCCTCGCAATCCACTCACGCAACCAGATATTCCGTACCACACTCCTCCTTCTCCTCCTCTGTCTACTTCTCTTAGCAAGGACATATTGGGCCTGTATCAGTTGGTTCTGCTGGTGCTGAAGCATAAAGATGAGAGTATCATGGCGTTGAAGATTCATGTTCACCCCTTGTCATCTAATCTGAGAGAGCAAAAGTATAAGAAAATTGTTGTATTTATATGCCGAAAATCAGAAGTGATACAGCCGCAATAAGGCAGTGAACATTCGTATTAAGCACTTTTTCGAGACGTCGATTTAACGGTCTAAGGTAGTGCTATGTGTGCGGAAAACCCCACTTGTCAGTGTCAGCCGCAAAACACACGATATTTCTCTTGAAACCAACTAGAAACACCCGTCCGATGACCGTGCCCTGCCCGTGACAGCAAGCTAAACTTTTGCGTTTTACTGCGTCTGTTTTAATCACTGCCGTAACACGAATTATCACGTGTGTTTCACGCGTATTGCACGTATTTACCACGTTTTTTACCCGTGATTGTCCGCAGTATAATGTTTTGAGCAGTTCATACTGTTTTCCGCGTCCAATGACGTTCCGAATTTTCTCCGCGTCCTGCCACGTCTGAACATCGACTTTAGCTCGTCTAAAACTTTACATCATCGCGAACAACATCGTCTGCTTCACTGGAGATCAATTGTTCACGAGTTGTGGTCGTGATTAAGCCGTTAATCGCTGTGTGACCGGACCTTAAGATAGGCTTCTAAGAAGTACTAAATGCTCATTTCCGTATAGAAAACTGGGAAAATAACAGAATCCACTAATCTTCCAATAAGGAGATGTTCAGTTTTCAAAGTATTGAGATTGATGTGAGATTAATTATGACCATGCAGCACATTTCTTGAATTTATTTCTATTCAGTCACGAATATAGAAACGAAACAGGTTGTATGTGCAAACGTACAGATATGTTATTAATTGTCTTGTTTACAAATATGGCCGGAGTTGAAAATAGTTCCACTGAAATGTCTCTTAAATTTCCTACAGCAACCTAAAAACCTTAAACCCGAGTGAGTGAGAGAGTTTAGCTCTGTTGTAATAAAACTGCTTGTGTGCTATGTTAATTGTTTTATGTTTTCAAAATTTAACTATGCATCTTCATAATATATAAATTACAATCTATATTACGTTTGTTATTATAGTAATATTTTGACCCAAACTATGAATGAAGCATGAAAAGAGAATAAAAAAGGTTATTGCTTAAATATCATTTGAGTATGTATTATATTAATAAATTTATTCAATGTAGTAAATACATGCGTTTTCGTTAATCACATAATGTTAATCTGTGGTCAACGAATATATGGGTTTTTTTCCACTGTCTTCACCTGATGCCGTGTTTGTTTTTTGCTAATCGATGTTATGTGTCACCATGATTATGTTTCTTCCTTCATCACTGCCTTGTCTTGCCCGTCCGCCCGCCTGTTAATTGGTCCGCCTTCACACTTTCCGTTCAATATCTAATGAAATAATCAGTGCTGGGATTTCATATTTCACATATTAAGTTACGTCGTGAATACGATGTATTTAAGGATGATACTTTTCGCTCCAAGTTGAATAGTACTGATGCTCATTGATTGTATCAATAAGAAATATTATGAAATGCATTGGAACAACAATGGATGACAATATTTAATGAAATGAATAAACAATGTACATTAACTGTATAAATAACTTGCAAGTCTTACCTCTATGCGCCCATCAATTGTCGTCAGAACATTCATTTTGATAAACCAATCACCCATGTCATTATTTAAGATAGGATGCTTTATATGGGTATACGATTTTTTATATGTATGTATAATTCAAATCCTATAAACATGGGCGTGGACAACTCCTTAACTCCCAACCCAATGAACATTTATTCATGTCGATGTAATACAACTCTTTGGTTGCATGTTTTCCTTAAATTGTATCATTTAATTCATTATTTCAAGGTCAAATACATTTTGAATGGACCAAGAACAAACGCTCTTATATAGATATTGTTTAGGATGCAAAACGTGCGGTATTCGGCCTGATCATAATCGATCAAATTGTATACATGTATCAAAGCACTGGACATATATGACCTTTATCATCGTTTAAGACAAACACAATCGTGACGTGTGTTTGGACCATTCTAAGAAAGAACTATTAATCTATGAATGACATGATAAAATAGCTGCATGTAAAACAAGATTGCATTTCATGGCATTAACTCAATTAATAATTGAAAATATTCAATGAAATGCAATCTTATTTTGCATGCAACTATTTTTATCTTAATATACATGTTAATGATCGGAATTGTTTATATCAGTATTTAAGTAAGACCGATTATAAAAAGTATGCATATAGGTTTTCTAGAGATTTCCTTTGCAAAATTCAGTTAACATATATTTACTAGTTTTTGTTTTGATAAATGATGTGTAGTTATCTGAAGGTTTAAAGTATTAGTGTGGTACTAACATTGTGCTTTCAGTTAGGGTTATAGCAGTTATTCGCCTATTATTCAAAGCTTCTTGACATGACTGGTTAATTGATTCCGATTGGGATCCATGTTTATTTTAGTCGAAGACCTATTCAATCTATTTTCAATCGCGCGCCTATTTTCTAAAGAGTCGCATACTAGTAAGTACAAAGTATGCCTGTAGGTATATTTTTTTATGTACCTATATGCATAAATGCATGCATACATGCATAAAAATGAGCAAATAGTCATATTTTTGCAACGTTTGTTTAAGTATCTACTTTTGACCCAAATGGTACGGCGTATGAAGCTATAGCTCTCAGCGACCTGAATTGAAACAATTAGTTTTATAGGCTCAACGTTAGGATAAAGCAATTAAATCATCTAAAGGGGATAGAAAATTATGCGATGATTACAAAAGATCCATTAAACTTCTATTTGCGCCGAATTGTGTTAGCAGTTTTAGAGAGTGTCAGAGCAAACCATTTATCAACATAACAATCTCTACGAACACGGCAAATAAACATACCATGTTAAGACTCGTATAGGATACGTGTTATATATATAATAACTCATAACACATTAATCATTGTTACCATTTTATAAATTAACAAGTGCGTTATCTTACAGTCTGAAAGTTGGATGTATGATGTTTTATGTATCCTGAGAGTAATTTGGCTGTCAATATTCTGGAAATGCGGATGTTATTTACATGTCTTATGTTGTTTTTTTGGTCTATGGGCATATTAGAAAGCACTCGTGCATGTATAGCACAGATATAAGTATGACGGAGGCCGTAAAACGCACCACATAATATACATATACAAAGCACGATTTACGAACCACAAATGCTACCTTAATGTTTTATAAACATTGTTGCAGAGAAGCATATATTCGTTAATTGGCATAATTAATATGTTCCTCACAAAACAATAGAATATACCAAAATATAAGGATTCTTGCGAATCATATTCGAAAATGGCAATTTCTATCAACAATATTACATACTCATATAAGTTTAAAAATACAATATCATAGGCATCGAGATGCTCTTTTAGTTGTGTGTACTTTATGTTTTGAAAAATAGTGGTTATGACTTGTTTGAAGGAAAAGGAAACACAAAACAATTACTAAATAGATAGGATACTTATTAAAATCATGTATCGAGTACATCCTAACAGGTGGAAAACAGTTTAAATTAACAAAATGTATAACTATCGAAGATTATGTTTCTACGGCAGTTAAATTGGATTCAATAATATGTTTACGCTGTTATTGCGCTGAAAACAATGATGTGTATGTTGTCACAATAAACACGGCACTTATGACCAACAAGGCTTCCAGTCGTTAGTCATCACAACATTTCTTTTGTCGCTTGTGGAACGATAATTTACAGTGTAGTTTAAAGGAAACAGTATGAAGTTTGGTTTTGCTGCCATGTTTAATACCTGAGGAAACTATACATGTGTTGTTTCCATATTTGCCTGCGCCAATCAAAACACCCACCGGATAATCAAACATTTATCATATTATGTCTATAATTTCCTCCCCATGCAGAACGGATTTTAATGTGACATAGCGAATAGTGTAAATGAGCACTTTAATTTATTGCTAAACGTGCCTAGCGGGATATGCATTATTGTAATACGTGTCTAAATTTCGTGGAATTTACGGCGATATGCCCACTTAACTTAAAGGTTATGGTTTGAAAGTCAGTATTCATCGAATAACCCGTGAACGTGTGGGCAACAAGCAACGGAGTCGAATGAGTAATAATAATAAAGATTATACGGCAAAGGCTTATCAGGTATTATGCTTTCTATTGATATCGAATCGTTCGTTTATAGAAAGTCTCCCATCAATTAAAATCCAGTCTGATCGGGAAGTATTGTCCCTGATTTGCACAGGCAAATATGGGACTATACTTTACGCACATGCATTAATCCGGTTTACCCAGAGCCCGGCCTAATTAGTATGGGACATCGAGATAAATAGTAGCAAGGCCTTCTTTAACATATTGGTATTTATGTTATATAAACTTTATTTTCTCATTCTTTTCACATGTTGTGAAAATGTGCATATTGAAATAAATAAAACGAAAGAATTTATTCAATTGATAACGCACCACGGAGATTCATGCGAGACGCAACGTCCTTCTTTTATACGTTCAAGTTGTTAAGAAAACGCGATGTTTTCTGTAAAAAAGTGTATGTTTATTTATGAGTACGCTCATGCTTTGGATTCGTAGCCTTATCAATTCTAGATTCATGCAGCGTACTCGGGCATATCGTTTATAAAACATAATCGCGTGTTAGTTTAATATGATTATTTCTTGTACTGTGCTTTAAATATATTTGTCAAAGATGTAAATTATTGATATTAGTTATGACGTTCCGAAGAACAATTCTATGACGTATTTCGGATACATCAAGTGATTTGTTTATTGAACGCAGATTATTAGTCCTAAAGTTAAACATAATCTTGTGTTCTGTTCTCCAGTGTCTGAGGCATTCTGATGAGTAGAATACGTCAATCATTTGAAAACATGATTGCCTGATTTGAAACTGCTATCTCACCAATCTGTGCACGTTCTAGGATTAAAAACAGATAAAACACATGCATTTCTAAGCGAAGAGACAAACGGAAATAATTGTTAATTTTAACAGCACCAACAATGTTATAGCGGCGAATGGAACGCATTAAGATTAAACAGCGGTGCACAAATCAATACAAAAAATATAACCCTTGTGTGTTTTGCCGGAGTTTGAAGAACAGTTTATAATTGCATGTCATTCTTAATACTGTTAAGAAAAGAAGTATGTTATAAGTTCTGTGTAATGATATTTTGTATACCTGTATGTTGGCTTGAGCTTAAAAGAGTTGAATACATTTAGTCTGAATAAAAAGTAGTGTTGAGCACTGAAACACAACTTGTCTGAAGAAATGTAAATCGTGTTTTAATGTGTTATTCAAATGAACAAAAGCTCTTTATGCACAAAAAGCACTACATGGTTATGCATTGTTATTTAGATAAACGTGTTTTCCTTTTGTGTTTTTGTTTCTTAAGGCTAGCGACCTATCGCTTAGAGTACGGGATACTACAAATACTACATATACGTCATATACCGCAACACTAGAAACACAATTATTAAAGCTGGGATCACCGCATATGAATGGTCAGTACAAAGCATTTGCGTGGTAGATACATTTTAGTTAAACGAACAGTCCTAGAACTCCCTTATTTTATTTGAAAAAATGTGATAATCCATGCAATTTCCGTTAAATTTAGTTAAATGTGTTTAAGTAACAGATAACCGCGGTATTGATCGTTCATACTCCCTACTTATCATTATCCATTTGCAACTGCTTAAAGGGACTGTCAAACACGAATGACGAAAAAAGGAAAATTCTAAAATACCGTATTTTTTACAAAAATGAGTTTATATTGGTTAAAATATCACGACTGGTATAATACATTACTTGAAAAAAAGTTGTTAAGTTTTCATATTTTCAGTATATTCGGTAACAAATTGTACTGGGTATATCTACCAGGTAACTACCGGTAAACTATAAATAACACAAGTAGATTGATCATCATCGTCACGTGGTTAACCCAGGAATGCAAAGTGTGCATGCGTTGTGAATTGCATATATTATACACATATATAATGATCAATCTACTTGCGTTATTTATAGTGTGTATATCGTAATGTCACCTAGTTTCGCGATGTACTTTCGATTTTACATCGCGAAATTTTATTATCGAATATACTGAAAATATGATTTTTTTTCAAGTAATGTAATATACCAGTCGTGATATTTTAATCAATATAAACTAATAATTGTAAAAAAAAATTCGTCATTCGTGGTTGACTGTCCCTTAAATATATATTGTGAAACTGAACTAAAAAAACCGATGTTACATGTTGCATTTGGTCACGTACATTGATGCTAACTTACACCTTATAATGGACCGTTTCTTTATTAAAGAAACTTTATATGTACTCTGTGAATTTGCTATATAATTATGTCTTATAATATACAAATGACATTTTTTCTTTTACCATAGTTTGTTTTATTTTAATTGACTGGAAGGAGCATAAATATTGTATATTACATTAGTTCAGATATGGTAATAGCGCTATCTAAATTAAACGAAAATTTAAAATGTATGTCAATTTCAATCATAAATACAATTTATCGAAATTTTTATTTCGATAAACCCACTTGTTAAGTGTACATGGTAGAATATACCATCTTAAATTACTGGATGTATTCTTAAGATGCGCGTCGTCTGCTACCGTGTGTCGGGGTTTTCTACTCCTTAGGTTAACCCATTTATGCCTAGCGTCTAGAAAAAGGCATTGGCAAACAGCGTAGACCCAGATGAGACGCCGCATGATGCGGCGTCTCATCTGGGTCTACGCTGTTTGCTTAAAGGAATTTCTGTAAGAAATATTCTAAATATAGAAATAAATATACTAGACATACCTAATTTTGGAAATAAATTGATCCAATTTAGAAGGATTGGAGAGTTCACTAGGCATAAATGGGTTAAGTGAAGTGACTAGATGAGCGGAGCGATTGGTGATTAACCGATTGGTAAATTTCACGCGTGTGCAATGTAAATAAGTTCAAAGTTAGTCTCTTCTGATGCAGGTTATTATGATTCAATAATATATGTTGCAAAAAGAGACTCGAAAAAGGAAAACGAAGTTTTAGTGAAAGAATCAAAATATGTGTTGTATGCCTTGAATGCATGATTGAAACACTCCGAATAAATAAGGTATACGGATACAACTCTGTATGAATGTTATTTGAACACGTTCATGATTCTGAAAGAAACATATATATTCCCGCCTAAACTCGATATGTAAGCTTGATCTTGTCCGTTGTGAAGCGTGTGTAGATCAACCGATTTGTAAATCGTCTAAATACACATATTAGCAAAGGTTCGTGAAATGCTTTCAATACCACATGAGATATAGAAAGGGCATTACACACTGGTTCACATATTTCACCTTAAGTAGGTGCCATTGACTCATGCCTTTTGTTAATTGTCACAGTTCGAAATCCATCGAGTAATGTTCGATAAAAAAAAACTTCGCATTGTTTATAGTATTTTGATCGGACAAAAACATGTTACGGAAAGAAATGGAGTGTCGAAAAATTTAGCTTCAATTATGACCTTGAACTGTTGCTGGGGTAAGGATCTTTGCCTCCTATATACGGTCTAAATACCCTTAGCATTTGTGTTCCCTAAGAACCTTTAAAAGTCAAACTCATTTAATTGTGTTACCAACAGACTGATGGGCGGACCGACAGACAGACAAAAATCATTAATTTTACGTTAATTACAGACGAATCATTAAAATCAATGCCGCCAACTTTGTTATTACATTATAGCTCTACATTAAACGATCAGTTCATTTTCTAATTTGTTTTTTTACACCAATTCAAGTAACGACCAGGAAGCTTCTGTTATGTTGGTTTAAATATCATTTCGCTTCATGCATATGGTAACATGGAAAAATACTAAATTATCTTATCAGTGGTTTTAGCGCTCACATAGTGTTTAATGTGATTTGATGTCAGGATCGCATCATAATATTAAGAAATGTTATTTAACTTTTAATTTTAAATTAAACAAGAGATGTTTATAAAACAGAATAATCCCAAATAGATAAGGGCAATCTTTTTCTAAAATGAGAAGTGGTCAAACATTGATTTACAGAGAGCTTCAATATATATTCTTTTCAGAATTATCAAGTGCCTAAATATTTAATACTTTTGACTTCTTCATGAATATTAAACCTGGCTGATATATTATATTCGTTTTCATCAGTTTCAATTGTGCAAACACTGGTAATTTATTGCTGGACGATTTGGCTAAACACTTTAAAAGAATTTGGTCACGATTACAGTGGAAACAAAAGTTGTAATAACGCATAATTACCGAAATAAGCAACCAAATATTTATCGATATCTTCGACGAAATACACATATAATAATATCGTTAAATGTATTGACAACAAAAGCAGCAGTTTTAATAATGTAATTCAACTATGTGTACCACACACAAGTTTGTATTAAAAGCAACTTCCATATACTTATTGCTAGACACTCTATTTTCCATTCGATTTACGCATTCATGACGATGTTCGTTTTTTTTAACAGTAGTGCTCTCGACGTTCAAATAGCGAGTGACGAGAGACTGTGCTTGTCTGTTACGTTGAAAATGCAGGCGAATAGCTCTGCAATAAAATAACTTCCGAAATCCTCTTCTATACGTTTTGCTGAAGAAGCAGTATATAATTGGATTCATACCGAAGTTTGATGTACCTAACCACTCGGCGATTGGCAGTAGTATTTCGAAGATAAGATTCTGTTCTTCTGGCGGGAAATATAGAGGACCGTAATATAGTCTCAAATAAATAGCATAACCTGGGAGCCAAGAGAACGCAAACAATAGCACAATCACTGCCAACATTTTTAAAACCTTTACTTTGGATTTATAGATAATGAGCCT
Source organism: Dreissena rostriformis (assembly GCA_007657795.1). Taxonomy (NCBI): domain Eukaryota; kingdom Metazoa; phylum Mollusca; class Bivalvia; order Myida; family Dreissenidae; genus Dreissena; species Dreissena rostriformis. The sequence goes on along the minus strand of VMBQ01000075.1, from coordinate 778,609 downwards.
TCCGTTTGTTTGAACGCCGGGTGCATTCCTCCTCAAAACCTTGACGGTAATTAGTAGATAACATATGAAAATCATTAAAAGAGGAAAAATATAGCACAGGGAAAATAAACCCAACAAAAAGTAACCCCGCTGTAGATTATAAGACGGCCAAATTTGATGACATATAGGTACACTTGGATGATCTGGGTGGTTGTAAAGCTGGTAATATACAAGTAGTGGTGTCATCACTGTCAATGAGAAAAGCCAAATGGAAACGATTGTTCTTCTAGAAGCACAGCATGAGATCTTCGAGCGTCGACTGTAGCAGATGGCCAGGTACCTTCAATGACGTAACATTGGCAGTTTTATTGTTTTATCTGGTTTACTGTTTTACTGGTTTCGCGCGATTAACGTGAACAATAAACCAGAGCGTGCAATTATTTTTGTTTACAATTTACGTTACACAGCAATTAAACAGACGACATGTAATTAAAGTAATAAGGCTCATATCATGCCATACAATCTAAACCAGCAAACGAATTCCGAACTATGTATTTTATTGATCTCACGAAGTGTTTGATATTTAAAAAGGGTTATCAAAATCATTATCATTATTGCGATTTAAACAGAATCGGTCGTCAGATCGGGTTTAATATACGACAGTTCATACACTCATATTACCTATCAAATGCAATGGCTGCAAATGTGTAGACCGATGCACAATTTGCGACACTGGTGATGTATGGCAAAACCTTGCACATGAACTGGCCGTCCCTCCATCCTGTAAAAGTGATTTTTCACAGGTTCATTCAATATAATTAATAATCATATAAAATGTATTGTATTGTACATTGATTGACATTCATATTATATGAATTGTTACAATCCTACTAGACTGAAAATGAATATGAAATTTAAAAAAATGTATATATTTTCAATGTTATCGCATTGTTAAAAGTCGTAAACAAAACATCTTTAAAACAATGCACAAGCAATTATAATTTTATAAACATATTGCTAAAACATATTCAATTTATGCCCTGACTTAGTTATGTCCTGTTCTAAGACAATCGATCATGCTTCAAATGCTTCTAATATATTAGCTGTGATATTTATTGGCGCTCTCTTTCTGTATTATTATCCAAGAACAACCAGACGGAAAAGCGTTCAGAGGAAATTACAATTCCTGTGTTGTGTTATTGGTATTGATCAAGAAACCTTTTCAGTATTTAATACTACGTGCATATGTGAATTGAGGGGTTTGTGTTATTATCGCACTGCGGTCTGTATTAAGCTGTCAGAGTACACTTTTGTGTATGCATACTTTAGGCAAAACAATCAGTTATCATGGAAAACGTTCTCCGGTTTCTAAAGTGATAATTTTGAAATACTCATTCTAATTATTTTTCACGCCAAAAACTATTCTTCGGTCTTGTATGTTTGTCTATCTATAAGTTAACATAATAACGCTATACAAATGTGCATTGTTTTTTTCTGTGAAGCTCGGAAAAAAAGCGTTATGAACATATACAAGAAATATACTTAAGTTGTGAGATTGATGGGATGCCAGTTTTCTTTTCCTGGAGCAGATGGAGTTTCACTTTGTTTTAATTTATTTTTATTTGTAAACCAAAAACAAAACAAATAGAGCGTATTGCTAAATAACTTTTTTTGCACAATTAAATTAGAATGCGCGGAGGTCCCTTTATCGGAAGTTTTACTTGTTAAGGGTATCTGAGTGAGTATAAAATACATACCCACAAATATTTAACCATCTGAATTAACCCGTTAAATTGGTAATTTCAAATTATAATAATTCTCTCAATTGTTTGAAACATTATCATTTATATTAGAGAACTTTATGAAATCGTATCGATATTGTTACGAGCATAACCATTTTTCTATTAACTTATCAAGGTTGATTTTTCTTGGTTGATGTTGTTGGTTTATTTATCTTAATAATTTTTTTATATAATTTATTATTATCAAAGTAAACACGGCTATTTGGTAAAAGCATACACAGTTAAGTTGTTAACAAGAAACGTATGCGAACAAATTAAGTCATGTCCATAACATATGGACATATTTTCATGATAATTAAATATCAAATCGTGTGTAATATTCTAAATGAAAAATTACATTTTCAATAATTATTGTGTTTGACATTATTTTGTTATATGATTCCATGTTATATATAAGATATATAATAAGCTTAAGTTATGGAATATAAGGGGAAATTATGATAGCAAAAAATGAAATTCTTGATCTTATCAACTGCTTTTATAACTTTAAACCAACGATAGACATACAATGACTTAAAATGGTATCACCGCACTATCAATACAATTCATAAACCGGTTTGTGAGATAGCCGAATCTCACACTTAATTCATAACTAATCATAAACCAAACGCGCGTCTTAAACGCTTTCAATCAAACGTTCCTATGCAGACAGAATATGAAAACATGATTGTCCAAACTTGACGCGTGAATCGATTACAACGCCCATAATGTAGGTGTACAAGTAGTGGAAGTCCATACAATTTATTAAAACGATTAGGGGATAGGGTTTTAAGGGATTAGTATACCAAGAAATATTGTTGTTCTATGAAAAATATTAAACTATCAAGTTAGCGCTTTATCTACAGAAAATGTCAAACAAACTAGGTGTATTAAAGATCATAAATATGTTTCATTCACATTACAAAAATTAGCTTTAATGCGTACAGCCTCTGAAGACTTCAACATGAAAGCATGGAACATATGCATCAACACAGAACAAATCAAACTCTTTAAGTATAGCATACCATAAAATCATTATGTGTGAATAAAATATTCTTAAATTACAGAAGTTTAGAAAGCCTATGACGTGCACTTTAAACAGACACAATATATATTCGTTTAAGCGTACTGATTCTACTACGAAATAAAACTGTAGATTATTGAACACTATTACATTAGACATTTGAACTTAAAATAACTAAAATGCTTTCCATGTAGACAAACACTAATGAGTCTCTGTTTTTTTTAAGTTAATCTTTTACAATGAATCCATTTATAAAAACAGTCTATGACGAAGAAACAATGGTTTGCTTAAACGTCTAAAGTGATACCATATGACACGAAATATCGGACGTGTGTATGAAAGAAAACATATAATACAGAATATGTCATTTGAATAAATACAATTTATCACAAAAGAATAAACAATTATTGCAATAAGCTGGATCAAAGCCACAACCAGCTGGGCTGTCATGCACTCTAAGAAGACGAGTGGAAAATATTGTTGCAAAATTTTAAATCCCAAAAAATAAAACGCCCCAGTTTATGTGTATCATCTCAAAATACAGGTGTACAGAACGTTATTTTTAAGTTTTTTAAACAATGATTTCACGTCAGTTGTGCCTCCCTCTTGAGCCATCTTTGGATGAAATTATCTCACCAACAAACTGTAAATAAACACAATGTGTATAATCTGAAAAATAAGCAGTCATTCACAACTTTGTGAGAACGTTTTGTTATAAATAATAAACCGGCAAAGTGTTCTGTTCTCAATATAAATTTAATGATCGTCTTAACAAGTGTATCCGGTCTAGACAGGTGAATCTAAATTAGTTTCCCGGCCTTTTCAATGTATTTGTAATCTGCATTGAAATAAATTAATTATCAAAAGACAAAATAATACATTTTACTGAACGCACATGTCTATTGTTTTTGCCGTCGACGTCCAATGTTGAAATATTATAAGTTCTTTAAACTTGAGTCTCGATTCGAAACTCAATACTTAAAATGTCACCATAACATATATCTCTGTTCTAGTGAACCTTTCTCAAGTTATAGGCACCGATGAATCCCATTTATTCATTTGTATGCCGACTGAACAGTGAAATGTTCTAACATGCAACTGTTTTGTCGATATTAATACAAATAATTAGTGTACGTCCTTGATGTGTGAGAATTGATGTGTGCAAAGAATTGACCATTGCAAAAATAACACAATTGATACCAAAAAGATATCAGTCAGTACATTTACGACTATCACCATAAATTCAGAAATGGAACATATACTAATGTTGGATAGAAACTAACACAGTTTGCCACTCAACTGCATAAACACATTGTAAGCACGCATAATGAAAACATAATATCGGTTGACCCTTTTCTATTCGAAATAAAAAATATTTCAGAAACATCTATCTGGGTTTCAATTGAGTCAGACATGGATTTCTATTTACATTGCTTGCTTATATATAAAACCAACAGTCGGCATTTTGGTACTCTTTATGTTAATTCCAAATGGAAATTACATTCAATAAAATTCCTTAACCAATGATAATGTTAAAATAGTACAAACACCGTTTCTCTATTGTAATGAAACAAAACGGTTCTTTCATAAGGAGTCAATCAGATGATGCGAGTAAATGAAGAATGGTACGGCACATTACCATAGCGGTAACGTCATTTTGTTAGATTTCTTGTGTTTCATCCCCTCTCGCTCAAACAATTTACATGTAATTATATGTTAATGCGTGAATAAAAACACACTTATAGTGTATGGTAAGTTTATGGTAACACTTCAACTTATGTCTCTTAATTTTCAATATATAAAACAATAGTTTGGTTTCTTAATTGGATAGTATCAGGATACCAATGTAACAAACATTAAAGCACATGTTGTTGTTGTTTAGTTGTGCTCATAATATTGATGCAATTCCACCAAACACATAATTCTTAATGAATATAAAGATGCTGTCAAAATGGTTTTGTTAACTCAAGACAATGACCAAGTTTATTGATGATCTTTCACACTGTAGCTGTACTAAATAATTCATGGTCCCATTTGTTATTTATACGACACTATTTGCAATAAAGGAAATTCAGTGATCGATCAAATGCTAAATATGAAGATGTTTGGTCGTTCTTCCAATGTCTCTTCATTCGTTCGTAATAGGAAATATTACATCTACTATATTCTATTACGTGTATTCGAGTTCACAAAGATGACATAATAGTTATGAAATATAAAACAATAATTATGGACAACGTGTTTTCAGACTAAGTCACCGATATCATGTGTATCTCTGTGTGTTTATTGCATCGTGTATTTACAGGTCCGGCTGCGTCTTCATGACTGCATATATGGAACGACATGTGACTTTTCAGGGGGGATCTTAATTTTATTATGAGCCAAAGTAGGTAAAATTGACCCCGACTGCCCGGATATTGGCCAAGGATATAATTTCGAGAAAAAGACGCGTGTGTTTCTCAATAGTTTTACTCAAAATAACAGAATTTTAATTATAAATACACACATTTCTCGTGCGTTTGTTCAGCTTATGAAGAAGAAGTTAAAGTGTGATTTTTGAATTTAAAAAATGCTAGATCTTACTTGAAGTGCAACATTGGTATTAACTGGATAGATTCTCGATTTATAACCTTTTTGTTCATCTTTAATTGCTGTATAATTCACATATCAAACAAAGAATATTTTAATGAAAGAATCTAAGCTGAAATAGATTTTCGGAATTAGATTTATTTAGTTTGTAGTTTTTTAATATTTAGTTCCATTATGTTTCCCAGTTCGTTTNCACTTTTGTATATGCATAATATAAGCAAAACAATCAGTTATCATGGAGAACGTTCTCCCGTTTCTAAAGTGATAATTTTGAAATACTCATTCTAATTATTTTTCACGCCAAAAACTATTCTTCGGTTTTGTATGTTTGTCTTTCTATAAGTTAACATTATAACGCTAAACAAATGTGCATTGTTTTTTCTGTGAAGCTCGAAAATAAAGCGTTATGAACAAATACAAGAAATATACTTAAGTTGTGAGATTGATGGGATGCCAGTTTTTTTTTCCTGGAGCAGATGGAGTTTCACTTTGTTTTAATTTATTTTTATTTGTAAACCAAAAACAAAACAAATAGAGCGTAGTGCTAAATAACTATTTGTGCACAATTAAATTAGAATGCGCGTAGGTCCCTTTATCGGAAGTTTTACTTGTTAAGGGTATCTGAGTAAGTATAAAATACATACCCACAAATATTTAACCATCTGAATTAATCCGTGAAATTGGTAATTTCAAATTATAATAATTCTCTCAATTGTTTGAAACATTATCATTTATATTAGAGCATTTTATGAAATCGTATCGATATTGCTGCGAGCATAACCATTTTTCTATTAACGAATCAAGGTTGATTTTTCTTGGTTGATGTTGTTGGTTTGTTTATCTGTATATTTTTTTATATAATTTATTATTATCAAAGTAAACACAGCTATTCGGTAAAAGCAGACACTGTTAAGTTGTTAACGAGAAACGTATGAGAACAAATTAAGTAATGTCCATAACATATGGACATATTTTCATGATAATTAAATCTCAAATCGTGAGTAATATTCTAAATGAAAAATGACATTTTCAATAATTATTGTGTTTGACATTATTTTGTTATATGATTCCATGTTTGGTTGTTATACTTAACATGATGGACACATTTGGGAAACATATGTTCATGTAAAATGCCAGACGATTGTTAAGTAAATAAAATATGATTAAATGTTTGTTTACAATGTTTTCAAAAAATCCTGGTTTGAGTCGGTATGTTACTACATCTTCTAGGTAGGAATTTATTTATTTCAGTGACGGAATAATTGCTAATGTTTGGTTGCTCTTTCCTTTACACAATTTAAAATGTATGAATACATGAATAAACAAACATTTTTCTCAAGTCATTGAAAAAAAAACATGACATAATGAATATTTATACTGTTGTTATCTTGTGAATGATAAATAGATACTAAGTCTAGTAACACAACTTATTGTGATGAAACATTCATTATTAAGATACGATCACGCGGCGCCCATTTGATACTTTGCATCTATGCATTTTTTTTAACATCGTTATCAATGTGTTGGAGTTTTATTGAGAAATACTCCTAGCAGAGACGTTTCTTCGGTGAATGTATACTTATACATATTAGTCATTCGGAACTACCAGAAGAAAGCTCAACATCATGAGGAAGATGGTGTGACGGCTTTTCATTGTCACCAGCAGACTCAGCACAGACTCCAAAACCATGCTTTGCGCATCGTCAGGTCGAATAAAAGAATTATATATAAAAAAAACAACAACATATGAACAATAATAATAATAATAATAATAATAATAATAATAATAATAATAATTATTATTATTATTATTATTATTATTATTATAATTATATAAATAATAATAATAATTGGCAAAATATTTCAACATATACCACTCACTTCTTTAATGAAACAGTTATATCGCGTAAACTGTTGAATGATATCTTTACATACATGTGCTATACGTGCTATAAACGAATTGGACACCTCGCATTTTAAAACATGCGTATCTACTTTGTTTATCTTAAATGAATATATACTAGCATTGAAGACGAACGAAAAATGAATTTGTAAAATCTTCTTCGCACTTAACATTCGCATTTAAATTGCAAGGAACACATCCAACGAAAGGTCTCTTGAAGTCAAATGTACTAATAAACATGTGAATAGAGCGTTCTATGTTGTTTAGTTATGTGTGGTATTGCAGTTAGCGGTAATTGGAAACATGTTAAATAAATGTCAATGACAGTATAAAGAGATCCCAAAGCGGTTCCTGCCCGTCGTCGTCTTCTTGTTTATCACAATAAAGAAATGTAAGGGTTCATTCAATTGATTGTGCTACGCTAAAATTCATATTATAGCTGTATTTTGTGAACTTTATACTAAATATGTATACAGGAGTAAAGACATATATGTTTTAATGCAAGCAAATACACAAAAAAGCAGTTTTATAATAAATATTAATTTAATTTGCTCAATTGTTGAAAAGCTATTCAGAATATATATGTATTATATTTGATGGTGTGCCATTGAAAGCACTGATTAAAATGTCAAAGTAAACAACCAGTGCATTATACAACATGCCAACAGTACAGCTAAAAGACAATTTGCCATTTTGATCCCAGTTATCACAAATTATTAATCGATGATCCCTGGTGGCAGGTGTATTTACAAACGAATGGAGCAGTGTGGTAATAAACCCATTGCTAAAGAATCCAGGATTGTCCCTAGAAATACCAAACTATCAACCGGTCTCAAATCTATCCTTTTTAACAAACATTCTTCATAAAGTTTCATTAAAGCAGATCACAGATCACATCGAAAGTAACAACATGTACCATAAGTGTCTATCGCAAATACCACGGTATTGAGACAGCTATGCTTAAAATGCATAATGCCCTTCTGAATTAGATTGATATGAACCAAGTAACATTAGTTGTTATGATTGATTAGTGCCGCCTTCGACAATATTGACATACCAATGGCAATCTCAATCCTACAAAATGATTTTGGAATTGAATGAACTCCTCTTAATTGGAAAGAATTTTATCTGGTTGAAATATCAATGCGAGTTGATGTAACTAACTCTTCTTCAAAGTCTGAACCCATTAAGTTAGGTGTTCCCTCATGGTTCCTTTGCCGATCCATTGATATTTACCATGTACATCGCTGCCCTAAATTAGGTTGTCAAAAAATATCCAACAAATATTTATGGTTACGTTGACATGATAATAACTTTTACATTCCAAGAACTAGAACAAAGATGGCTGATAATTAATAGCAGTTATTGGACCCAAGTGATGGAATGCTCTTCCCAGAGACTTTAAATGTACACAGAGGGACTATCATTTTGAAACTAAACTTAAAACGCATTTGTTAAGCGTGTTTTATGATAAATGGGCTTTTTTGGTTATAGAACTGTGTAAGGCGCAATTGAATATTGATAAATTTATTTTGCGCTATGTACGTGTACTTGTATTTTTATTTGTGTTATGTTTGTGTTTATTTTTGGTCTTTAATACTTCTTTCTACTAAGTGTTTAACTTATTGTTTGATCATTTACCTATAATGTGAACATATTGGAATACTCACACATGCATATGGCAAAAATAAAAATAAATAACGACTTAAAACATTCAATAAATAAACAGACGCCGTTGTACGACACACGTGAATTACCAAGTCCTTCCATCGGGTTATCAATCTCATTCCGGACGCGGATAAATATTTAGTAGCCTTGTGTATTTTGTGTTGAGATGTCGGCTCACTACGGCAGCGGGATTAGTGTCCCTAGACACTCAATGAAAGATAAGAAGATTGAGTCATGCTCAGAGAAGTGTCCTTCGATCAAATGACATTTAAGAAATCATCCTCGAATTGTAAGTCCAGGAATAATACACATATGCATACATTGTGTACGAATGACGTTATATATCACGATACATTTTGTTAACTTTTTAGAAAGATATAATTAAATTAATAATTATTGATTGACACATGAGTTAACAGAAAACGTGTGATATGTATATAATAACAAGTGAAGTACTTGCTTCACACAGATATTATACATGTATTGACACATTTAGTTCGCTCATTCCTTTTAACTGGCATGTGAATCCTCCCTTGAAACACGTAGATAATTTATACATTTTTAACATCTGAAACACGAAGTAAGTGCATACAGGCATAATACAAATAATCAGATATTTTATTAGCAGATCTAACTTTTCAAAACAATAACAAACAAAACATGATTGAGGTTTCTCCTGTTACAGAGGTAACAATACTTAACGCATAAGATTGCAAAAAGGACTTTCACTGTGAGTAGTAACATACGTTATGCATATAATTAAACGATGTATTAGAATAAACTTTAATACTATTCCATTAACATAGTGTATATTTTGTAAAATTATAAAATAGAATATTAAATACATGACTACAATTCTACAATATAGAAACGTTAAAATTTGATATAAAAATGAAATTCGTGTACTTATTTTAAAACTCCGTAGATACCCACTGTTCGGCAAAGCCTAAGTCGCAACAAATTCCTTTTAAGTCTGTTTGATTTAATTTCCATGTTACAAAACCAATTAACAGGCAGGCAGAACATGGGGAACTAAATAACCACATTGTTGTCTGTTATTGTATTATATGTATACAAACATTTTTGTTAACCATGTTTTAAGATTAATTAATCGTTGCACACGCTGTTCATAACAAGCAAAAGAACAAGGAAAAATAAATAAACTTCCTCGAATGTGTGCCTTTCACATTAATAACATGTTGTTGTATAAACAGAAATGGCCTAGAAGTGTGCTTACGGAACTATACGATTATCAGTCCCACCATCTAAGCTCGTTACCATATCCTGGTCAGTGGTATAATTATCTTCAACGTAAGTGGTCATTTATAAACCGCATTTGTCCTTTTCGCTCGAAATTATGTTAATGGAACAAACTTTATCACAAATTAAATTCACAAGACAAATTAACCTAGTTTCGATATAAATGAGTCGGTAAAGATAATCGAAACATCCACTAGAGTTTTGTTAATTCTTCTCTGAACGTCATTGTCTCTTAATGAATTCGTATGACAAATATATTGTAAACTGATACCTGTGTTAAAGAGATTTTGTTTAATACAAATAAATGTTGACATTTAAATCCTATTAATAAAATGTTAACAAATATATAAAAGTAACATAATACCATTACATGCAATAGAACATGTTCATCTGTGTTTTTGCCGCAAATTGGAAATGTATTGAGACAATGACTTGGTCAGCAAGTACGGTTTAAAGGGAAATGATATGAGATTGTCATTAAGTATTTAACCTTTGGAATGAAATGTTGTACTTCATTTGCAAAAATAAGCATCATTTATTTTAGAAAGGAAGTAAGTTCAAGCTTAATCTTGATAACTGTATACGTGCAGAGATGATTTTATACATATTTTAAGTTATTAACATTAACTCCCATAACAGAATTAACAGTACCTCATTAGATATTTCCGGCATGCGAACACAATAGAAAAGTGGGCGCTTGTAGATCACGCGAACCGTACTAAAAATAGAAACGCAACATGGATGGAAATAGCGTGGACAATATAAATGGTACAATAAAAAACCATCCAATTCCTCCCATTAAATTGTATTTCCTTATTGGATACATATACAGCTATCCTCAACTTAAATGTTCACTTATACATATATTATTTCTTGTCTCCGTGTCTCCTTGATCTCGCTGTGATCATGTTTTATATTGGGGTGTAGGTGTTCCCCGTATTGTATTGGCTTATTGTCTTATATACAATACTTTGTAGTTGAGGATCAAACGAGTGTCTCTCCTCATAATATTTCTGGAGTTTCAATACTCCTTTAATTGTTAGTGACAGCGACAATAAAAAGGTATACTCTTTATATGAATTATTATTTCACTGTTCTTACATGGAAGTGTGAGTCAATAAGTGAAAAAAGCAAGCCTCTCAAAGAACAACATAAAAATGACTAAAATCAAGGAATGAGCTATGACTTCAGTATTATAACCAAAATTAGAGCATTTAATCATGGCATCACAAGCTATTGCAAGTGCGCGGTTGCTACCTCATAAGCATACATATTTTAAATCATCCTTGTAGAAAGCATATGCCTGATTAAAAATACGATTGTCGAATCCAGAACTATGTTACTTTAAGATTTAATCAAAAGAGTAAGAAATTGCATACGTGTAATTACCATTAGCATGGTCAATAAAACTTACCTAATCCTAATTTTAAAAACAACACTGCCAAGCTTATTCTTTGTCGTTTATTTCATATGAATATTAAACGACTCACTAAGCGAATGATAGGTTGTCGTATTAACCCATGTCAAGTTGTAGTTTTTATGCCCCCAGTAGGGTGGCATATACAGTTGAACTGTCAGTCAGTCCGTCCGTCCGTAAAATTTAACGTTGGCCATAACTTCTGCAACATTGAAGATAGCAACTTGATATTTGGCATACATGTGTATCTCACGGAGCTGCACATTTTGAGTGGTGAAAGGTCAAGGTCATCTTTCAAGGTCAAAAGTCAAAAAATACAATCCAAGGGAAGTAATAAGCTTTAAAAGGGAGATAATTTCTAAACCTGCCAAATGATATATTGAAATTTTATTTCAAAGCGGCACAATAGGGGACAGTGTGTTTCTGACAAACACATCTCTTGTTTTTTCATCAACTATTTCCGCCGAAATAAATTAAAACTATTTCTTATATTAATATTGAGTATAACATATTTTCATGGATGTTATATCATGTTATGCTATGAACTTTTAATAAATTAAACATATGTAATTTAGACTAAAACAAAATAAAAACTGCACTAGGTTTTGAATACTTGTCTCTATAATTTACATATATAAGAGTAATTCTCTTGAAAAGACAACATCCAGCGAAAGAGCTCCTACGGTAACAGGGGAAATAAAATGCACATATGACGTTCTGCGATGTTTTCTTGCGATGTGATACTGCATTTACCGGAAATTGGCAGCATAATAAATAAATCCCACGCATAGTTAACAATCCTCCAGGCGATTCATGCCAGTCGTTGCCTTCCTGTTTGCAACAAAACGGAAAAATAAACAGTCCATTTAATTGATTTTATAATGCAATACATGTCTTAGGTCGACAGTTTTGGAACTCTGTATAGAAAATAAACATCAACTGTGCAAACAGTTCTTATAAACGAATGTAAGTAAATGTACATACTCGAGTGTTGAGTGAATGTATCGCGCCATTTTTTGCTAGGTAATATTGATATAACAAACCAATTCAACCAAACAATCAATTCGATTATCACGTAATTTTCTATAAAAAAAAAAATTCTGCACCAGCAAATGTAGTTTTAGTAAAAAGCTAAAGGAGACCAATGAAGTAAAACATCACACCTATCCATCGAACCCTGTCCATTTCTCGAAACTTTGGGAAAATAAATATAAGAATATACTTAAACCATAAAATGTGTCAATGTCAGTGTGGTTGTGTTTGCGGTTTCACTTTTAGGGGGAAGGATTTGTTTAACGGGCGGTTTAACTTATGACCGGGTGTGACTTGCCTCTGAATAATGTGGTCCTTGATCTTACTGATGAGACTGGAGCCTACCCAATCGAGAGAAAACATAGTATTTTTAAGTTTTGAAAAATCAAACGAGCTTATACAATAAAAAACACAACGGCGTGCACATCACAAACGATGAAGTTAAACACACTCGTTATTTCTTCTAAAGTTATAAAAAAATATATAAACAAATAATATTTAATAACTACTAGAGGCAATATAAAAGTATCATAACATATAGACCGTCGCACTTCAGTGCGACGCCCAAGCATTTGCTTTTAATTTGGTGAATCCGATCGAAACAAAATTATATAACATTCCTTTACAAATTATACGGCTGATCTGGTTTCGAATATATGTACCTTGAATTGACAGTCTAGCGCTCTACACATTCAACCGGGACTGACCCTTTTTTTCCCAATCCCATAACCACACATTCACACAAACATACTTTGGCGATTCTAACTTTTGCGATTAACACAGGCTTTTAGTTTATTAGTAATTATTAATGTCATTTTTGTGTTTAATATTGCGTAAAAAATGATTTTACATGAGTAATATAATGGCTCTGTTTATGGTGTTAGAATGAAGCATACTTCAAATACCAAGAAAAAACATAAGCGTTTATGTAACTTCGCCGTCAATGTCATTCCCTATCTAGACAATAAAAATCGTTCGAAATGTATGTATTATTGCTAAGTTGTCAAAGACAGACTTTTAAAACTGCAAAAATATGTTTCAGTATGTTTCTGCATTCTAGACAAAGTGAATTCCGATGATCGATGACACTTGAGTACGTAACAAAATTATGTGTGTACCGATGATTTGGTGAATCCGGTGGATAATTCTATTCCGGATCTGTATATCATTAAACAAGTCTACATCAATTAGGTGCTGTCCAAAAAACTTTCAAAAATACATTCATCGGATATAAATGGATATCAGAAGCAAACAGGATATAGGGAAATACGACATCATTCTTGACAAAAAATACCTCGCCCTTGAACCGAGCATTCGTAAGGATGTCTTACGTTCAAACATGTTCGTCCACCCAACAGCATTAACTTAGTACGTTAAATATTCTATTTTCAGAGCAAATGGATAAACTAAAACGTCTGTCTTAATCGTTCGTAAATGTAACAAGCAAGACAGTTAGATGTTTTCACATATTCTTAACAAGATTGCGTTGGTTTGTTGTCATTTACTGAAACTAAAACCAGCTTATCGCCAAAACAGGTTACGAAGTTCCTTTTCCATGACAAAGTGTCCTTGCACTGACGGTCTTGACTTACCTGTCCTTATCGAAGCTAGACGATATCGAATAGATAATCCTAAATGTGTTATCTACTAGGACAGATATCGACACTATAAACTTCTTAAAGGTACCCGATATAAAGAAGTTCGATTTGCTGTTGCAATAATCAGTATATTCGAGTTTACTTAAGACTCATTATTTTACATAAATGCACAGATATTTGGCTAATATAGACACATATAAAAACACTAATATACTATATAATTTTACACAAACTATCAGCACAATATTTTTTTTTATGACATTTTTAATTTTAACGAAATGGTTGCTGTATGCTACTTATTACTGGATTGTACAATATTTACAGTAAAAACATTTGTTAGCATTCCTCATAAGTATACGTAAATATACTAATAAAACTTTTTATAAATTAATTGTTTAAACAATGCCTATGTACTTTTGGTTGTTTTTTGTCTTGTTTGAATATTTGTTTAATTAGTATACAAATGTTTCATACATATATGTTAAAGCTTTAACGGTTATAATCTATAAATAATGTGCGAAAACTAAACCTAAATCTAGTTCATTAAGTACGATAGAGTGCTAAGTTACACTGCCAAACATAGGCTTGAAATGGTCTTATAAAGACGACTGTCATTTCAACCTACGACTAGTGGCCGATTTAATAAATTTACATTAAAGGGGCAAATGACGCTTGATTGTCAGCCTTTGGCAGACAAAAATATATTTTTCTTTTATACCTAATGATACAAATTTTTGCAGTGAAATAACAGCAGTGAATATAAACAAATTGTTATTTTCAACGGTGAAATTAAAAAAATTTCGCTGGAATAATGACGTCATTTTGTCAACAAATGACGTCATCTTGTCAACAAAATGACGTCATTTCAATGAATTTAGGAACGCCACGGGAGAAAGGGTAACTTTTCAGCAAAAAGGGAAACAGTTGTTAATTTTTTTCTTGAAAAAGGGGCATAAAAGAAACAGAAATTTGTTTATGTCAGTGTAAGATCGTTTGTTAGTTCACTCGTGATCATAGAAAAATAATATTTTCACGAGTGGCTGAAAATATATTTTCTATGATCACTCGTGAAATAACAAACGATCTTACACTGACATTCATTTATTATTACAAATTAGACTTTTAGACTTATTAGGTCTGACATTAGTGCGCAGATGGTGTTCAAGACACAGATGACCACTGCCCTCAATCACAATTTCAAATGTAATTAACGTTGAGTGTAAACAATCTTCTTATACGTATAATATGTCTTAAATTGATTTGCATTCAACAAAAGCCGTCATAATTCATAAAGAAAGTCACAAAAATAAACTATAAATGTATCTCGCCGGTAATTTGATCATGTGTTCTTATAAAGTGTGAAAAAGTCCTTTGTCTGAAACCTTGAATTGACGTCGCAAATAAAATTCACGCGGCCCGTAAAACTCTTCAATTATTTGGAAACTAAATTTATCATGTCATTACTAAGATCAAATTATTCACTTGTTACAGTCTGAATGAAGCCGACATTTGTAAAGCCCCGTCGCTGTTACATCCAATTTCGTCTGTAATCTGAGTGTGAACACCATAAATAAGATAATGATGCACATTTATCCAATTTCATAGATCCATAATTATTAAAAAAGAGAGTTTGATGTTTTCACACATTCGTAACAAGATTTCGTTGGCTGTTAGATAATTTCCCTTTACCAAATATGCTTATCGCAAAAACGAGTGATTTAATCCTTGTACTTTCGTATGTGCCCTACATACGATGATCTTTGACTGTTTGTCCTTATTTGAGACGAACTTTAACACTAATGGATTTATACTCACTTCAGATGCCAATTATGATATTTAAATAAAGGATATGAATGGCGTTTCGTGATTGGAAGACACTCAATGTAATTTTTCAATTACAGTGAAATTAAACTATATTGCGGAATCTCTTCGATTCAATTACTAATACATACCTCTCACAGTGTGTTCTTCCGTACGACGCGCAGAGTCGCTACAATTTAAGAATCAGTCCATTAATGAATAATTCATGTTTTAACTCATTTAGATGGCTTTATTGTTTCATATAACCAGTTCACAAAGATATTCCATTCGGTTATTCGGTTACAACAAAACTATTTGATTAAACTAAATTCGCACAAAATTAAATATTTTAATTGTATAAACTTAATTATTAGTTTTAAGAAAATTAATAAGACACACATTAAAACACAGTGTTAAATCTCTTTCTTGAGCTTGTGTTTTTTCTGTATTTCAAACCAACTATCCTTAAAACATAATATGACAATAGTTAAACATACGGATCATCTTGGTTCGGGTTCAAAAATCAGTTAATCATACAGAAAATGAATTAGTGTTGTAAACATGTTTAGTATTGTGTTCGTGCAACTGCCAAATGTTTTGTCTATACATAAAACATTTTACAAGTCAGCATTTTAATTCTCTTACTTAATACGTGATTCGGCTTATTGTGAAAACAGTTATCAAAACATTAATAAATTAAAGTGCATAACCTTTTAACATACAATTGCCAATCGAAGCCGCTTGATATAAAACCGCGATGGGAGATGTTGCGCTTAGCTTCATCGAAATTATCAATACGTTTAATCTTTAGAGCAGATCTCTTAAAATGCAGCTTTATTGCTCACGTATTCTCAATATTGTATTTTCTATATCACCTTTAAATAGTTTTCTTTCATAACGATTTTGGTATTTAGTTTTGTGATTTGGCAAGTTTTGCAAGAAATAGATAATATATATCTTCAAAGAAACAAATGCATCATATGCGACAACAAACTGAATTGATTAAAAGGCTATAGTATACTCTGTCCTTATTTTGCCATCCATGAGTGACAGTTGAATCTACACATTCACACAAGTCATGATTACATTAATAGTTCATAATTGGCAATATATAAAGCTTTGAATATATTTGTCAGACAATTTCAAAGAATATGGACAAAATCTGTATTTTATTCTGCGCATTTTTTGTTAAATGTTTTATTCCATCGTTCGCTCCAACTGTTTTGAGACAACTGATAAATTGTGATTGACCGTATACAAACTAGTGTTTGTGTGTAACATATCTTCTGATATAAGATAACGTTTGTAAAGGTAAAGTGCTTTGGAGTCGTTTAATGGTCAGATAATACGACTTTGACAAGCTTAAGCATGGACATGTTCATCCCAGATTTCACCACGCCAGGTATCGGGATAACACAATTGTGGTCAGAAAAGGCACTTCAGGACATTGCTTTTCTGTTCTTAGTCTTAACTATATTACGCCGGATGTAAGAACCATAAAACACAAACACAAGCATTTTTATTTCGACGTAAAAAGAACTAACACACTATAGTTTTAGATTTTATCTACTTACAGAGACGTTTCTATACTAAAACTCAGTAATTTATACAATTGAGCATTGTTATCCCTTTCTAAGACTGATCTATATAATCAAACAATGGTATGAAAGTACGTAAATGTTTGTCTTACATTAAAACAGAAATTGTTTATTTTTTGTGTGAATCTATCTAAAATGTAATCAACTTGTCGTCATAAATCGTACTCAGGCTATCATTTATTTCTCCTAAATCTCTCTCGTAAACGACCATTGACTATCTAACCTTTAAGTGCTCTTACATGTTATGGTTTAGACAGACAAGTTCAAATATCAGTATTAATTACCGCACTGAAGATGACTCGGAGAAACGTTATTTGAAATACACTGTCTGAGTCGTTCTATTATATTTTTGCAAGACATGATGATACAACTCAGCATGAGGATCACGTTTTCTCCGACCCTTTTACATGGAAGAATTTTATTATTTGATCGTACGTTAAGATTCCTATTTTTTTTACGTGTGTGTATTTCTTACGTAAGCGTGTATGTGCCATTTCAAACGTCTCTGTTTGTATAACTTTGAATTTGCTTAAAAGCATTGTGGTTCCTCCCTTGATGACTGTAAATATTTAAGATATTTTGAAGACCAATTTCTATATGCAATTTAGGAATTGCCAACTGTAAATGTCGCTTTGGTGTTGTGCTGATTTAAAATAAAAATAAAACATATATTTAAACGCCCCTGTATATTCAAAAAGACATATAATAGTCCTCCAAACCATAAAAAAGTACATACATATCTAAGGACCTACATAATTCACCACATACATAACATTATTAACAAACGCACCGGTTGCCTTATCGCATCCATACACATTTGGGGCTTCGTTCTTAGAAAACAAAGTTAACCTTTAACACTGTGCGTCAAACAGAGAATGGATAAGCAATGCGGCTCACATTTAGCATACTAGATAGACAGCACAATGTATAAGAAGTCACTTGATGCAAATCACTTTATTTGTTATTAACATAATCGCACTGGTACGCAATCCCTCTTACGCAACGAACCTCTTCCATGGTTGCGATCGATTATATTCAGCTACTATTTTGGAGGCATGTTTTACTTTTTCTATAAAAACCAAAACGATAACACTTACCGTACGGCCACATGCAATATGCAAAATACAAAATAAATAAAAAAAGAGTCATTTAAAAATAATTTAGAAACAAAAATAAAATTATATATTGTTCTCATTATTTCACATCCGTGCTTAATGTTCTGTATGCATGCCTGTGTGGTGCTTGTTCTCGGGTTCCTAGTATAAGCGAGTATTAAAATTAGGTAGGCCGCTCGACATATAGTGACCTTTTACATATATGCCTTTTTCGTAAATCACTATTGTTGGTTAATGTTGACTCTGTTTCAGCTAAAAACTGCATGATAGTGGGGTGTTTCGCGCTGAATCCATAAAAAAGGCAAAACATGGACATGATACCAGCAATTTGAGAACATTTGTGATACATGTATTGCACATGCATATATTTTGTATAACTTTCTAACAAAAATGTCGATTTATTAATAATATGGTAATTCATTTGTAAATACAGTTGTATGTGTGTTTTAACAATGTAATGGAATTGTTTATGTCATAAATGTAGTCTCAATTAAAACAAAAAGTTTAAATAATATGTTTATAGTTTCAGAATTAGTATAGATCCAGACATTAATCATGATGAAATCCGTTTGCCGAACGCATAACGATTTTATTTTCTAGTCCTAATCGTTAAAAAAAACATGTTGAATGCAAGTTCAATGTGTGTGAGGTCATTAAACCTTAATTGAAGAAAAGAGATATGGTTTCGTTGTTTTCATTCGACTTCATTAAATACTCAGATTTTTAACTTGCGTTCAATTATCAAATAAAAATGGGCAAAAGTAACCGGAACATCTGTACAAAATGCTATATATTGCATCTTAATTTTCCGTGACAATACCTATTCATTTCACACACGAACACTAAATTGGTACATCAAGTCCAAGTAACAGAAATCTAGGTCTTTGATTTCATGCAAGTTTAAAGTTATATAATCTGCATATGAGTCGCGTCCTGCGAACATGGGCTCTATGAGACTTTTACCGAAAAACAGAGCACCATTATCAATATGCATTCGTATCGGATGAGCACTCATAATTTCCGTCAATAAGACTGCAAAACCCTACGTTACTTTATAACGGACAGGGGAGCTCCTGATCAGACTGCGCGAATCCAACGTTTTAATCCAACACTCAACGGTCACAAAACAGTTGACTGAATGCAGATACTGTTTTATGTCGAATGGAGTTCGTCAGGATATACTTTACTACATTTGAGATCGGTAAAAAAACTTGTATTCTGTTTCTAGTTCTGGTCATGATTGCGATCAAGTTTGTACATATTAGGAGTAAGTCAATTTATTAAACGGACGTTTGATCCCGTACCGTCTGATGTCTGACAAAGAAAGTAACATTCATAGCAAAACATGCACGACTTACATAAAACAGTTGTCAATGGTGATTATTGATCCCATAGGGATGTGCTCCTTGTATTATCCATTCATCAGAGCAATACATGGGACTTTATTGAGTTATTTAAGGGCTTTGTTATCCTCGTTCTGGGAAAAAAAATGGCTTAATGCATGAGCGTAAAGAGTCGTCCGTCTCAGATTAGCCTGTGCAGTCCGCACAATCAGGGAATACACTTAACTGGATTTTCGTTTAGAAGAGCCTTCCTTTAGAAGAAAAACTCCATAAACGCGGAGAGTGTCGTCGCTGATAAGCCTGGAATGATACAATTCGCACATGAACCAAACCAGTTTACCAAGAACAAAGCTCATTCATAAACTATAATTGTTAATGTGACTGATAATTTGTAAAATGTACTATACTGAACGATTGACAAATATAAGAAAAGAATCGTGTTCTCATTTTAAACTCCAACAAGTAAGGTATGTTTGTTTTGTTGTATAATTATGACATTGTGGTATGATAATATGTAGGACAATAACGTTATTGGTGGTAAAAACTCGGCAGTTCTACCTCTGGAAAGATAATAAGTATATTGAACAATGAACACTGGATTTTGTTTGCGATTCGTATGACCTCTCATTTCCTATCATTTGAAAACAAAAAGAAAACAAGTGTTAAATTGTACTGTTTGTTTACACAATTTGTGTTGGAAACATTTTAAAATGTCGTAAAATTAAGTTGATTTAATGCATTAACATTTCGGGTTTTTGTGCAATTGATTCTATGTTTCTAACTAGTGAAACAAAAACGATGTCTATTAAATCTCATATGTATAGAACAACATATGTCGACTTAACTTAGGAATGTTTTAGTATTAGGCACTTGAACTAAACAACAAGTCTTGTTTAACAATCTCTTAAAATGAACATGCTTGAAAACGTGTCGCATAAACTTGAAAATTTCCTATTTGGTGGAAGTAAAGTCGACATAGAAGCTAAATGAACACAGTAAAAGAATCATTAAAAGTATTGAGTATATATGCCCCAATGCCATCGCAACAAATTTCTTTTTACATTAAACATATTTTATTTCCAAAAAAACACAATGACATTGTTACAAATGTATACATTTGGACCGTACATACAAATTGGGAAAAGTGTAAGACCTAAAGTTCTACAACATTATCGAGGGTCTCTTCCAAAGGATAGTTATGACATGTTACAATTATTATTTTTATTATTATTATTATTATCACGTTAAGAAATCTTTATACTGGAGTTAAATTAAAAAGTC
This sequence comes from Dreissena rostriformis, assembly GCA_007657795.1. Lineage (NCBI taxonomy): Eukaryota > Metazoa > Mollusca > Bivalvia > Myida > Dreissenidae > Dreissena > Dreissena rostriformis. The sequence continues at coordinate 757,221 of VMBQ01000075.1, read as the reverse complement.
TAGGCAAACCATGAAGTTATCTTAAACTCATTAATATATACAAAAACACAACGGCCAGTGTCCCAATTACCTTAATGACCTATTTCCACAAGCCACAAATGTCATCAGAGATAATTGGATAGTTTATACATAGCCATGATGCATTTTAACACACCTCCGGAAATGACCTTTTTAGTACATTCTCCGCAAACAGTAATTATATTTGATTGTAAAAGGTTTCACTGTAAAAATTCCGGATTTTAATGTTACTACTACGGGTACATGCAGATTGGAGAAACGTATGGAAGATTACATTCAGTATGTAAAAAGGTAAAAATGTATGAATGTTTGAATTACAAAATAAATATGTGGTTTGAAAGTTGTTAACAAAAAACATCAAATAACTGAGATATATTTGCTTTAATAAAAGGCTTTAATAAAAGGTTGCATGTTTGAGTTTGTTTTAAACCATGACTAAAGGGAGGCTTTCTTCACTTGGAATGTTCTTTTTTATTGCGAAAATAATACATATAAGATTGATGACTATGTACATTTACGTTTTTTGAAGAATAAGTCAATTGCAATTGTGAAATTTGCCGTTAAATGTAAATACTTTTCGTTTATTTAAGAGCCCTGTTTACGTGTTAGCATTCTAGTTTTAGCCCAAGCCAGTTTTTAGTGTCATTAAACGGAACCATTTAGAACCACTTTTGAAAAGGAGCACTTAACGCACACGAAAATGTGTGTAAAACAGTTTGATTAGAATAATGTCTTTAACAGATTGATTTCCATGTTTAGCTATTTGAAAAAAATGGCCGCATGAGCTAAAAATCGAATTTGCGTTAAAGAGTTATATACTGTGGACACTGCCAATAAGATGTGTGTCAATTTTCACGAAGATTTACATTTAGAAAATATGACACGAATACAAACATTATTGTAACACCAGCGCGACCGTCTGGTTTTCGCTTATCTGTATGTCGACGTTTTTTTGTTGAAAATTTGTGCTAAATATCTGCGCAATGTTAACTTATCTTTAATTACAAATGTGATGTTATTAGTTGTTGACGTGCAACACATATAGATTGCTGATAAAAGAAATGTAGCCGGTATAATTCATTGTCTCATTTACATGAGCACGTTTCTTTGCTTCAGTATTTCGCTATACTGATTATTAAAAGCATCATATCCCTTTAACACATCAATTTCGCTTCGTTTCTTTCCATCGTATATAAATACTGTTTCAATTATTTCATTTCTAGTATGCAGTTTAGTACATGTGTTGTGTATTGGTGCAGTTTTTTTTTACCATGAGCATCGCTCGCCATTGGCGATAAATTGTAGCTGACACGAGAGAGGTTCAATATCCAGTATTTTAATGTATGCCTGTATGTATGAATTCAATGCTATAATGAACAATACAAAATATGTCGGTGACCCAATAACAAAGTGGTGTTAAAAATATGAAAATAATCCTGGCATATTTTAACGAATCTGTTACAGAAATGATAAACGTATATTGATCCATAATATTTGATGAAATGTTTCGATCCCCTTATGATTCCTTGATTTACCAGTTCAAATTAAAACCACATAGACTTCATGCGGATGCTCACACAATATGAAACGGACACCATTTTCAATTAGTCCAACAAGTACATTCCATATTCGCATAACAATGTAGGAAATACAGTTCGATACCAATTAATACATGAAATGTATATTTTACCGTTACGATATACAAATCAAAGAACAATGAAATGGACTAATATTTGAATACCTGACAGTTTGTTAATTGCTGATAAAATGTTCAATTTGATAAACAGAGAATGTGGCTGGCATGCGTGTTGTTTGACTCTTAGACTTGAAAGCAACATATGGATATTCAATAAGGCAGTTTGAATTAATTGAATCAATATTGTTATGCTGGTGGAACAAAAATAAATCGGATCGGACTTCTATTATTATAAACATTAACTAAATATTCGGACATTGGAAATGTGTTTTCTTTACATTGATTATTGTATTAAAAAAAAAAACAACTGTATCTTGAAAAATAAAAATATGGAAACCATGCATGTTCTTCATATTAAAATATATCATATCGATCCTGCCTAAGTACAACACACTTTTACAGGACTTTTATGTCGATTTCGCATACGATGTACTTTAATTGTTTTAACCGCAATCAAATCAAATGCAGACAATCAATCTGTTGATATATAATTCAGAATATTTACCATAAATCTTCCATCCAATCGTATAGCGGTAAGGGAAAATGGCTTTGGTGCCATTAAACCTGCTGATGGAATAATATCTGTCATTGTAGTGTTTACTTGATCAACAGGCAATTGAGCGTTTAATGTATCGTCTACAATTCTGTTATAACTTATTACTTTGTGTGTGCCGTAAACTATTGCAGACACTTACACACGCACATGTTCATCGTATATTGCATTGAATTCACTCATGGATGTCTGTAAAGTCAGGGTAAGTAACTCTTTTGCCACTAACAGCCATGTTTATGCACAGAATCTTGATCAAAATGGTTTAAGACAGAGAAAAAATCACCCAATATAGCACAAACAGCCTTAAACGTAAAAAAGCAACGTGTACAGCAAATGGCATATTTGTGATGTTCTATGAACGACCATCGTTATATAAACAAAAACTGAAAATGGATCGTGACAAAACCATGATAGTTCTGTACTCATGCAATTTAACTGGTTATTCTCTTGCTGAATGGGATATAATAAAATATTTAAATAATAAAAGGTTGCCTCGCAAAAATAGCATCGCACTGTACTTGTTTGAAATATGACGTTTATGTAATTTGACTGGTTTGTAATGAAATGTATAAAATAAATGAAATATATAATTATTTGAAATTACAAAAGGTCCCGTTTGCATATGGTGGAAAACTTCGTATATATCAGCACAACAAATCAAGGAAAACAGATATCGAAACAGACAATTAAAGGGATAAGATTAACACTGACACTAGTTAGCCACATCCGGAGCAAATTATATCTTATTACTGTTCAATATTGCAGTACATCATGTCTTAAGTCCATTCGGTCGTGAATTTCTTTCAACGATGTGAATAGCTCATTTGGTACATAGATAATTAAAAATTTGTATTTGTTTAGCTGACAAAAAAACACACATATGTTGGCAACTTAAGAAAAACACGCTATATGTTTGGTTTAAGACATATCAAATGTTCTTGATTCTTATCAAATCAATAAAAAATTCTGAAGTAACAGGTGTTAAATGTAATATATTTCTACAAGTTATGCTTATTGGCTTAGGTGTTTTACAGTATCCGCCATAAATAATACAAACCAATAAATCGCTTAAATATTGTCCTTAAATGCCAATCAGTACATCAAATCTGCACTAGGTGATCCCAATTTATTGCTGAACTTAAGCTTTTAATATATGATTCATTAGGCATGGGTAGAAACGGATTTATTGCTTCAGGTTCAAAATCAATTTGGTATTTGCACCAGAAAATGATTTCCTGTCTGGCATGCTATGAATTCTAATAAAAATATTAAAACAATATTATCTAAATCTAGTGACTCACAAACTTTTATTTTTAATGTATTACATATATGTATGCTTACCTAGGTACACGCTTCTATTTTACAATATTAAGTGAGTTATAAAGCTTACTTTAATGACAAGTTTATGCTATGTAAAAAAAGAAAACCTATATAACATTATACCAAAAACGAAAACGAACATTCCGTGCAACATGGAAACAAAACAATAAGTGCAAGTATTCAGTTTCAAGTTATTTGTTGTATCTTTTGATGATGCAAATACATAGGGAGAAACTCAGTAAACCATTTACAGTATTAATATATTTTGTATTTCTATATGTTGGAATGTCTAAAAAAAACCTATAGAGACTATGTTTCAGTTAACAGGAAAACAACGGGCATGGTGACATGAAGTTGATGCATTGTAAGCTCATCGTACATTAATGTTTCTTAATGTCTTTTTGTTTTTGTTTTAAGAGTCTTAACGCATGAGAATTATACATTAAGTAGAGCAAGAAATGTGTATATATACATGTATATTTATACTTTTAACACTTCATATATAGTATATTGCCTATATCTAGAACTAAACGTATGTGTGGGTATCTTGCGTTACTTACCCATCAATATGTTTGATTGTTTAGGAGTGGGTGGGGAGTTTTTCGGGTGATGTTCAATTTATCCAAATACGAAATGGTGTAACACAGTGTGGATACAAACCAAACGCATTGGTTTAAAGCCTATCTATTTTCAGTTACAACAGTACATAAATAGTCAATATATAAACAAATAGTCTGTTGTACGTGTAATGTTTAGTTATATGATTTTATAAATTACAGTGGTAGTCCGAATTTATATTATGTATCGGGAAAGCTCATTTTTAAATATAAAGTATTTTATAATATATATATATAGTTGTGTTTACCTCATTATCGTATTCTTTTTTATATGGCTTAATGAAGAATACATCCAAAATTGTATTTTTTGGCGAATGGAGAAAATATAATTTCGTAATATGGATTGTATGACTGTGCTTATAACTAGATTATGGTCTAACTACGCCTTCGATTTTATGAGAATGAAATTATGAATGTGTTTGTTAAAACATTTAATTATCATACATTTTGTAAAGTTTAGTCTAATATAGAATGAAACCGCTTAATGCAATTGAATAATTGTGCATTATTAACCAAGCAACAGTTAAGTACTGTTTTCCATCCACATGTAGTGGGTATACACGTTCCATGTCTTTTTTAATGACTAAATTTGTTTAACTATTAAATAATTGAAACTTCCAGTTTTATGTATCAAACGAGCAGTTTTTTGTATCATCATTTATTTAAGATAAGTGACCAGTACAGAACAATACAACGTTCCAAATGCGTTGTTTTGTTCTGTACTGGTCACTTATCAAAAAAAAAAAACTTCATATGTTTATAATACAATACCAATGAAAAGATTTGTTTGACGCGGAAGCAAACCAAAACAAATTCATTTAGTTTAAAATTAAATGCCTGAAGATTTCAGATTTTGAACAGGAATTATGCACAAAAAGTGTTTTTTAATGAAATTAACCATAATTAAACCTCAAACATCAAAACCTTTAAACCCACATACTGATTTATCTACATCACAGGATGAAATGTACTTTTAAATGAACTGGGTCATCTTTCTTCGTGCAAATAAGTATTTCTTATTTGATATAGAAGGTGTAATTTCTTTCTAATGCTCTATACTTACCGTCATATGTTGTCACCTTTGGTGATCATTAATAAATCATATTTGCAAGAGGCGAGTTAAAAGGGCCATTGCGGAAAGGTTTCAGTACTAAAAGCGTTAGTGTTTATTTAATTATAAATTGTATTAGGCATTAAACGTCTGAATTGGCCTCTCTTTCGTTAGAAATGGAGAGTCATGTTTTTCGGATCGTCCAATACTAGGATGGAGTCTTAATGTTGATGTTAAATTTAAACAAAAAGTTCGCGTTGGGAAATAACATATTAGTTACACTGTAAGTAACTGTTTGTGTATGGGATATACACTCTCCGTAATTGCATACCATAGGAGAGCGATGCTCGACCTGTAGACGTAAACATCAATCGCTGTATTACTTTTCTCTAAAGTTACCGTCATACCAATGTGCATGGTTGAAGTTTATAACGTTCTCTAATATTGCGTGGAACCAAATGGGCAACGGACCGCTATACTTACAAACCCACATAACTACCGACCAACAAACCCATGGACAAATGCGTCTACTTCGTTTCTTCCAACGGATGCATACATATTAGCAGACAGCGCATTGAAAATTATATAATATAGGGAAGCTGCTTATCGAGCCCTTGCTAGTTTTCTAGTTTGCATATGGTTTATTACATATATAATAAAAATATAATAATATAATATATATGTATATAAACAAGGTAGTACAAGGTTCTTTGTACTAATAATACGCGTTTCTCTAAAGTTCTACATATCCGGATAACGTCTAGCGGCGACATTCCTTCAAGTGATTTCACACATGCAAGGCTCCTTGCAGTCATTCTTGACAAAATATCTTGTTGTCAATGCATGCGCAGAGTAAGAGTCTATTGTTGTTAACATTTTCCGTACATTACATGCGTTTCATCAAAAAAAATAAAATAAGCATAAGCAAGTTTCATTTCACATTCAGTTTTTAGTAGAAAGCTGTCAAACGGCATCAACAAGTTTTTTCGGCTGTGTAACAATATCTGAATTATCGCCATGTATGTTTCACGTTATTGTTGAAATCCAGACTAAAGTACGGCGTTGATTCTGTGATGGTTATTAATAAAACGTATCACAGTTTCTGAAATCCATCAACATTATCTTTAGATACCAATCACAGTTGTTATACAATCTAGCGATATATCATACATAAAAATTATATAGCCAGAAACATTTGGTAAACAAAACCCAATACAACATAGTAGTAGTGTGCAAACCACCCATTTATTGCCACCAAGGCGAACTGACCATGGAGATATTCCTACATTAAGACAATAGTCAGTACCATGTTGAGTGTTTAAATAATAATGTCAGATTTGAGTTGTGGTTATTTTAATTGGTTGGCTATTAACTTCATAAATGTTGTTTATGTCAAATGTACTGTTATACAGAAAGTCTTCATCATAACATTTGCAATCACATTTCATTCTCTTGACAAATCATATATTCAAGCTTCACGGTTTTATCTGTTAAAGACCAAATGTTTTAACCTAAGGCATAAAGCAGTTAATTTGTGGAACTTTTCGGACTTGCAGCAAATTGTTAGTTTGTTGTTTAAATGGTTAAAATGGGTTCGGAAGCGAGATGAAGTGAGAAACAAAGTTTTAAAATAAGCAATGTAAAATATATTACAGCAACTGATTTTGAATTTGTGATTAAGATAGTTTTACATATGCTTGGTTTGTTTTCAGGTTCTCGATTTGTGAAAGGAATTGAGGTTCGATCATTCAACCAGACATGCTGTGACGCTAGAAACTGTATATGGCCAATTTAACATCAGGCTATGTATAATATCCGATTCCTGTCACGCAATGTTCATAAAAAGCTAATAGTATTATTTCCAATAAAATGACGTTTCAGATTTAACTAACATAAGACTTTCGATGCATGCATACAAAACTCAAGCTGAATACAAATGTTTACAACTTACGTGAAACTTAAGAGTGATATTACTTGTACAAGAATCTCAGTATAAAACTGAATTTCATTAATGTATACAATGCAGTGAGAGTAAACCAGTTCATGAGCTATTACATGGGTATATGGTAAATTATGTTTCATTATATTAAGTTCTTTATTTGCCATTAAACCATTATCCATTTTCCTGATATACAGCTTATATTTGAACAAAGAGATTCATATTTATTGTTTACACTATGACTTGAACTATTATGACCAGACTGCATTAAACTTTAATCCATAAAGATAGCAAATTACACTGTGAACCTTAAACTACAAACAAATGCAAGAATTCCGTGTTTGATCCCAATTGGCTCAGTATACTATACATCCTATGAGAAAGTGTCAAAAAACAACAAAGCAAGCAAAGTGCCAGCAAACAAATATAACATATTTTAACATATTTTACTATACGAAGAACATTAGACACATGACATTTGACACTAATTAACAGTAGACAAATGAATACATTTGTTTTAAAAAAAATCCAGTCATTGACAGATCCGGTTTTGACTGTTAAAAATAAACGACTTACAACCAATCGTCGCTGTTTTTATCTTAAAAGTACACACCGATATGTTTAGGGTCCAATATGGTCATGGTACAGATCGACATACTGTTCCTTAACTAAAATTGACATCCTGTTTCTGCCTGTTTATTTTAGAAATAGCCATTGTCTTTAACCAGAGACACAACTATTAGGAAGATGATTTCCAAACCTCCGCATGGTCCGATGCATTTTCAATAAACCGTTACTGTAAAAGAAGTACAATTGTGTATGGCATTATTCTGAAATTAAATCATCACTAAACAAATGCACTCTTGCATCATAATTTACAATATCATTAGAATAGAGGGGTAATACTTGTTGAAAGTAAACCTATTCATAACTGCAGTCTTAAAAATATGTATATATAACACTTATGGAGTTATCCTTACTTCAGATGCCCATTAAGATATGTAAATAAGGGATAGGGATGGCGTTTGTGTTTAGAAGACACTCAAGGTTATGTTTCAAGCACAGTGAACTAAAACTATAGTGAGGTACCTCTTTGATTCAATTAATAATACATTACTCAATACGTTCTTTCTTACGACGCGCAGAGTCGGTACAATGTAACACTTCACTTATTTATGAATAATTGACATTTTTAGTTGTGATTAAACTGAATTCGTACAAAATTGCATAAATTTAATGCATAGTAGTGAGAAAATTACCATAACTACATATTGTTCAATATCCTTCCTAAGCTTGTGTTTTAGTTACTTAAGGATTTTACTAAGTATATTGTAATCTGTACACATTAACTTATTGGTATTTGTTTGAAAATCCACCTTTCAGTACTATGGAAAGCAAGGATATAAATGTTTAAGTACTGAACGTAATGTTGAAGCTATGACTAAAATAAGGATTAAATTTAGGTACATAAATTGTTTCCTTGTTCATTTGCTTTTCACCCAACGCGTGAAAGGACCCACTTTTTCTATGAAATTGCGTCTTACAATCACACATTATTTTAGATATTTGCTGCGAATCTGTTCTTACAGAGTGTCAGCCCCCACGAAATAGCGTGGACATTAACTTGATATTGATGATTAAACATTAAATCAACAGTGGATATGATTAAATAATATGAATAGTCTTTAAAAAGGCTTTAAGATCGGTAAACACTGCCCAATACTAGTATGTTATATAAAAACTTCCAACAACAAAAAGTACCAAACGAAGGTTAATTACAATATGAAGTCGGAACTATAAGAATTATATTGAGCAGTTCGTTTAGAGTCCAGTACACGCGATTGCATACACACATTTTCAATTACATTTACAAAGCAAGACAGTGAATGCTGTTTGAACTAATAAACTCATTTAAGATAATCTAATAATTGAAATCGAAAGAATGACCTTAATATGTAAACAAAATATAAATAAATACAAGTGACACACTTTTCTAACTCCAGTAGAAAACGGACAACTACGTTATGCTTCCGACGCCGACCGACGCGTTTACTCGTAAATATCGTCACGGGAAATTGAAATACAATATATTATCCCAAGAAAAAATATAAAGTATTGTGTATCTCGTTTACTCAATGTTACCAGACCGCATCTAGCGTTGAACTTTGGGCTATTGCTATACGGAACACGTGTATGGGTTTACTTTATTTGACAAAGATTTCGTTGATTTTCAGCATTAACGGATTTTTATATGTGTTTGGTACATTTAGAAGTTTTTTTGCCGGCGTATTATCATTGTTCGTCTGAAACTGTGGAATTGTGGAAACATTGATATTAAACATTTGCTTAATGCCGAAAGAACACTAGATGAACAGCATGATGTATGCTGCATGATTACACTTTACATGCTCAGATGGATCCACGTGGAAATGAGCGCTGGTCGGAATAACTTGTTATTATCTCAAGCAACACCACCGATACTACAGGATGTCTATATAAAATAAAGTTACATAAAGCCGCGTTTGTGTTCCATTTAAAAAATGTGTATCTGATACAAGAAGAAAAAAAGAAGCTTAACAACAATATTTTTGGTGGCGAAAATCCTACATATTGAATCAGGCAATTACCATGATTCGATAAACACTGGCATTAGTTGACCACAATCGTGTAAGTCAAAACAGTTTTGTTTAATTTTTGTTGGATACCGCACAACACATCATTTCTAAAGTTTATTCAAACGTGAATTTCTTTCAATAATCCAGTGAGATCGTTAAATGGTTTAATATTTCATGTCGTGGTTTTTGAGATGGTGAGTCAGAATGTGATTGTTTCAAGAATTTAAAGGGATACGTTTAGGAAGAATAAGCTAACAAAACATTGAAACGGTTTATATCAATTAATTTGGTTTTCAGCCACAATTCACAACAACGTTTGAAAAATGGCTTTATCGTTTTCCTTTACTCTGGCGTATTGGCGTTGTTGGACAAAGCAACATGTGTAGTATGATTAAATCCATAACATGTCACTTACGTATTTACTTGCACTACACCACTATCTGCGTTACGAATATAAACTGATTACGTCATATCATGTATCAGCCAAATCTGCAATGCGCACTTAGATATGTATAAGACCAACACGTTGATGCAGTTTATCATGGGGCGCCCTAAAATAAAACGCTGACACGAATATAATGACCTTCGCTTAACAATCGATATATGTGATGGCGAAACACGGTATGGTATTGTGCATTTATTATCGTGCAACTTGAAATATATTATAATGTATACTGTTTATCATCAATGCTTTTGCCATAGTTTTTAATAAATATATCACATGTGCTTATGAATTCGATCGACACGTCTTCATATTTTTAAAGAAAAACAAAGGATTACAAAAAATATACAAATTAATAACATGCATAATTTCTTTTATGCATGAATAACTTTGATAAATGATTAATTTTGTGTCATATGCATATTACAGTTGTTTTAGAAGCTCAAAAAACTAATATAAAACACAAAAACGAAATAAGCAATAAAGCTATTAAGATTTTATTGGCATTACTCAATATTACTCCGCACACAGTGGGCATGTAAATTCACATCACACCGAATGAACCCGCTTCATTTCTGGGGTTTAGCATTTGTATATATAAAAAGGATTATATTTATAATTAATGGATTTAAAAGGATTTAATGTTTCACAAAACTGTGGATCTTAATCAAGACATTGCCGCCATGAACGATTAACTTTCTGGAATACTATGATATATAATTAATATGTATAATAGCGTTGAACTGAACACTCACAAATCGTTCTGGAGATTGACTATAATTATTCTACTAATAATATCTCTTGGGTATCATTTTTCACAGATAATGTCCAGGATATAAAGTCCGTGTCTGAGCTACACCACCTATATCATCTCTCCTCGTGCAAGAGAACTTCTATTTCCGACGCACTGTACTTACTGTCGTTTAGCTTAGTTGCGTCTTTTCAACTTAGACGGTCATTTATCATATTTAACCTATCTCTTGGAGTGAGACCTCGAGTCCAGAAGTCCATATGGAAATGTTTCGGTACCAACTAGCATAACAAAATAATACGTTGTGTCATCCATTGTGTATTACTGTGAGTTTGTGTCTTCTTAAATGGCATGGTCATCTGTTGTGGGGTGTTTAAGGCTAAGAAGGGTTGAACAATTGTGCCTAAGAGCTGATTTATAATGCTTATTTAATAAAAGGGCTTTCCCATTAATGCGTTAACAGCAATATGTAAGCATAGCATTTTAATGTTAGAGTTCTTATTAAATGAGTTTAAAGCACATCATACAGTACAGTAAACGAAGCCCTTATGTAATTAAAGAACATATTTGACGCAAACAAATATTCCCCGTCCAGAAAGAAACAAATTATTGCATAAACAACAAGTGAATGTGGGACCTGATTAGTTATGTTTACAAATTACACACCCCTTCGCGTCAGTAATGCTAATGCAACACAGAAAGTCATTAGTGCTATGATCATATGTATTGGGTAATAAATAAACTAAACACGCAATTAAATTATGAACCAGAAACACTGTTTACCACTTGAATATGACGCAACTAATCTTCAGCAAACAGTAAGCCCCAATTCTCCCGCTGACGATATCGAGGTTTGCTTTACCTAGAGTGCTGGTTAATCACATGCGTATATTTAACAAACAACTCACGTTGATATTGACGCAAACATTTCATTTACTTTCTAGGTGTGTTGTTGTTTATTTTTCAAATTGTGAACGGCAAGTATGACAAAAATAAGGTAAATTGATAAATATGCGCGGTTCATAAACATACCTTTTACAATCCAAAGAATTGTATATTCCATTATGCAGTGTCTTGATTACTTTCAAAGTATTAATGCATAGTATCAGTTAAGATCTATCATAATGAAAATCTTTTTACAAGAATACTTTCATTTCATTTTTCTTGTTTACCATTTTAAAATAGCTGCCTTCATATGTCTCTTTTATAATTTACGTATTTTGAGCATAAACCGCAAACATATTTGTTTCCTTTAACGAGAATTCAGGTAACAATTTATACCTCGTATGTCTGCTTCTCAAAACTCCATTGGTGTCAGTACAAATAACGTTAGAACATATACAAAATAAGAATACACAAAGATAAGACACTAACCCGATTTGAGAGTATTTGTACATGCCTCAATAAAGTCGTTATTAAACATGGAACGTTCATGAATACGTTAGAAGCTTAATAAAATGAGGATTAAGCTATAGGTGAATAATTTTGGATCATGTCGAAATATCAACACAGTTTTTAATTATTATTGTTAAGCACCAAATGTACTACTAAAGAGTACCATCGAAATTTTAAAATTACACGTATTTGAGTTTAACTTCAAAAACACACTTCGTATTAATACGTATTTCAACGGCAATTTATACCAAAAGGCACACTTTTAACATTAAAGAACATAATTAAAAAGGCGCATCTAAGAGACATGTATTTGTTTATGTCTGACCAATGTGTCTATTATTTCTAAGATAGTTGCATGTGATATAATGAAAGCGATATCGACATGTAGCTTGCATGACTAGAAACTTGACAAGTAAGAACAGTTCAATTCAAATTGTCTACAATGCTGTGCTATTAAAATTAGCATATTTCAGGATGATACAAATTAATTAAGTACTGTTTATACATAAAAAACGTGTATGCAATTTAAATGTTGTTTGCATCAACCAAAACCGATGTTAATAGAAAGGACCTTGGTGATCATTATTTCAGAAATCACGCACACATTGTTTGTTCCTTAACAAACTTCATACAGTCATGCCTGTAATGTTGTTTCTTAAGCACACATTTGCTAAGTCCTTGTTTAATCAGTTATGACAGATTAGTTTTGCCCTAGACGGAAATTGTTTTAAGTCATGTTACGTCGTCTTCAACGAACATAACTCCCATTATAATCAATATAACAACAGCTCTCTAGCCGTACAATATCACAGTTTGTGAACAAACTAATGATTGTATCAATAGTACACGAATACGGGACTGTACTTTCTAGATATACTGTCAATAAACTTATTCATTTCTGACATCAATTGTATTATAAGTGAGTGCAAACTTTAGCTTGGATGTAGTTACATTCACATAGGCTGACATCGTGTTATGACGGTAAACAGAGGAGTTTACGCATTGGGTCTTTTAATTCAATTACTGGGTTTCTGAACAAACGTCCTCCGCTCCTAGTTTCGGCTTTTATTAACTATTGCGAATTTCACGTCTCATATTGAGTATTTCATGTCGAATGAAACAATCTGACACAGTTATCTAAGTATATCACATTTGAATACATTTTAAATTTTAGTTTATGTATCTATCTAGTGGGTTCTTTTCGGATATGTATAGTCATACATGTAAAGGTATTGGCCTCAAATTTGCTGAAATTGTTCAGAACATTTTATGATTTAATATATTCTTATATGCTACATTCCTCGATTCAGGGCGATTTATGATTTGTGTTTGTAGTGGATTTCTGTTAAACACAGGAGGTGATTTGTTTTATGATTGTAATGAACATGCTCATACATTCTCAACATATAACATTATTTGTTTTACAGCAAGAGGCATTGAATATCTGGACATATTTTTCCATTCAGAACAAATTCACTTATCTTTTTTTTTTCTCTCCAGTTTTCCGTATACCCGAACGGCGCTTCGATTGTCTATGTGGGCGCAATGCCATTTTCGTACAGGCATGAATACGTATTGCAATAATAAATGCCTTATTAAGCTGCAACTGAGATGAGAATTGTGAGTCTTATCTTTAGACGTGTAAATGGCGTTTGTTTTTCATTTTAGTTGTTTTAACATCTTTTCTATCCTTTGGCGATCATTCAGTAATTAAATCCCTCTGTCTAGCCAGATTGATCACTGATAACTTAATATGGGCGAAATAAAATATACCGCTTCAATGACATGATGTTGGTTTGACCTATTTGAATGCTTAGTACTGAATCTATTGTCGAGCATTAACGATTCAGCTACCAAATTTGTTTGTAATAAATCACGATATAGATAACCTGGCAGTTAGCCAATCATTAACGACCACCTTCCTTCAATTGTTTACATATATGAAAGGTTACTGCCGTCATCCATAACAAAACAACTTGCTTTCAATGCAAACGCAATTTAAGAGTCTTATGTAGTTATCATTAACATTACATTTCCGATTCAGTTTCTAGTAGAAAGCTGTCAAACGGCATAAACAAGTTTTTGGGTGTGCAACAATATGTGAATCATCGCCATATATTCTTTACGTTATCGTTACAATCCAGACTAAAGTACGGCGTAGTTTCTGTCAATGTAATAAATAAAACGTATCACAGTGTATGAAATCTATCAACATTTTATTTAGATACAAATCAATTTTGCTTTACAATCTATCAAGATATCATTTATCGCAAATCGATCGGAAACACATTCTATGACAAGAAATATTCCAAAAAAACAACCTTCACATTCTCTTAAACAACAACCTATAAGACACAGCAGTGATATTCCAATAGAGTACAAATCACCCATTTATGACCACCAAGGCGAACTGACCATGGAGATATTCCGAAATTAAGACAATTTTGTGCACGTAAGTACCATGGTGAGTGTTTAAATAATAAAACATGTCAGATTTGAGTTCTTGTTATTTTTATTGGATGTTTATATAATTTAGTTATGTTTCGAATGGCAAATGTACCATTATTCAGAAAGTATGAATCACAACATTTGCAAACACGAGTACTCTTAGCACCGGTCGCCATTTAGGGATATAAGGGCGAACGTACATTTCTTTCTCTTGACAAATCATATATTTTTACTCCACAGTTTTATCTGTTGAAGACAAGATCGTATAACGTTAGGCAATTTTGGGAACTTTTCGAATTTGCAGCAAATTTCAGTGTGTTGCTAAAATGGCTGAAATGGGTTCGGAAGCTAGATTAAGTGAGAATCAAAGTTTAAAAATAAGAAATACTAAATATTTTACAGCAACTTATTTGGAATTGTTTCCCAACATTAACAAAAGGCTAAGGCTACAGATGGAGATTGAGTTTTACATATGCTTGGTTTGTTTTCAGGTTCTCGTTTTGTGAAAGGAATTGATGTTCGATCATTTAACCAGACAGGCCGTGAGGCTCAAAAACTGTATATGGCCACCATAACGGTCAGGCTATGTATCACATCCTATTCCTGTCACGCAATTGTCATACTAAAGCTAATAGTATTATTCCAAATACAAGAACGTTTTAGATTTTACTAACATAAGACTTCCGATACATGCATACAAAACGTGAAACTTAAGACTGATATCATTCGTATAAGAATCTCAGTATAGGACTTAATATCATTAATGTATACATAAGATGGATTTGCAGCAATAGCAAACCAAATACAGTCCTTAAATGAACATGTCTGAAAGAGGCGTATTTTTTTCCAGTAGTATTTCCAATGAATTTAATGTTACCATCTTCTTAAAGTACAAAACTCTCGCACAAATAGTATTAAACAAATTATAATTAGACAAAATTCAAAGTAACAATTATGTCAAGTATTTGGAATTTATGTTTAGTGACACTGTGTGTCTTCTCAAAAAAATATAAATAGGTTGAACAGTACTAAAAAGCTTGAATAATGAGTGATTGTTTAGTGATTATTTGTTGAACACCGCCCTGACATGCATCATTTATGAGGATAAGTATTAACGATATACACGTCTTGGCTCTGAACGAGAGAAGATTTTTTAGATAAATACTGAAATTCAAAGAAATTGACATATTTTACTTCAATTTTGTGTAATAGTTCACGATTTAAATTGTTTGTCATTAATGCACCTCGATTATTGAAAGTAAAGAAATAATCACTGACGTCTAATGTTAAGAAGCTACGAATTGCTATCAACGTGATCGCTAGGTGATAGTGTTGTACTTTTCGTCATACATTATGAGAATTCACATCGAATCACATTATAAATTAGTAAGACGGGTCTGTTCTGTTGCTTGGCAGAGTCTGGTTGTCAACTATTTCAACTGTTGCCGTAATAAATAGTAATTAAATGTTAGGGCCTATCAGTGTCAATCCACACATCCAAATATGGGAGGGTAGGCAGATTAAATAAACAGCCAGGGACAGTGAGAAGCTGGGGAGAGAGTAGAATTGATCGTAGACATGGAATGATATAGATGTCTGAGAGAGTAAATAGTTGTGTTGTTGTATATATTTATTATCTTAGTGTGCAAATAAATTGTAGAGTATATTAACTATGTTGTGAACTTGTGAACTTTCTAACCCCGAAAATTGCAGCACTGTTGGAAGCGTCGGGATAAGGACTTAAACATGCTTTTGAGGATAGTGGAAATTATATAACAGCGTCGGGATAAGGACTTGAACACGCTTTTGATGAAGTGGATAGTATATCATTGTGTCAGGTTGAAAGCGAGCCGTTTGAAGAAATCATCAGGGGACTGTTTCATTGCGTTTGGAAATATGGGAATTTTGCGTTGTTTTATTGTGATTATTGGTGTTGTTTCAATTTTTGGAATTACAGTTATTGGTGGTCAAAAAGATTTATTTAGCACATGGTCAGCTGCTAGCTGTTTAGCGGGACCTGTGGAATATTTTAAACTGACTTCAGATTGGAATGCTAACATAAAATTTAAGCTGCATCGATGGAAATGTCTATTGTACAATTTTCGGATGTAACATCTAAGTGGCTGAAAACATGTAAATGTGGACAGCCTTAGTCGAATACTCAGTGAACCAGAAGCATGTGCGTGTTATGAAGGACATAGATGAGCCGTCGTGTAAAGGGTGTGATATATGTTTGGGGAAACAAAAGCAGTGTTCAGATTTCTCTCAGTTTCTAGAGAAAAACTTCATGAATCTACATTCTGGAGTTGGATGTTCGTGCTGCTACAGCTTCAGGTGGTGAAGTTGTTGAACTGTGTTAGATTCATGTGTCGTGGATTAGTCAGATTTGGGAAATATTGTTTCTACCGGATATCCCGACTGCGCTTCCATGAACATTCTGACAAGTCTGATGCAGATCACAGTTCAAAATCGGGTGACAGAAGCTTTGAAATGCCGACTAAAGACGAAAACCCTACATTAGGTGAAGTATCATCTTCTGTAAAAGTTCTTGTGAAATTCAGCACAGTTAACTGTTCACCGGAGAGAGTGGTCAGACCCCAACAGCAGGATCGAGATATTGGCGTTGTTGTGACGTTGCTTTAATCCGACAGCCGAATACCTTCAAGAGATACTGTTACTGGCTTTTCTCCTAGTGTGCAAAATTTACGGCAAGATTGGGACTTACTGACATTGATTGAAGGTGTTCTGTTCAAGCAATTCATTTTGAAAACGAGTGAAGCATGTCCTCTATTGGTAGTTCCAAGTGTAATGCAAAGAAAGATTTTAATATCAGAAAATTACACAAGTACTGGTGCACATGTTGGCATTGATAAAACGTATTTAAAGATTAAACTTACATTCTTGTAGTACAAAATGGAAGACAGTATAAAACGCCACATTAAGTCTTGTGAAAAATGAGCAAAGCGGAAACAACCAGCAAACACACCTAGAAGTCCACTGACAGAATACACTGATGAATACCCTTATGGATAGACTTTCACCTGACATCATAGATATTGCCTTGTTGTGACTTACAATTTCACAAAATGGGTTAAAGTGTACCCAATGATGGATCAATAAGCAAGTACATTAGCAACGAAAATAGTGTATGAATTTCTGTCGAGATATGGAATGTGCTAAGATATTCATTTGGATCAAGGCTCGAATTACTAGTCAAATCTGTTTAAAGAAGTGTGTCTTATTGCAAATCAAGCAAACACGAACCGCTAATTATAGAGGCATGGCAAATGGTGCTTCAAAGCGGTTCGATCAGGTGATCCAAAATATGATTTCAACTTATGTTAGTGATGATCAAACTAAATGGGATAACGACTTATATCTTATAAAGTCAGCATATCGTTGCTGTGAGCATGATGCAACCGGATTAACACCAAACATGCTAATGTTTGGTCGGGAAGTGACTATACCAGCAGAAATATCGTAGGGCTGCATAGTGACAAAGAATACCCCAGACAATTCAGTGGAATATGTAAATAAACTTCAGGAG
This sequence comes from Dreissena rostriformis, assembly GCA_007657795.1. Classification (NCBI taxonomy): domain Eukaryota; kingdom Metazoa; phylum Mollusca; class Bivalvia; order Myida; family Dreissenidae; genus Dreissena; species Dreissena rostriformis. The sequence continues at coordinate 738,829 of VMBQ01000075.1, read as the reverse complement.
CATATAGCTTATGTGTATCAAATTGCCAGAGAGACACTCAAGAAAAATGCAGTTAACCAGAAGAAGGATTATGATTCACGAATCAGTAAACATAATTATGAAGTTTGGGACCTAGTGTTGTGCATAAATACTGCAAAATGTTAACGACTATTAAAGAAAATTACACCAAATGTATGGGAAGCACCTTAACAAATTCAACGACAAATCAGTGACATTTTGTTCACATTGAACCAAAGCAGGAGATCACAGGTTAAAGTTGTGCATCATGACAGATTACAGCCATACACAGGCAACAGATTCCCTGACTGGTGCATTGGAGGTCAAGAGGTTAAGGTATTGCAGACATTCGAAAACAAAGAACACAAAATACTAAGCATGTATCATCCCAGACAGCCAACAAGGTCAAGAAAGATGTTGTTATCAGTCTTCGCAGAAGTCTTCGACACAGAAATCCAGTTCACCGTTACCAAATCTAGTGCCGGACAACAGTCTAATTTAATGACCGTTAAGCTGATAAAGTGGTCAATTAATGGTTCGTTGTTTACATTTCGAAGCAGCTCCACTTTGATCCTGCAGATCAGAACTGGAATCTGTCAGCGGACAGGATAGTTCTACATATGTGTGTGTCTCCAATGTAACAATGGAACATGTAGTGTGTGTGCTTTTCTATTTTTTGTGAGTGTATTTTTATTCCAAACCGATGACTTCGGTATATTTTTGTGTGTGCTTTTTTTGGATTTAGCAAGTGTTTTCGGAGTGTTTGAAGAATTCCATTAATTTAACAACGTGCACTCCTGGAATTAATTCTTTTTCAGAATCAAACAATTGCGCCATATTTTATAGAATTGTTTGTAATATAAACGTATGTTTATTTAAAAGTAAGGTGTACAGGACAATTTAGCAGGACGACTGCCATTAGTAATATTATGAACGTTACACATTTGTTGTGCATTATTTAATCATTCATAAATGTTAATTTAAAGTAATAAGTAATGGCACTTAACGCGGAATGCATATCAGGTCTTATGTTTGATAGTGATACAATGTATGTGTGATTGTGTGAATTCGTGAAATGGAATATAAAGACTTTCTAGTAATAAGTCGGACAATGAAAGAAGAGTTTGTGGATGTGCTTATTAAACATCGTGTTTACTATTCATATGACTACACATGTATATCCATAATGTTCATGCAATCAAACTCTGAAAATATTTTGAATATAATGCATGACATTTGAGATTCAGTTTTCGAAGGATATTCTTTCTTTGAATGTGTTTCCTGATAATTTAAAAGATAGTACTGTAAATGCTTCATTATATTGATGCATCAATATGTGTATGTTGTATTGAGAAGTAATTTGGAATACAAGTCATTCTATATAGATGTTTCTTGTAATTTTATGTAGTAATTTGCAAGTGATATTCCTTGTTGTGGAGAAGGTTTCTAATCACGTATAAGTAATTTTAAAGGGATGATTAATAATTTTCTTGTAAAATTCCTTGTTTTGAAGAAGGTTTGTAATCTTACGATAAATAAAACATAAAGTTTATTTGTAACTGTAGATTTGTGTAGTAATATTATATTCATATACAGTGTTTGGATATACACGTTTAACATGCTGTGAGTGTGAGTCTGGCTTTTTAGTCATTTATGCAACTATTTGGCTTACTTGGGGACAATTAAGAAGCTAAGGAGAGGGGAGTGTTGTAATTTTCGGCATACGAACATTATGAGACTACTATCTTGATGTCATCGGGGCATGGTGGACATCAGTTATCAGAACAGAATATTATTTTGTCATCGATTCACATTATAAATTAGTAAGACGGGTCTGTTCTGTCGCTTGGCAGAGTCTGGTTGTCAAATATTTCAACAGTTGTCGTAATAAATAGCAATAACATGTAAGGGCATATCAGTGTCAATCCACACATCCAAATATGGGAGGGTAGGATGATTGAATAAAACGCAAGGGACAGTGAGAAGCTAGGGAGAGAGTTGAATTGATCGTAGAATTGGAATGATATAGGAGTGTAAGAGAGTCATTAATTTTGTTTGTGTATATATTTATTATCAGTGTGCAAATTAATTGTAGAGTATATTTACTATGTTGTGAACTTGTGAACTTTCTACCCTCGAACATTGTAACAATGTGTTTACGTACAGTTTGAAGTTTGTTTTCATTTAAAGAACTCATTTACGCACGCTATATCGATGCCAATTTTTTAAGTAAATATTTCTTTCATGTGAATTTTTATAACAATGTTGTTAAATGTAAAAAGTGCAAAATAATCCAGAATTATTTCAGTCGTCATTATTTGTACTATAGGATTTAAGTATATTTCAAGAACTCCACTTACGCTAAGTACAATTGTTTTAAGACACGTTGTATATACGCATTGGTGTATTTAAATCGTGACTTCAGTCGATTTAAATACGTAAAAGAAACCCATTCGCCAATTACACTAATTTGTAGTGAGCCAATAAACAATCTTTTCTGAAATGTTTTTTTTTGTTGTCTCTAAAATTACATAACCCTTTATGTAAGAGGTTTGCTGTTTACTTGATTGGTGTTCGTGTGTGCCAGCAACAGCTGAAACATATTGAAAAAGAAATGAAAATAGTAAATGCAGAATTTTTTTTTGTTGAACACATAAAAACAACGGGTTTTAGATGTATCTCACAAATGAGCTGGCAGAAATGCCATACATTTCTTTTAAAAGCACTTATGTTTCACCCCAATTTGTTTCAGTTGTGTGTATTTCTTAATCAAAACAATTTTATGTCTACACTATATGCAATATTTGTGCCTTAGTGTTACGCATATGTTTTCAGACACTACTGCTATAAATTATTATCCAGTCTCTTAAACACGTGAGTATATTTGTATTGTGTATGGTTTGCGAAGTCTGGTGCTTTCTGATAATAAGAATATGTCAATCAGTGGACCAATAAAAATGAATATAACAATTTGGAAACTGTCTATTGTTTCTGATTTCTTCATGTGTAAATAACACAAAGGAAGGAAATAATAAGTTAAGCAGAAACATATTTTGCAGCGTTAGTCTATGCAAGAAAACAATGTACACTGTTTAAATATTAACGTATTAGTAGACACATTTTAGTGCATGAACAGCATTGTTGCAATTGTATGACATTTAATATTAGATAAATCGTAGGTGTTGATTTAAGTAACCTTTCAGTGAAGAGATTTCTGTCGATAGAATGAGCAAAAAAGCAACCAGTTTATACAGCATACTTTTTGATAGTTTTCAGAAGCGACCGTGTCATTTTAATTGCTTAATAAAAGGAAAAACGACTTAAGGTTATGTGTTAAAACCACGCTGATATGTTATTTGTCTGATATTGTAATTTTATGTGAATTTCGGAGCATCCAAGTTCTTCCTTTCGGATTTGTTTTCATTATATAAATTGCGGTTACTGATGTTATGTTGATCTTTGTACGGTCTCAAAATCTCCTCGACATCTCGCGAGAAATCAATTTATTAATTTATAAATTAATCTGCCCTGAAGTACATATATATCCAGTGATACAAAGCTTTTATTTATTATTTATAGTCTATTTCGACTGGCAAACTTGAACCAGTAACAACAGGGTTTATGCGGAAAGAAACTACAAATACGTCAATGCTGTAATTCTTCTTCTCAGACATCTGCATTCAGAAGATGACAGTACATAAGAACTACCATTATGCATTGGTAAATTTATTTTGACAGGTAAATGTGAACGGTGCGTGTACATTACATTTGTGTCATGATACGTTAGGATATGACCATCCTTGTCGACCCGGCCATCCCCGCAACCCACACTGTGTGATGCATTAAGGAATGCACTGTAAATTAAGTCTGGATATCCCCAAGTTGCGTCAGTTATTTACAGATCCGGTTTTGACAGTACACGTAAATTCATGGGTCCGTTTACAATAAACAAGTAGCAACCAATCGTTGCTGTTGGTTCTCTTAAAGGTTCACACCGATATGTCAAGGGTCCAATATGGTCATGATACAGGTCGCCATACTGTTCCTAAACTTATAATTTGACATCTTATTTCTGACTGTTTATGTTAGAAATAGTCATTGTCTTTAACCAGATTGTATTGTGTGCGACACACCTACGTAGAAATTGATTTTCAAACCTCCGCATGGTTCTATGCGTTTTCAATAAACCGTTACTGTAAAAAAAGTAATATTGTGTATGGCCTTGTACTTAAATTAAATCATCAATAAACAAATGCCTCATTTCATCATAACTTACAATATCATTAGAATAGAGGTGAAATACTTGTTAAAAATCAATATAAAGAAGTGAAACTCCAGCTGCTGGAGCAGTATTGAAATCTTATTACAAACAATTAGTTGGTCCTTTATTTATGGCAAGTGACCGATTGCCGAAACAGTACAAAACAGCACAATACAGCACAATACAAAACAACATAAACACAAATAAGAATAAAGCTGGGGTCACCGCCTTGGAACGGTCAATGCAACGCATTGGGGGTTTAAACCTGGTTATAGAGCGCTCAACCTCACACTTGGCCCAGCAATATTCATAATACATTTAAGTGTAAATAAAATTTAACGTCATAGCATTGTAACTCAAATTAAACAATAATAAAAGGGAATTAAAACGCATTCAATTTAATTACTATTTAATTACTCAATTGCATTGAAGATACAAGAGTAACAGAGTTACAACTTTTTGACGAACGATCAAATAAAACTATTAACAATTGTCAACTACATTCCTTCTTTATAGAAAAAGATTTGAGAATATAGCGTCACGGAGTTAATATCTCAGATAATCATCGCGCAAATACAGGAAGAAGCAGCAATAATGGGTGTAAAAATTCCATATTACATTGCTTGGTTGTTTATGTGACTGCTAAAAAAAAAATAATAATAATTAAATCAAACAAGCAAAGCCTATCAGAGAGAAAATAAAAATAAAATGGAACTTTATAAACCCAATGACCTATGCATGTAGATTACAACTGGGAAAGTCGGTCGAATGACGTCACAAAAATCCATAATGACGTGAACAGTGTAGTTTTCATGCAGATTTGTGCCTACGACACAAAGACACAATTTAATTCAACAGTGAAAAATACCCATTATATAACTAATGATTCCAAATTTTAAGAGACGAAAGATAAAGTGCATACGACACAAAGACACAATTTAATTAAAAAGTGAAAAATGCCCATTATATCACTAATGATTCCAAATTTTAAGAGACAAAAGATAAAGTGAATCGAAAACCATCACGCACGTGTTTTTAAGTACATAAGCATCATATCCTTTTGATAAAAACGAGTTAATTAAATGGAAAAGTTTAATATGAACATTTTCTTTAACATATTTTAATTTGCGGACACGTTTCAAAACATCCCCATAAAATGATGGATGGGAAATTCCATTAGTTAAATGCCATTTTAAAGAAACATTATATTTTGAAATTAAATCACCATACTTAGAGTGAAATTTAGCGAACTTACCTCTTAGGTTATGATACAAAAAACCCTGTTTTAGCAATTTCTTCGTTAATATAAGATTACGATCATTAAAATCTTTAATACATGAACATGCTCTGGCATAACGTACCAACTNAACGGGAAGTAACCGTAGCATAACATCATTGTGTTTTTGTTGCAGAACTAACAAGAAATATTCGTTGTTAATTTTGAACATGAGAGTTTAATATCGACATTTTTACATAATTAGTTAAAGGCAAATATAAATAGTGCTAAACTTTTATTGATTATTTAACTTATATATATATATATATATATATATATGATCGGAATTGTTTTTATCAGTATTTCGGTAAGACCGATTATGAAAAAAATGCATAAAGGTTTTATCGCCATTTTCTTTGCAAGTTGTTGTTGTTTTGATAAATGATGTGTTGTTATCCGAAGGTTTAAAGTATATGTGTGTTAATAAAATCGTGTTTTAGTTAGAGCTATAGCAGTTATCTGCCGATTATTCAAGGCTTCTTGACACTCCTATGACTTGTCAATTGATCCCGATTGCGGCTCACTTTGTTTGTAGTCGCATACATATTCAATCTAATTGAAATCGCGCGCTTATTTCTAAAGAGTCGCACAATAAGTGAGTTACAATTGTGCCTGTAGGCAGATTTATAAATGTACCTATATGCATAAAAATGAGTAAATATGCATATTTTTGTAACTGTATGTATAAGTATCTACTTTGACCCAAATGGTACGGCATACGAAGCTTTAGCGTTCAGTGACCTACTGAGAATTAAAACCATTAGTTGTATTAGCTCAACGTTAGGAGAAAGCAATTAAATTATATAAAGTAGATGGAAAAACATGCAATAGTTACAAAAGATCCATTAAACGTCTTTTATTTGCGCGGAATTGTGTTGGCAGTTTTAAAGAGTGTCAGAGCAAACGAAGTATCAACATTCAAATCTCTACGAGCACTGTAAATAAACATACCATGTAAAGACTCGTTTAGCATAAATGTTATCTATATAACAACGCATTACACATCAATCATTTCTTACCATTCTATAAATTGACAAGTGCGTTGTCTTACAATCTAACAGTTGGGTGTATGTTATTGTATGTATCCATCTTAAGAGTAACCTGGCTGTCAATATTATGAAAATGCTATATTTTTTAACATAATGGCGTTTTGATCTATATGCATATAAGAGAGCACTCGTGAATGTATAGCAAAGATATACGTATGACGGAGGCCGTAAAACGCACTACATAATATACAATGCAATATGTACTTACCACAAATGCTACATTAATGATTTATAGATATTGTTGCAGAGAAGACTATATCCGTTACTTGGCATAAGTAATATGTTACTCATAAAACAATTGAATATACCAAAATATAAGAATGCTTGCGAATCATATTCGAAAATTGCAATTTCTATCAACAATGTTGCATACTCGTATTAGTTTTGTGTACTTTATGTTTTTCAAAATAGTTGTTATGACTTATTTGAAGGAAAAGGAAACACAAAACAATTACTCCATAGAAAGGATAGTTATTAAAATCATGTATCGAGTACATCCTAACAAGTGGAAAACAGTTTAAATTAACACAATGAATAGCTAGCGGGTCGAAAATTATGTTTCTACGGTAGTTGAATTGGATGCAATAATATGTTTACGCTATTTTTGCGCTGAAAACAATGATTAATGTGTTTTCGAAAATAACACGGCACTTATGACGAACAATGCTTCCAGGGGTTTGTTATTTAACAACATTTCTTTTAAGCACGTGTGCTGTTAAATAGCGGTTTTTACGTATGTTAAAAAGTATAATGTCAGTTGACTATTATTATAAGTTACCAATACAAAGTCGTACTTATGCTGATTCCAATAAATAGACTTGATAATTTCCTATAAAGTAATACCAATTATTACTCTGTGTATATTGTATCCAATTATTCTAAACTATTACTCAGTTACGGGACATTAACGGGCAAAAAGTTTAAAACGGTAAATGCCGTATTAAATTATTATATTATTTGTATATTTGCAAATGTGGAATCAATTTATAAGAAACATATACATTATGTGGAACGATAATGAGTTACAAACAGGGTTATGAATATTCAAACCGTGGTTATTTAACAAAAACTCGTTAGCTTGTTGAAAGATAATATACATTGTAGTGTAAAGGCAACATTCAGAAGTTTTGTTTTGCAGTATATATTTTGAATACTGCAAACAATTGACGTGTTGTTGTTGTTTTCTTTCATTTTTTAATACCTGAGCTGCACAATAATACCTGCCTGCTTTGCAACTGTTTCACCCATCTTTGTTCGTTTTTAGGTAAAAACAGAGAAAAAATATAAATTCCTTATTTCGGTATCTACACCACGTATTTAAGCATCACTGCCTTCTGAGAGGAAAACATATTGTCACAAAGCGACATGTTTGAAAGTATACTGGTCATTTCTTCAGAACGTGTGTCATCTATAGTTTGTTTTGAACAATTATTATTTTGCAATATACCACTCGCTAACTGTCATTTAAAGGAACTAATAAGCTCGCGATCAACCAATACGATATCGATTTCGAAATACCTCTTAAAAGCGCCTTATAGCCAATATTTTGTCCAACAAACACAGGGTATTGTAGTATGCGAGTGAACGTGTCTTTTAGATTTTGAAATATGAGCAGGCGAATATCTCAAACATATTCACTTTGTAAATTTACTATATACTTGTGTAGTATAATATACAGGTGTAAAGATTCCCATTACCTTAGCCCGTGATACTGAGATTTACTTAGTGTAACATTATAATTAATTTTAAGGTAGTGTAATAGCGGGATTTAAATTAAATTAAAGCTTAAACTGTATGTGAATTTCGATCATTAATACTGTGTATGATTATTTGTATTTCGATCAACCCTCTTTTTTAGCGTACATGGTAGAAAATACTTTCCAAAATCACCGGTTTATTCTTAAGATGCTTTTCTTCTGCTACCGTTCATCGGGGATTTCTACTCTTAAGGTCACGTGACTAGGTGGGCGGAGCGATCGTTGATTAACCGAGTCGTCAATTTCACGCAGGTGTAATATAAGATCAAATTTCGTTTCCTGTGTTGCAGGTTATTATAATGTAACATTTGTAAAATATGATGCAAAAAAAAGAGATATGAAAATGGAAACGCAGTTTTAGTAAAAGCGTCAAAACAATAGTGTTTTACGCCTTCAATACATGATTTAATCACTCCGAATAAATAAGTGTTACTGAAAGAAACAATTATACATCCGCCTAAATTTCATATGTAGGCATGACCTTGTCCGTTGAGAATCGTGTCTACATCAATCACTGTGCAAATCGTCTTAATGCTTTAAACATAAGATCGAATTTTCGCGAAAATTGGTTCAATGCCACATGAGACTCGAAAGGACATTAAAACACAGGTTCGCATATTCCAACTTAAGTTTGCGCAATTGATTTTTGCCATTTGTTGATAAAAATCGCAGTTCGAAAAGCATAATAGTCATGTTTGATTAAGGAAAGGTCCTTCGAGTATATGGAGGGACAAAAACATGTTACGGAAAGAAGTGGAGGGTAAAATAATTGAGTATCCTTGAACGTTCGCTGGGTTAGTGGCCATTGTATTCTATACACGGTCTAAATAACCTTACATGTAGCATTTGTATTTCATTAGAACTTTTACAAGTCAAATTAATATAATTGTGTTACCAATAGACTAATGGGCGGATGGACAGACGGGCAAGAATAATTCATATAACTGAGTGCAGACTGATCATTGAAAATCATTACCGCAAACTTTAGTCTTACATTATAGCTGTACATTCAACGATAAGTTAATTTCCTTATGTGTTTTTGTATGTTCTTTTTTCAATTTCAAGTACAGACAAGTATCAAGCTTCTTTTATGTTGGTTTAAATATTAGTGCGCTTCCTATATATGGTAAAATGGAAAAATACTACATTATTTCATCAATGGTTTAAGCGCTCAAAGAGTGTTCCATGTGATTTGATGCCACGATCTCATAACAGCGTTCAAAGAAAATGTAAACATACAAACTATTAAGCAAGTTTATTCAACTTTCATTTTTAGATGAAACAAGAGATGTTTATAAAACAAAAGAATCCTCTGCAGGTCAAGAGCAATTATTTGCCTAATTGTGTAAACGTGGTCGAACATTCACAGAGAGCTTCAAAAAAGAAAACGTTAAGATTTATTAGGTGCCATAAATATTTAATACCTTTAACTTTTCTCTGAATATCGACCCTTGTTGGTATATAATGATCATATTCCTGTTTGAACACTGGTTATTTATTGCTGGGCGATTAGGCGCATATCGAAGTCAGTGGATTTATTTTGGCAGTAAACACTTAAAACACATTAGGTCACGACTACAGTGATAACAGTAGTTGTAACCATGTCAAAAGAACTACATCAACTATTTATTTATCGACATCGACGAAGTAATATACAAATGATAATATTATTTAAAGTTATGGCAACAAAAGCAGCTGTTATAAAAATGTTTTTTCAACAATTTGCACCACACTAAGAGTTTGTATTATTTTCAGAAACTAGAATCGTCAGATCCATTTTCTTTCCGAAAGGATACGGTCATCTTGCCATTATTAAAAGCAACTATCATATACATATTGCTAGACACTCTATGTTCCATCCGATGTAAGCCTTGATGATGATGTTCGCCATTGTTAACAGTAGAGCTATCGACGTTTAAATAGCGTGTGACGAGAGACTGTGCCCGTCGACTGTTGCGTTTAAAATGCAGGCGAATTGCTCGGCAGTAAAATAACTTCCGAAATCCTCTTCGATACCTTTTGCTGAAGAAGCAGTATATAATTGGATTGATACCGAAGTTTGATGTACCTAGCCACTGGGCGATTGGCAGTAGTATTTCGTATATAAGACTCTGTTCTTCTGGCGGGAAATAAAGAGGGCCGTAATAGAGTCTCAAATAAATGGCATATCCTGGGAGCCAAGAGAATGCAAACAATAGCACGATCACTGCCAACATTTTTAAAACTTTCACTTTGGATTTGTAGATAATGAGCCTTCCGTTTGTTTGAACACCGGGTGCATTCCTCCTCCAGACCTTGACGGCAATTAGTAGATAACATATGAGAATCATTAAAAGAGGAATAATGTAGCACAGGGAAAATAAGCCCAACAAAAAGTAACCCCGCTGTAGATTATAAGACGGCCAAATCTGATGACATATAGGTACACTTGGATGATCTGGGTGGTTGTAGAGCTGGTAAAATACAAGGAGTGGTATCATCACTGTCAATGAGAAAAGCCAAATCGACGCGATTGTTGTTCTAGAGGCACAGCACGAGATCTTCTTGCGTCGACTGTAGCAGATGGCCAGGTACCTGCAAATAGAATGACGTAAAAGTGGCAGTTTTATTGTTTTATCTGGTTATCTGTTTTACTGGTTTCGCGCGATTAACGTGAACAATAAACCAGAGCTTGCAATTGATTTTTAATTATAATTTATGTTACACAGCAATTAAACAGACAACATGTAATTAAAGTAATAAGGCTCATTCCATGCCATGCAATATATACCAACAAACACATGCCGAACTATTTATTTAATTCATCTCATGACGTGTTTGATATTTAAAATGGGTTATCAAAATCATTATCATTATTTTGATTAAAACATAATCGGTCATCAAACCTGATTTAATATAAGACAGTTCACACACTCATATTACCTATCAAATGCAATGGCGGCAAGCGTGTAGACCGATGCACAATTTGCGACACTGGTGATGTATGGCGAAACCTTGCACATGAACTGGCCGTACCTCCATCCTACAATAGTGATTTTCACAGGTGCATTCAATATAATAAATAATCATATAAAGTGTGTATTTATATGCATTTATTGACATTCATATTTTATGAATTGTAACAATTCTACTAGACTTTAAATGAATATGAAATAAAAAATGTATATATTTGCAATGTTATCGCATTGTAAAAAGTCTTAAAGTGTTAAAGATGCATGTTCGTAATTTCATTTCATTGTGCCTCAAAAAGTGGTAACTCTGTTGCTCTGGTCTCCTTCCTACCATTGTGTAATTAAATAGTAGTTAAATTGAATGCGTTTTAATTCCCTTTTATTACTGTTTAATTTGAGTTGCAATGCTATGAGGTTTAATTTTATTTACACTTATATGTTTCATGAATATTGCTGGGCCAAGTGTGAGGTTGAGCGCACTATAACCGGTTTAAACCCCCAGTGCTTAGCATTGACCGTTCCAAGGAGGTGACCCCAGCTTTATTCTACTATTTGTATATGTTGTTTCGTGTTGTGCCGTACTGTCCCGTTTTGGCAATTGGTTCCTTGCCATAAATACAAGACCACGAAGGTGTGTTTGATAGAAATGCAATACTGCTGCAGCTTCTGGAGATTCACTTCTTTATATTATACAAAACATCTTTAAAAAAATACACAAGCAATTATAATTGTATAAGCATATTGCTAAAACATATTCAATTAATGCCCTGACATAGTTATGTCCTGTTCTAAGACAATGGATCATGCTTCAAATGCTTCTTATATATTAGCTGCGATATTAATTTGCGCTCTCTTTCTTTATTATTGTCCAAGAACAACCAGACGGAAAGGCGTTCAGAGGAAATTACAATCCCTGTGTTGTATCACTGGTATTGATCAACAAACCTTTTCAGTATTTAATACTACGTGCATATGTGAATTGAGGGGTTTGTGTAATAATAGCACTTCGTTCTGTATTAAGCTGTCAAATTACGCTTTTGTGTATGCATACTTTAAGCAAAACAAGGTAGTTTGTCCTTGAAATTTATTTAAAAACATCTTCTTGTTATGACGAATTTAGACAGCTAGTAAATGTATTAATTATACATCAGTTATAATGGAAAACCTTTTCTCGTTTTAAAAGTGACTTAATTTTGAAATACTCATTCTAATTATTTTTTACGCCAAAAACTATTTTTCTGTCTTGTATGTTTGTCTATCTAAAAGTTAAAATAATAACGCTAAAACATGTGCATTTTATTTTCTTGGAACCTCGAAAATAAAGCGTTATAAACAGATACAAGAAATATACTTTAGTCGTGAGATTGATGGGATGTCAGTTTTCTCTTCCTGGAGCAGATGGAGTTTCACTTTGTTCTAATTTATTTGTAAACCAAAAAACAAAACAAATGGAGCGTTTTGCTGAATAATTAGTGTATTGCACAATTAAATTAGAATGCGCGGAGTTCCCTTCATCGGAGGTTTTACTTGTAAAGGGTATGTGAGTGAGAATAAAATACACATTCACAAATAGTTAAACTATCTGAATTAACCCGTTAAATTGGCACTTTCAAATTATAATAATGCTCTCAATTGTTTGAAACATTTATATTAGAGAACTTTATGAAATCGTATCGATATTGCTACGAGCATAACCATTTTTCTATTAACGAATCAATGTTGATTTTGCTTTGTTGTTGGTTTGTTTATCTTTAAAAAAATATGTATATAATTTATTATTATTAAATTAAACACGGCTATTTGGTAAAATCAGACACAGTTAAGTTGTTAACGAGAAACATATGCAAACAAGTTAAGTAATGTCCATTAGAAATAACATATAGACATATTTTCATGATAATTAAATCTCAAATCATGAGTAATATTTCTAAATGAAAAATGACATTTTCAATAATTATTGTGATTGACTTTATTTTGTTACATGATTCCATGTTTGGTTGTTATACTTTACAGGATGGAAAAATTTGGGAATCATATGTTAATGTAAAATTCCAGTTGATTGTTAAGTAAATAAAATATCATAAAATGTTTGTTTATAATGTTTTCAAAAACTGGTCATTTTGAGCTTCAATACGCTTGTGTCATTCGAAGATATATAATAAGCTTAAGTTATGGAATATAAGGGGAAATGATAAAAGCAAAAAATGAAATTATTGTTCTTATCAACTGCTTTTATAACTAAAAACCAACTATAGACATAACATTACTTGAAATGGTATCACCGCACTGGAACGGTCAATACAGTTCATAAACCGGTTTAAGAATTAGCCAAATCTCACACGTAACCCATAAACCAAACGCGCGTCTAAAACGCTTTCATTGATTGTCCAAACTTGATGCTTGAATCGAATATAACGCCCATAATTTTAATGTACTAGCAGTGGAAGTCCATACAATTTATTTAAACGATAAGGGGATATGTTTTAAAAGGATTAGTATACAAAGAAATATTGTTGTTCTTTGAAAAATATTAAACTATCAAGTTAGCGCTTTATCTACAGAAAATCGTCAAACAACCACACAAACTAGGTGTATTAAAGATCATAAATATGTTTCATCCACATTACAAAAATAAGCTTTACTGCTTACAGCCTCTGAAGACTATAATATGACAGCATTTAACATATGCATCAACACAGCACAAATCAAACTCGTTAAGTATAGCATACCATAAAATCATTATTTGTGAACCAAATACTCTTAAATTACAAAAGTTTAGAAAGCCTATGACGTGCACTTTAAACAGACACACTATATTTTCGTTTAAGTATACTGATTCTACGACAACATGATTGAAATAAAACTGTAGATTATTGAACTTTATCCGATCATCATCCCTTATTAACCAAATAACACCACTCTAAAAATATTTCTGTATTGTAACATAGTTTATACAGCAAACACGGGAAGTTTAGATAAATAATTTAGTTTATTTTCATGACGTCACTTGATGTTTTGATGTTTTTTGCAGACATTTGTTTTCGTTTACATTCGTTACGAAGGCAGCATCATGCGGTAATTATTGGATTATCACAATACCAGGTAAGAGTCGAGTACACATAATTTGTATTAGCTCGGCACGAAAACCTGAACAACTCTCCAAGACTCGTATTGAGGTTTTTACAAAGCCTAGCTAAATTAAAAGTCTCCGTATTTGACACTGACTTGGTATTCTCTCAACATCGTAAAAGAACACCGAATAATTGAATTGAAATTAAGTAACGTTCGCATACTATACTAAATGGCAAGTTGTTCTTTTAACAATATGAATCATTGGAAACCTTAATTTCGATATAATCAATTATATAACAGGATAAAATACATCAATTTAAGTAGATAGATATACAATTTATTAAATTGTTCCTATGAAAATGCGAGTTTGTAAAAACGTACACAGCTGAATAGTATCCAATTTATTGAAACGAATGGTGACGCAATATATGGTTGGTACTCACCGGTAAAAATACTTCCCAAAAACGTGATTGGAACACATAATAGAACCACAATCAAATCCGCAACTGCCATATTCAAAATAAAATAGTTCGTCACATTGTGCAAGCTCGGCTCTTTGTATATCACCGCTATGACAAATGAGTTTCCAAGCAGCCCGAACACAAACACGAGCCCGTACATCAGAGCATACACGACTATCATATGAGAGGGCTGCTTTAAAAGTTCGTACTCCATCTGAGTCATGTTTTCGTCCACATCATTGTATATTCCACTCGTATCGTTGCGCAGTCGTATGACTGGATCGTCATTGTAATATTCATGCAGATATGTAACGTTATCCATGTTTGCAACTAATAACCTGTAAGTCATTCTCTCAAAAGCTTTTTTATACCAGATGATATTCAAAACCTTGATTTACCGGTATGATATCTAAGTCATGTTATGATTTGCGGTAGTTATTTATTCACAATTTGGAACATTTTGCAAACGATGAAATACACGATTAAACAAGTAAAATCTTAGTAATGCCATGTCAATCTCAGAACAACTTTATACAACACATATATTGAATACGCTTTTCGTTATATGTCACACCATAATAAATACTCTCAACAATTTCTTGAAATGGAATAATTCTCAAATCTGTGTATCTATCTTTGAACAGTCCAACGCGTATTGAGGCACTGATCTCATCTGCCAAGTGAACCTGTTTTTATCGGCACGCTTCACGTTTATCACTTTCCCATTGTTTGCGAGTTGCCAGTTTCTCAATACTCCAGACGGCATAGAAACCGCCGCCACTAGCGCTGCGTGTTCATTGTTACATACATTAGCAAATATGGTGTGTTTTTTATTCAGTACGGAACCAATGCAAACAATTATAGCAGAAAATTCAGACAGTTACACATCACATTGCGTCGAAACCATACAATGTGCAGCGAAGTAATTGTTACAAACGAATGCATTAATATAAAGCATCAAACAAGTGAGTTATTGAACTCGCTTACAAACCAAACTAACTGATAATATGTCCATTGCTTGTAATACATAACTTTAATATGCACAACGTTATCCATAACAAAACACATGTAAATACAAATATTCCATAACAAACCATTAACATTCTATACATTATAAAGAACATTCATTTTTAATGACATATTTGTTTGATAGTATTTGTATTAAAACAATCAAATATACTGTCACAACCATTTTTGTATATGTCGGACTATTATGCGTTGTATAATACCTAGTTACAGAAATCGTATACAATCTGTAGAAGCAACAAAGGTTCATCATGTATTCATACGACACTAGAGAATATAGGATATCTTGAGATCTATCAAGTGATGACAAATCTGAAATATCAGAGAGCTTAACGCATACCTTTAATTTGTCAATAGGCACAGAGAACATACGGTTCCCTAAAACAAATAAACTACTAGATGTCAAACTGACTATTAACGTGAATTTTTTTCAACAATATATGCCAAACGGGAAAAAATCTAATTATGATGGTGCGTGTTAATTATTCTTTTATATAGTCACAAACTCATTATTGCATAGATGACATTTATGTCTATGACGAAGAAACAATGGTTTGCTCAAACGTCTTAAGTGATAGTATATTATACAAAATATCGGACGTGTTTATGAAAGAAAACATGTAATACAGAATATGCCATTTGAATGAATACAATTTATCACAAAAGAATAAACAATTATTGCAATAAGCTGGATCAAAGCCACAACCAGCTGGGCTACTATGCACTCTAAGAAGACGAGTGGAAAATATTATTGCAAAAATTTAAAATCCCAAACAATAAAACGCCCCATTTTATGAGTATTATCTCAAAATACAGGAGTACAGAAACATTATATTTAAGATGTTTAAACAATGATTTCATGTCAGTTGTGCCTCCCTCTTGAGCCATCTTTGGATGAAATAATCTCACCTTCAAATTGTAAATAAACACAATGTGTATGATCTGGCAAATAAGCAGTCATTCACAAATTTTTGAGAACGTTTGGTGGTAAATAATAAAACGGCAAAGTATTTAGTTATCAATATACTTGAAACTTGAAACTTGTTTATTTGCTTAAACGCCGATTACTATGAAAATACATATTCAATGGCGTTTTACAATAAGCTAAAAATGAAACAATTTAGACAAGACAAATAATAACCAATTTGATAAATCTGGTAATAGGGATCAAATCAGGGTTAGTTAAAACATTGAACCATATACAGTATTTCGATTAAAATATATAAGCGGGCATAATCTCAGAAAAGTGCATAAAAATCACGAACATAATAAACCAATGATAAACCTAGTAAAAGAGATAAAATAAGGATAAGTTAAAAAATTAAACGAAATACAGTATTTCGATTAAAATATATAAGCGGGCATTATCTCAGAAAAGTGCATAAAAATCACGGAAAAGGTCAGTTTTTTTTATTATTTTTCTTAAAAGATTCTAACGAATCCGATTGTCTTAGATCCTGAGGCAAGGAATTCCAAAGTCTTGGCCCAGCGGTACTGAAGCTCCTGTCACTGAATGTCTTTCGCTTATTGAACGGAACGTCATATGAAGCCATGTTTGAGCCGCATGACCGCAAACCTTGTCTGTTTGGACTATTTTCGTGAGAAGTTCAGAGAGGTAAGCCGGGGCATCATCATTTGAGCACTTGTACGTGAATGTAAGTAGTTTGAAGACTATCCTTGCTTTGATCGGCAACCAGTGCAACTCATATAACGCTTGCTTCGAACTGTCAAACTTGCTTCGTTGTAAAACCAATTTGGCGCACATATTCTGAATTCGTTGCATTTTGTTGATTTCGCACTCTGCCACACCATACAGAATTAAGTTACAATATAAATTTAAGGATCGTCTTAACAAGTGTATTCCGTCTAGACAGTTTAATCTAAATTAGTTCCCCGGCCTTTTCAATTTATTTGTAATCTGCATTGACAAACATTAATTATCAAAAGACAAAATAATACATTTTACTGAACGCAAATACAGGTGTGCCAAACTATTGTATATCGTCCAATGTTGAAATATTGTAAGTTCTTTAAACTTTTGTCTCGATTCGAAACTTAATGCTTAAAATGTCACCATAACATTTATCTCTGTTCTAGTGAACCTTTCTCAAGTTATAGGCACCGATGAATCCCATTTATTAATTTGTATGCCGACTGAACAGTGAAATGGTCTAACATGCAACTGTTTTGTCGATATTAAATACAAATAATCAGTGTACGTCCTTGATGTGTGAGTATTGATGTGTGCAAACAATTGACCATTGCAAAAAAAAACTCAATTGACTCCAAAAAATATATCAGTCCGTACATTTACTACTATCACCATAAATTCAAAAATGAAACATATACTTATGCTGGATAGAAACTAACACAGTTTTCCGCTCAACTGCATAAACACATTGTAAGCACGTATACTGTCAAACTCTTGAGTTCACTTAATATCGGTTGACCTTTTCTTTTCGACATAAATAGTATTTTAGAAACATCCATGTTGGGTTTCAATTGACAAGGATTTTCCATTTACATTGCTTGCTTATATATCAAACCAACAGAGGGCATTTTGGTACCATTTATGTTAATTTCAAATGGAATTTACATTCAATAAAATTCCTTAAAAAATGATAGTGTTAAAATAGTACAAACACTGTTTCTATATTGTAATGAAACAAAACGGTTCTTTCATAAGGAGTCAATCAGATGATGCGAGTAAATGAAGAATGGTACGGCACATTTCCATATCGGTAACGTCATTTTGTTAGATTTCTTGTGTTGCATCCCCTCTCGCTCAAACAATTTACATATAATTATATATTAATGCGTGAATAAAAAAATGTATAGTTTTTGGTTTGTTTATGGTAACAATTAAACTTACGTCTCCCAATTTTCAATATATAAAACAATAGTTTGGTTTCTTTATTGGATAGTATCAGGATACCAATGTTACAGAAATTTAAGCACGTGTTGTTGTTGTTTACTCTCGCTCATAAGATTGATGAAATTCCACCAAACACATAAATAGTGAATATAAAGCTACTGTCAAAATAATCTTGTTAACTCAAGACAATTACCAATTTTTTTTGATGATCATTCACAGTGTAGCTGTACTTAATAAGTCTGGAAACTCACGGTCCCATTTGTTATTCATACGACACTAAATGCAATAAATTCAGTGATCGATAACATGCCAAATATGAAGATGTTTGCTCGTTCGTCCAATGTCTCTTCATTCGTTCGTCATAGGTAATATTACATCTACTATATTCTATTACGTGTATTCGAGTTCACAAAGACGACATAATAGTTATCAAATATAAAAAAATAATTATTGA
This sequence comes from Dreissena rostriformis, assembly GCA_007657795.1. Taxonomy (NCBI): domain Eukaryota; kingdom Metazoa; phylum Mollusca; class Bivalvia; order Myida; family Dreissenidae; genus Dreissena; species Dreissena rostriformis. The sequence goes on along the minus strand of VMBQ01000075.1, from coordinate 719,650 downwards.
TAAAGTGTTTTCAGACTAAGTCACCGCTATGATGTGTATCTCTGTGTGTGTATTTCATCGTGTATTTAAAGGTCCGGCTGCGTCTTCATGACTGTATATATGGAACGACCTGTTCAAAGTAGGTAAAATTGACCCCGACTGCCAGGGTATTTGCCAAGGATATAATTTCGAGAAAAACACGCACGTGTATCTCTAAATGGCGTTACTCCAAATAACAGAATTTTAACTATTTCAAATACACAATTGACTTGTGTTTTACAGCTTATGAAGAAGAACTTAAAGTGGGATTTTAATTGTTGATATTCACACCTTCCCACTCAAACTTAAAATTACTAGGCGGTCAATTGAACAACGTATTGATATTTTTGTAGACGTTTATTTAAATTGAAATAATATCGTCGTGTTTCTAAAATCAAATATGGCATTTGTAATTCTCATGTTTATCCAGTCTCGACACTTAAATCAGAAGCTTTTATGTTTTATAGCTTGTCAAAAGAAAAATAATCAAAGTTGATAGCCATTAAATCCACTAAAAAGAAAATGAATCAAACTGAAATCCAAAGAAAAAGCTTGCACATTTATACAAAATATGCATATCTGATACACCGACATAAAACTTAAGTATTTAGTTGTTATACATTTGATTTCAGGACAAACAAATCAATTAACAATTAAAAGACTTCCATCAAAACATAACGTGTATTTTTCGTGCGACAACTCCAAAGCAAACCACGACATCAGTCATTAAACAGTTTTCTAATTTATGTGTAAACACTATTCGGATGTAAAAAACATAGGTGTTTGTACGCGAAAGTTAGTTTAGGTTAGAATTTTTATAAATGCCAATAGATTGTACCAATAAAATATTCGATCTAATTATTTATATCATACTAAAACGTAACATTTTGAATATGGGGCTTCCTTCAGCTGTTACCACTGAATAACGCCCTTTTTAATGTGCCACATATCTCGATACTATCGCTGTCTGCTTGGTAATTGTATTAATACAATGTGCACACACTCCCAAAAGCAATAAACTGGATATAAAAGTTGTGAAATTAATCAGTTGCTTTTATACCATGAATCTCGAATATAGTTGGGTCTTCTTTGATCATGCTTTGTGCCAGTCAATACGTTTAGCATATTCGATTTAAATCTCAAGTGTAAATAATCCGACAAACCGTCAGAAGCTGTTCCACTTGCACGTGCTCATCTTTTATTCATGGTGCAATCTGGTGATCATACGAAACCCAGCACAAGTATCAAAATAATGACATATTTGTGGTGCCCACATGCGTTATGCCTAACAAGGGCCATCGTTTCAAATGACTTAACATTACTTCAGAATTGCATTACTAACTGACAATCAATTATATAATAAAACGTGCATTGCTGATTTTAATATATAACAGGCAGTATACGTACGGGGTAACCAAACGTGAATAGAAACTGATCTTTTATTTGTGCACCACTCTTATTTAGAATTAGCAACGCAACATGAATGAGAATAGAATACAACGTGTTGATTTACAAAAACAAATAATACATCCTTTTCCTTCCGTCTAAATATTCAATCCAATTTGGGTGCGGTTTTAATGAACATTATGTGATCTTAGAGTAGGCTTCTACGGTCTATATCATCGGCATGGTTCGCAATCATTAGACCTTTTTAGGCCTTCAAAAGAACCTGTTATTTCGTCATATAATGCGTCATATAAAGCACGTTCTTGCTCAATACAATTACGCATCCCATGTTTTCGATCTGAGTAAAATTAAAATCCAAAATTCTAACGAGCATCTTGGACGTTACCTATCAACCGTAGTCGTTAAAAGTTCGAATTGGACAATGTCTTGTTGTAATTCAAATGAGCGGAAGATTTACTGTTGATGTTAAAATTAATAATATATTTCAAATGAGCTCAATTTATATAACAAATAAATACATAAAATACCCACATACATAACAGCAATTAAACAGAAAGTACATGTTAAATCCATATAGACAGACAGACAGACAGACAATTTATTTGACTTGCACAATGTACATCGTCAACATCACATGTGGTTGGTATAAATATATATGTCAACATGTATATGCGCAGAAAACAAGTGTCAACAAACATGAATATTTACAAAACAAATATATACAAAAGTACAGAGGATGAACAATTTGAAAATTACGTTATATGATTTAACAAATTAAATCTAACACTCAACGATTCCTTAACAAATAAACACAGTTTTATTTATTCAGACCTATTGGTTGATTGTAGCAAATGTACATACTTTACAACAGATGGATTTTTATAGTAATATTTTTTAATGTATTTCTTTCTTATATCAGCAAATGTTGAACAAATACATACAAAATGAAATTCGTCCTCAATATCACTGGTATTACAACAAAGACAATATCTTTCTTGTCTAGCAATATTGTTTCCATTATATCTACCATATCTACCATATAATCCACATCACGACACATACCTACCGTAAACAGACAATGACTAAACGTGACAACGCTCAGACTCTGATTCAATATGAAGCAATTTTTCAGCTGTCAACCATCAAATATGCAATGGTACTTTTAATTTGTCATTGGTACGACAAGTGATTAGACGACATTTCTTTTTTATTTGTTTTTAAATTATAGTATTCTTACAAATTTGTAGATCATGTACTTGAAGCATACCTTTCATTTAAAATTAAATATTTTTGTAATCGAAGTAAAGCTCAAATTGTGTATTATAATTATGATCCAAACCTGAGAAGTCGCGCTTATTGTTTTCAAGTTTACAATAAATCAAATTACCATAATGTCCCATTATGAAATGACAAGCTTTCGAGACATCCTTCTAGCTAATGAAATAAAATTTAATTCGCCTAAATGCAGGCACTCTCAGAAAACATCGTTTGGGCAGTGAACATTCGACAATATCACATTACCTCATAGGCGTTTATCTTACTACGTAGTCCCAAATGCCATTAATCAAAATATGACAGGCACACTTACGATACATGAAAAAACGATGGCGTCATACCGGAAGAGAAAACGGCATTTATTTCATCCAGGGATACACAATAATTATTAGGAACCTTAAAGCGCTGCAAACAGTATCAGAGACCTATCAAAGAAAAAACTTGAAAGGCTGCGACGTTTGCTCTATAAGCCTAGGCAAGTTAACGAATTGGTTGTTTTTTTTTTCAAACATTTAATCAATCAATTTTGTAATCAATTTATCAAGATCTATATGAAAATAATATGAAAAGTAGTCTCCCGGATTCGGTTGGCTCCAATTGCATTTAGACTGTGTTTTTCGGCCTTCAATCAAGGGTTTGTCTGTAACAATACTTCAACAACGATATATTCATTATGTTTCATTGCATTGAAGAGGTTTGTTTAGACAATGTTTGGTGGGAAATGACATGATTTATCGATTGATGTAATTATTTGCAACGAACGTCTGTGTGTAATCGATAATTTCCATAATTTAAGAATTGTTTCTGCCTTTTTTAAATAAATTAGTTTTTTTCTTCTTTAATGGACTGACATATTGATATCATATCCGTCACTTAAGCACAATATCTTCCAATGACACCATTTACACATTAAACACTTAAATCTTGTCTGTTTTGAAGGGTAAAACAGCAATCTATGGTGGCACATTGATAATTTGTTGACGATGTACATGGGTAAGATATGTTTAAGGATTATTCGGATTACAGTGGGTAATTCAGTCTAGACGAAAGGGCGCTGAAATCCTGGACGGTAATGCTTTGAATTGCTTGTGACACCACTCAGATTTAAAAAAAAGACGATGTCACTGCAATAATACAGTCCTTACTTTTTTTATTGTTAATTTTCTTAATTCAATAAAAACATCTGATTTCTGTCTTTTTTTTTAAACATTTGAAAAATAAAAACATTGAAACCTAAAATTTTAATGTCCATGGTTATGTATCTGATACACTACCATTGACAATTCAGTCGTTACAATTAATGAATGAAAGGGTTAAACGTAAATTTGCAGCTTCTAATATAACTAGCATACATTGCGTACTCACAGTCTCTACACATTTTGGTTCAGAACGTACTCTACAAACTGAATTGTTTTGCATTGTACGTTGTACTGATTGTCTCCGAAATAATAGTGTCATTACAATGTTGTTTATATTGACCGCATTTACACAATAGCATTTAATGTTAGGTATTGCTATGCCAAAGAGGCAGCTTAAACAATTCTGTCATCGCGATTGCTTGGAAATATTAAAAATAAATTATTGATGCAACAAAGCAATTTGCTCAAAAGCCAATGCCAAAAAAGCATGTCTAAACCTTCGAACATTCAAATGGGCAACATAGTTCATGAAGTGATCATATTTGAAAATTGTAGACTATCATGAATTCAGCTTTCCCTTCATTTGCTGTGCTAAAATCATGGTGACATGGAGTGGTACGTTGCAGAAACTTGTTACTATGATCTCAAGTACATATGGCATTCTAATGAAACACAGATACATGAAACTATCACTAGTGCAGAAGGTAGTTGGGTTGCCTGAATGAACAGACAAATAAAAAGTCGTAGTTATGTTTTGATAATATGATCTAGAAAAGGAGATATTCAACTAAAGTATAAATACCATTTACCTTATAGACCTTACTTGAAGTGCAGATTTAATACTTTTTGGTGCATATTTAATTGCTTCATAATTCGAACATCAAACAAAGAATATTTGTATGTACGTCCTCTGCAAGTTTCTTGTAATAGATTTTCGGAATTTGCTTTATTGAGTGTGTTGTTATTCAACGTTTAGTTCCATTTTGTGTTCCTTTTCGTTTCTTAAAGGTAATAAGTTAGAATATGCGGCTATCATTAAAACAACTTGAGTACTGTAGACTGTTTAAGTAATTCAGTGTCAAATTCATTAATTGTTATCAAATCGAAACCAAATTCGTACAAGTTACTGACAACAATAAATGTTCTTATTTGAATCGGTATGTTACTATGGTTACTTGTTAAGAATGTATTTTTTTAATGATTGCATGAGGAGTATGTTTGTTGTCCTCTTTTCTTGGCATAGTTTAAAATGAATGATTAAATGAATATACAAACATTGCTCTTACTTACGTCAAACAAATTAACAGCACATGAGGAATATTTTTAGGGATGTTATCTTGTAAATGATAAATAGCTACTGAGTCTAGTAACAAAAATGATAAATTATTGTGATGAATAATCCATTATTTAGATACGATCACAAGGCGCCAGGCTATGTATTGGACCAATGCCTCCCTTGTTCAACATTGTAATCAATGTGTTGGAGTTTTATTGAGGAAAACTCCAAGCCGAGACGAAAGCTTAACATCATTACGACGCTGGTAGCCTCACAATAGAAAACCAACAAAAATACCATAAAAACGATGGCACATGAAATATGTATCCAGCTTGTGTGACGGATTCGGTTCCACGAGCATCATCACTGGTGCAGGTCGAATAAAAGAAATGGCACAACATCCAAGCATGTTAAATAAATGTCAATGACAGTAACAAAAACGTCCTCCATGTGGTTCATGCCCGTCGTCGTCTTCCTGTTTATCACAATAAAGAAATGTAAGGGTTCATTTAATTGGTTCTGCAACACCAATAATTCATACAATAGCTGTATTTTGAGTACTATATATTAAATATGTATAAAAGCGTCAAGACATATATGTTTAATGCAAACGAATACACAAACAGCAATTTTGTAATGATTATAAGTTTAATATGCTCAATTGCGCAAATCTATTCTCAGAATATATATGTATTATATTTGATGGTGAGCAATTGAAAGAATGTTATTAAATCAAGAAAAGCGAAGTTGAAAAACTGATTAAACTATCAAAGTAAACAACCTAAGCATTAGGTATCACTCTTGCAGTACATCTAAAAGACAATTTGCCATGTTTGATCCCAGCTATCACAGAAATTATTGATCGATCCGAGGTGGCAGGTGTATTTCCAAACGAATGGAAAAGTGCGGTATTAAAACCAAAGCTAAAGAAACCGGGATTGTCCTTAGAACTACCAAAATGTCGACCGGTCTCAAATCTATCATTTTCATCAAAAAAACTTCACAATGTTGCATTGAAGCAGGTCAAAGATCACATTGAAAGTAACAACTTGCTGCCATCATATCAAAGTGCTTATCACAAATACCATGGTGTTGAGACAGCTATGCTTAAAATAAATAATAGACTTATGAATGAGATTGATAAGCATCAAGTAACATTAGTTATTATGATTCATCTTAGTGCAGCCTACGACAATATTGACCTATCAATGGCAATCTCAATCCTACGAAATGATTTCGAAATTGACGGAACTCCTCTTAACTGGAAAGAATCTTATCTGACTGAAAGATCATTGCGAGTTGATGCAAATAACTCTTCTTCAAAGTCTGAACCGAATAAGTAAAATTTTCCCCAGGGTTCCTGTGCCGATCCAGTGATATTCACCATGTATATCGCTGCGCTGAAGAGGTTGTCCAAAACTATCCAACAAACCTGTATGGATATGCTGACATGATAATAACTTAAGTGGATCGCAAAAAGGACTACAATTCTACAATATTAATAACGTTTAAATTGCATATAAACAATGTACAAAATGTACTTATCACCGTAAATACCCACTGTTTCGTCAGAGCACAAGTGTACACACATTCCTAATACGTCTGTTTGATTTACTTTTCATGTTACAAAACCAATTGACATGCAGTCAGAATATGGATAACTAAATAACCACATTGTTTTCTGATACTGCTTTCTTTCAATACAAATATTTTTGTTAACAACATTTTTTCATATTAATTAGTCGTTGCACAATCTTTTAGTAACAAGCCCAAGAACAAGGAAATATAAATATATTTCCTCGAATGTCTGCCTTTTATATTAATAATAGGTCGTTGAAGAAGCGGAAATAACCGAGAAGTGTGCTAACGGTGCTCCAGCATAGTATGTTGTACTTTATGTGCAAAAAATAAGCATTGGCTGTTTTAGAGAGAAAGTAAGTACTAGCTTAACCTTGCTAACTATATAAGTGCAGAGATGCTAGTATACACATTTTAAGTTTTTAACCTTAACTCCCATAANGAGCCTCATTAGAGATTTCCGGCATGCGAAAAAAATAGAAAAGTGGACTTTTGTAGACCATACTTAACAATAAAAACGCAATATTGATAAAAATAGCGGGGAATTGTTAATGGCCCAATAACAAACCATCTCATTCCTCCAATAAAGTTGTATTTCCTCTATCGTACACATATAGAGCTATCCTAAACTTAAATGTTCACTTATATATATATATATAGTAATTATTATGTCCGTGTCTACTTGATCTCGCTTTGATCATGTGTTATGTAAAGTTATACGTGCTCCCTGTATTGTATTGCCTAATTGTCTTAAAAAATGAAATACTTAGTAGTTGAGGGTAACAATATTATCTCTCCTCGTAATATTTCTGGAGTTTCAATATTCCTCAAACTGTAAGTGACAGCAAAAATAGAAAAGTATACTCTTTGTATTACTTTTGTTTTCACTTTTCGTACATGAACCGCAGCTTGAGTCAATAAGTGAAAGAAGCAAGCCTCTTCAAGACCAACATACATATACCTAAATCAAGCAAGACATTGCATGATCTTGCACTCAAGTATGAACATAATGTCGCTGGGACAGTTACGCGCATAGATTATTTGGTAAAATGATTTTATTTGTTTTAAAGTTACCATGAATATGAAAATTGTCATTGATATTATCGTAGAATTGTATATGCCTTTTGGGACTAACGTGTTGGCATGCATTTTGTAAACATATACGGAAGCAATTTATTCTTCAAAATTATGTATTTAGAATATATAAAGTATTAAAGCTGTAGTACCTTTAAGCATCCATGCATGTTCGTTTCATCAATACATATACATTGTAATGTTTGCTATATAAAACAATGAGTTATGATTTCAGTAATATAACCAAAATTAGATACATGTAATATAAGCATACCATCACTAGCTATTGCAAGTTGCTACTTCATCGTAACGATTCTTGTATATTTTGAATTATACTATAGAGTAGAAAGCAAATTAGTGATAAATGATAGGTTTGTCGAATCCAAAACTCTGTTGTTTTAAGATTGTATCAACAGAGTAAGACATTGCATTCGTGTATTTACCATTAACAGGGTCAATAAATCTGAGTTTATCTTACTTAAAAAATACTGTCAAGCTATTCCTATGTCGTTTATTTCATATGGTTTTTTAACGACTCACTAAAAAAATGATATGTTGTCGTATTGACGAATGTTAAGTAGTAGTTTTGTTCATGAACTACTAGTCTCGTCGAAGAACATTCAAACTATTTCTTATATTAATATCTTGTATATCATCTTATTATGGATGTTATATTATGTATATGCTATGAAGTATTACACAATTAAACACATGTACGTTAGACCAAAACTTAATAAAAACTGCACTAGGTGTTCAATACTTGCCCCTACAATTTACGTCTATAAAAGTTCGCTCGAAAAGACAACACCCAGCGTAAGAGCTCCTACGGTCACAGGTGCAATAAAATGCAGATATGCCGTTCTGCGATGTCTTTATGTCTGTGATACAGCTTTTACCGGAAATTGGCAGCATATAAAATAAATCCCACTCTTGGTAAACAATCCTCCAGGCGAGTCATGCCCGTCGTTGCCTTCCTGTTTGCCACAATACGGAAATGTAAGCGGTCCATTTAATTGATTTTGCTACAGCACTTATTCTAGAATTGCTTTCATGTGTGCATGTAAATTCAATCTGTAAACACGTATATTGCTGATCTGTTGTACGACTGTTTATTCGTTTATGTTGTTACTTTATACGACCAAACGCATTTATATTCACTACTTGGATACGTTTTAAGATGTGATTTTGTATTTCTATGAACGTCATGCTTTTATCTAGGCCTTTAATATTATAATATCTCGTTCATTTTCAAAAAGTACTATCCGACTTTCGATTTCTAATTTTTAACTGCTTTATATGAGCCACATTTTTAACAATTATATCAAATAACTAATTTGCATATATTTATAGATTTAATTAAATTGTTTATGCGATGATTAAATAGAGCTTAAAAAGAAAAGAAAAACACAATATACATTATTAAGCAGTCTTTCATCAGCAAGTACTTTTGAAGTTATCAGTTGTTGTGTTTTCACCGATCAACAGTAGACTATGTAGATTATTGAACAAAACTAACGATACTTTCATCTTTAATTAATAAAAAATAATTAAGCCCATTTCTCCGATAGGACGTTTTCTCTATGTTCCGCTTATCCTGACATAATATATGAACATTTAATCGCGATATCGTTGCGATGTTGTGATATTAAGAAAGTGGGATTCGTGTCACTAAAAAACGGATAATACCAATTATCTTTAAAGAAATACAAGTTCAATGTCTTTTTTTACTGTATGAGGGAAATTACTATGCATATTAATTGCCTCTTGATTCATACACATACCTTCAAACTAAAATCACAAATTGATCTTCGTCCATACGCAGACGAACGCCAAAGCATTTGGAATGAACAACTAACGCTCATCCATTCGAGAATCGTGGATACAGTCTTTTTGAATTTTATTCATTTTATTAGTATATGAATTTCTTGTCGTATTCAATATATTGTTCATTAATTTTTTTTTCAACAAAACTAGATCTATCATAGTTTTATTGTTTATGCAATTTACTATGGACAACGCAGTCGCCTCGAACTTTATTAAATTAAGACTGGTGAACATATGTAAATTCTGTTGCGTGCGATAAATATATTTAGAGGAAATTTAGTTATTAAATCATTGCGAAGAACTCAGATATAGAGTCAGCGTTATTGTTTTAATGGATTAGCGTGTATGAAGTATTGACAAGGTGGAAAACGGAATGAATTATAGTCAAAACTTTAAAAGATTGTAGTTTGCCAAACAACAAAGTATGGACAAAATAAGTAGAATCAACGCAATACCTGATGAAATCATAAATCTTACTATATGTATTATATATGTGCTGTTTATAGACAATAACAAATAATTACTAAAACACCAATATCAACATTGATGTATACAGAAAAAAGTTTTCTATCGACAGATAACAAAGTCCTTCCGCGACGTCTTGTTTATATACTTTCATGTCAAGTTATTTCAATACTGTTTTTCTAAAGGGGAACCACTGGAAAAATAACTGGATATATTTGAATCGAAATACTTACACGTGACAATGATTATGATAGGGAATGTCGCCACGATCACTTCATATCTAACAGAAACACTATTGAACAAACAGATCTTTCCTACGGACAGCTGGCACTTATGTATTATCGCTGCTGTCCTTCTTCTTGTTCCCATGTACATATTTCGAATTAGATTTGTACGCCTGGGACTTTTCCATTTTGCAAACATTCACTTTAAATGTTCCCCGTGGGTTTGGTCAATTTGCGCAGAGCCTACATCATTGATAAAAAAACTTATGGTGAATATTGTAGTATTTCCCAGTTGTTGCTTTCCTGATGTAGTGTCTGGAGTTTCAGTACTGTATGGTGTGTGTAATTTATTCAGGCTTTACTATTGCTGTAATTTTAAGTATCAAACAGATAAAAAACGTTTATTTATAATGTACAAGTAAGGTTTCCGTTTCCGTCTTGTTTGTTGAAGTTATGTAGCAAAATATATATATCTTTAAAACATATTTAGTTGTCATTGTTTTCGACATTTACTAAAGAAGTTAATATTAATACGCAATTAAAAGAAGTTTTAATAAACACAGATCAACCATTAATCCAATGTAAATACTAGGAACAGTAAGTGTATAAACATGTATCATCTTTTAGAAGAGAAGAATTATTATCTTGCCGAATATTTTCAAGAATGAATACGCGTGATGCAAGTTATTTTGCACCATACATGCATGTTGATCCAACTTGCATGCGGATAATTTCTTACTGCTATGAGTTTAAATGTGCATTTGCAATCAACTCAAACCTTGACAATTTTTTCTTGAACGCAATTCAATTATAAATTCAAAAGTAAAATTCACAAAATACTGCGTAATACTTTGTAATGAAACCATTATTTAATTATCAAAATATATGTGTGTCAAAATCTTACTGAAACAATCAAAACAGATAAAAGCATAGATGGATTATGAGTCGGCAGAAACAGTATGAGTTTTAACTTGCTGATTATCAGGCCAGCTCAAGTGTAGTATGCTTGTCTGAAATGCTCAATAATATGCCGATATGCATTTATGAAAACAGCAAAGGAAGAACAAGCATTGGCGAGAACTTGCGATGTTCGCACTGAACAAGATAACAATACGTATCCTTTTTTTCTGTTAATCGCACTATGCTGTAGGTAATACAAGCCGGGAGTTATGAAGTCACCGTAACTAAAAGAACGTATGATTTTAAAGTGGCTCATACCGTGTAAACGTGTTCTGAATACTATTTCGTATACTGTTATACACAACCCTTCTTACGAGTGTATCAAGTCTTGGAAAGGGTTATGGTGGACTGCAGACGATTTGCGTCCTGTCTTGTAATTGTTCACTAAATTGATGGTCTCTTGCGGCGTCTAGAAGAATAATTCCTATAAGTACAAACGTTACCGATCCCTACATCGACTGTTTATACAGTAAATGAAAAAAAGAAATACAAACGATACTGATTTGCAACACTGCACGGATGTTGTTACTTCTTTTTTACGAGTTTGTAGTTAACACATATCAAATAGCTTCATTTTAATATGCGGAGGAGGCGGGGTAGTTTAATACATGCTTTCACCATGAATTACGTACGGATAATGAAGTGCAACTTATGTTCCTATTTAAATAAATAAGCTGTCGACATTGAATATGTAAGCAAAGTTATTCGAAACCAAACACATTGATTGCAAATATCTGACCTTACAAATGACGTTAGAAACAACTTAAACAAAAGCAATTTGGATACAAACGATGTATTGGTCAGACAGTTTTGAAAATATTTCCATAAAACAATCATCGTAGCGCAAAAAAGTTTTATTTACGAATTTAAGAAAATGTTCATACTCGAGTGTTGAGTGAATATATATGGAAGAGAAATATTCTGTCCCGGTAGTTAATGTCACTTAAAACCAACTACTTCATCCAAACAGTCGATTCGATTATTACGTCATTTTTTAAATAAAACCAAGTTTGCTCATGCAAAATCTAGTTGAAGTCAAAAGCTATCGGAGACCAATTAAGTCACAAATCACATATACTTATCAAAACCTTTCCATTTCTTGAACATATGGGCAGATAAATATAACAAATTACTCAAACCATAAAGTGTGTAAATTGCAGTGCGGTTTTGTTTCCGGTTTCACTTTTTTTTGGAAGATTCGTATTAAGGCCGGTTTGAAATGTGATCAGTTTGACTTGACGCTGATTATAGTGGTACCCGACCTTACTGATGCGGCCGGAGCCAACATAACTGGGAGAACAGTTTAAATAAATTTTGGCTCAAGCAAACGAGCTTATAAAATTAAAAAAAGCAAGTCATGAAAATCACAAAAGTAGAATTATTGTATCTAGTTAAACAGACGCGTTATTTCTTCTTAAAGTATAAATAAAATACATTCATAAATAAAACCGATTACTACCAGAGGCAATATTAAAGCCTCATAATAATATATAGACCGCCGCACTTCAGTTCGGAGTCCAATAATTGTCTTCAATTTTATTTTGGTGAATGCGATAGAAAAAAAGAAATAATACATTCCTATACAAATTATACGGCTGATATGGTTTCGAATATACGTACCTCGGATTGATAGTCTATCGCTCTACAAACTTAGCAGGAACCGACCCTTTCCTCCCCTACCACTTTACCACCCACTAACACAAACATACTTTGGCATTTCTTACTTTTGCGATTAGCACAGGCTTTAATTGTATTTGTATTTATTAATGTCATTTTCGTGTTACATATTGCGTTTTTTTTTTACATAAGTAAGATAATGGATATGTTACTGGTGTAGGAATGACGGACACTCCACATACAAAGAAAATAAATATTAGTTTTTTCTGTAACTTCGCCGTCAATGTCATTCGCTATCGACACCATACCAATCGTTCGAAATGCATGTATTATTGTTAAGTTGTCAAAGAATTAATATCGATCTTTTAAAGACGGAACATATGCTGATGACTTCTAATATTTAAGAAGCCGACCATAATATTTGAGACTTTTAAAATTGCAATCATTAAATTCAGTATGTTTGTGCACTGTAGACAAAGTGAATTCCTATGATCGATGAAACTTAATTACGTCAAAACATTATGTGTGCACCGATTAGGTGGTGAATCTGGTGGATAATTCTTTTCCGGCTCTGTATATCATTAAACAAGTCTACATCAATTTGGTCCAAAATACTTTAACAACTAAATTTATCGGATATCAGAAGCATCAACGATAAATGGAAATAAGACATCATTCATAAACGTTATCACGCAATTGTACGTGTTTCGTTCTATTTGATATTGGACACTTAAATTAAAAAAAATAATGCAAAAATCGAATGCTTTGAATTTACAAATAGATCATGGTTTGTATCAACAATCGTGTATTTAAAATCAGTCAGTATTTCACGATTGTTTACACGTTAGAATATCTTTAGAGGAAACAAAACAATTAAATTGGAAAACTACCGACTACACTCCAAACACGACGTCCATTCATCAAGCCTGTCATGCAGCTCACGTGGTGTATAAGCCATTTGGAAGTATGATATAATTAACATTCTTCTCTGATCCTTCGATGTTAAATACGGATTTTTAATTCTTGGGATGCAAATGTGCTACGATACTGTGTTGTTAAGCACATTATTAAATCATTATTACTAACGCATTGAAACATATTTGTTTTAAGAAAAAGAAATTTAATTGATGCATCTTCCACCTCACAGAACAGAGACAATTTGAAGCATTAATGATACTTCTTACAGGGTGTACAATATGGTCATTATCAAGCTGTTAATGACACCGCAGTGTCTCTATATATTTTGTAATTTTTTATCATTTTTGTGCATCTAACTTTAGGCCTTTTCCAAGGATATAAGCTCGGAAAATTAATCAACACTTTTATTTAAATATGACTTGGTTGAGAGACCAAAAGTGTGTTTAATCACAGTTAATGCAGTGCGTAATGCTTGAACTCTTTTCTTGTGTTTTGATCTTAATGAACCATTCAGTTGGCATTCGTGAAGATGGCAGACAATCGCACCTGAACGGAAATGAATGCAAACTGTATTGCAACAGACTGATGAATGGTTTGGCATGCTGACTTATGCAAAGTAAATACACGCGTCCAGTCGCTCCACAGAGTTAGGATACTTTTTATATCAGTATAGCAGTATGCAAGCATTTTATATACTCATTAATTTCCATTTTGTTTATTTCATTAAGTCCATGTATAAACTTTGTTTATATTAGCAGGTTCTCGTAGTCATTCGCTATATGAAGAGTAATACCTTTATACAGATTTCATTTTAGAAATTATTGAGCAGCAAAAAGTGATACATGACACAAAGCCACTTCCTGCTGATGTATAATAATGCGAAAGCAAACCATGAACTAACTTGTGCATATAAATGATTCATTGAAAATAAAAACATTTTGTTTATAGTTCTTAAGATTCTTGTTTAACGTTTCCGACAAATGCATACGCGGCCCTAGAACCGACCATTCGTAATGATGCCTTATGTCCGAACCTGTTCATCCATCTAAAAGCATTGACTTAGTACGTAAAATAGCCTATTTTCAGAACAAATGGATTGACTAAATCCTCCGTCTTTATAGTTCGTCAATGTCCCCAGCAAGAGAGATATATGTTTTCACACATTCGTAACACGAGCTTAATAAGCTTATCGTCAAAACAGGTTCTTTGTGCATGGCTAAGCTAAGAAAAATAATGTGTAATCAGACCATTTAATTGTAATATTATAAGCACCACAATATATATCTATCCAGAACTAGATATATGAATGTCGATTTTTCGTTGTACGACATTCATGTGATTGTCTTAAGTTGAGCTAGCTCCAATGACTCATTCGGTTCTATTTATAATATGAATGTAAATTTTGACAAAAAAAAATACCTAAAAAAAAACGAATTCGTTAAGCTTTAAGTTGCTACTAATTATAGCGCTTTCCCAGTAAAGCAAACTTCAACTGCTTTGTTGCTGAACTAGCAGGTGATATACTAGGATAATAATAAAGATATAATTCCATTGTTTTCTTTCATTGGCTTGCTGTTTCATTTGCGTTTACGCGGCGTTCCAACCTAAGCGTGTTCACTGTGTTTATACTTTGATGTCACGGCGTAAAGCAACGATCTTCACATGTTTTCTATGACTTTTACATACATTTACGTGCTACCTAGCGTTACTATAATAAGACCATACATATACAGCGTCCGAGCTGCATGTATTAAAGTGCTGACATTTTCCAGAAATATTGAAATTCATAATGTTGACGCTTCGATGTGTGCAAACTTCATTTGAACTTAATTTGATTCATATATATATAACGTTATGTCAAATCCTATTAGTCGTTGAGGGGATAGTACACACATTCTACTGGTAGATCGACCAGACGGAGTATTTGACAAGGAGGCGCGATATACTACTTGTTTGGTATCTGTCGATACGAACAAAACATAAGAGATTGGCAAAATATATCATTTTCAATGTCACCACGTTCACATTAGCTTTTGAACTGTGTTGTTTCTGCGTCATTGGCGTCCTCAAGCCGATACTTCTTCATGCTAGCCAGAAATTTTAAGAACGCCGAACATCGGCGTTTACTTTGAACATTCTCCGTAAGGTCTTCCCGTTTAGCGTTTTTGACGGTTGAAAGTTGCCTGCATGCGATCCAACAATGACCCAACGACTTCCTTCGCGATACTATCGCGTCCTGAGTCGTGGTAAGGTGGCATTTAGGATACTAATCCGTTGTGACAATGTATTACCACATGCACATAATAATGTTAAACATCGTTATCTATCTATATACGTAAATTCACATTTACAAGCAAAATACTTCCGGTGTGTTCCACTGCAGTATAAATGACCGACAGAACTGTACTAAAACATATACTTTATAGGTTGGTTTATTTATAATAGAAGTTATTATTTGATAGCAACTAATTCACGTTTCGTGTCCCAAAGCAAAAGATAGGCTCACGTTTACATACACTAATGTTGTGGTTTTGTGTTTTTGTTTTTGTTTTTTCTTTAATACGAAAATAGCAAAAACAAACAATTACATGAGTTCGGTGTTATTCTTCTGATGCAGACGAGCCAAATGTCGGGAAATTTATCGCCTACGTATTGTTTAGTACAGCATGTTATAGCAATTTATTATGCATTTAATATGTATAATAATTCCGACGACTTTTTGTTAGGCAATTGCATTGAACGAAAATACTTTTAGATATTATAAATGTGCTATTCAGATGACTTTTATGCAAATGCAATTATACATATGATACTCCCTTTTCAAGACAGTTGATTTCAGTAATATTGATTAGTTTTACTCCTTGCGGATCCTCTGGCAGAGAAGAACATATGTAATCAGAGTATCGCTGGTTGTTATGACTGAAACCAGAGCCGCTTATTGTAAGTATGCCTAGCTAAAGGTCTTAATGTACATGTTTGTTTTGTAGGCATTATAAAGAAGACCTTTGCCTGTTTATGTCCTCAAATTGGGTTCGCTAGTTCAAGTTTGATTATGTTTTCCTGCCCTTTGTTTTTATTTATTTGTTTGTCTTGCTATTTCATTTCGGTTTATTGTATTTCGTGGAAAAACAAGTTTTAGTCAAAATACGCTAAATGTATAATACAATAATGTTATTTTAGCTCTTATTAGCGGAACGAAATAAAAGCTTGGTGAAAATGCCATTTAAAATTGTCTTATGATAAATAATAGTGTTATTGAACGACTCATAATTTAAACAAGTGCAATTAATAGAACGTCAGAACTCCAAATCGTTATAAATAAGAAGACTAGCCATTTTTTTATTGAAATTATTTGAGAAAAGTTTAAATTTAAGTCCAAAACGAGTTACTCTAAAAACATATTGATATTTTTAACATATGAAAAAGATAACTACAACTGTGGCCTGTAGAGTGAATGAGTAATACAAAACAAAAATAGATCTAATATTTTTAGCTTCCATTAGTCATTTACTAACACCAATTTTACGGCCATTGAAGCCTGTTAAATGTCTATATGGTCAATTAGAAAGTTTTTTTTCTATCAATAAAGTCATCCACCAAAATGGACGCATTTCTATCGGCATGAAACTTGAATTTATTGACACGAAGGGTACTGTTTGCGAAATATATATTGCGTTCATCAACTTAATGAAATATTGCAAATGAGTTACTTGTTGAATCGTGAAGTATCTTCATATTCAGCTGCAATCCTGAATGTGTTAACTACGTGGATATATTAAAAATATATTCGAGTTTACTTTTAAAAGGCATATCTGTTCCCTAGTGATATTTAAACGACACGTTATTTAACATACGTCTACAGATTTTTGGCTAATCAAGATCCATGGACACATACTAAAAATATAATATAACACAAATAAGCGTTATTTAAAAAAATGGCATTTTTAAATTCTACGAAATTGTTCCTGTATGCTACGTCTTACTGGATTGTACAAATTGTACATACATATATTTTAAAGCTTTAACAGATTCTATATCTAAATAAAGTGCGAAAACTAAAACTAAATCTAGTTCATGAAATGCGATAGAGGGCTTAGTAACACTGCCAAGAAAAGGCTTTAAAATGGTATTATTGAGACGACTGTCATCTCAACCTAAGACTTATGGCCGATTAAATAAATCGGCTAATTGCAATAACGGGTCAATGCCTCTGCTATTTCGTCTGTTATCTGAGTGTGCACATCATAACTATGAAAATGATGCACATTTTCTTGACAGGTCGGATACAAATGTCACTGCTGGACAAATTGAGTTATGCATATAGCGTTATCCACTCATTATTGAGATTTGTAGGACATAATTGAGTTATTTTGGACATTTTCTGAAACGTATATTTGTATGTGTGACCGGTCATTTAGATGGGGGGGACTAATTGACGAACAGCTGATTATTTAAAGATCCACTTAGTCATTTCCGTCAATTACAATTTCTATTGCATGGATTGAATACTATTATTTATTATATTTGCGATATTCTATTTGCCACAGCTATCGTGTTGCAAAGTCTTTAAATGCAACACTTTAAAGACGATTGGTTCACGTAAGCAATCTGTGAGTCATGCTGGTGTGATCGAATGAGATTATTGTAGTATCTTCTGTGTTTCGACGTGCGTTTATGACACAACTTTCTGATCTTTTCTTGCAACAGCAATTTATAACTGCTTTAATCGGTTTATCGTTTCAAAAGTTAAAAAAAACAAGTCGTGGTTGAACTTCGCCATGATCACGTCGTTCCATACATAGGAAATACAAATCTTTTGCGGTTACATTTGATTCTTTATAACATAATGGAATTGTTATACTTTTTTTACACAAAATGATAAAATTGGAAGGTCTCGATGACGCCTTGTTTTCTTTATTAAACTGTCCTTCCCTTATGATGACAGAGTCCATCAGTTTTTCCAGATCTTTCAATTGTAAGGCTTACCTGGGATGATACATTTCCCACATGCACAAAGCCCAGTTTACCCAGAACAAAGCTAATTTATAAAATATATATGTAAATGTGACTGGTAATTTGTAAAATGTAATTTACTAAATGATTGACAAATATAAGAATACATTCGTGTTCTCATTTTTAACTCAATCAGGTGAGGTCTGTTTTGATTTTCAATTATGAAATTGCGATATGATGCTTTGTAGTATAATTGCGCGATTGATGGTAAGAACTTGGCAGTTTCACCTATGGATTAGTTCTACATTAATTTGTGTTGAAGACATGTTAAAACGTCGTACAATAAAGTGGTTTAATTGATTTATATTTCGAGTTATTGTGCAGCTGATAGTCTGTTTAAAAGCATTGAAACAATAAATGTCTGTTTAATCTCATATGTGTACGACAACATATGTCGACTAAGGAAGTCTTTTATATTTGGCTCTTGAAATAAAACATTAAGTCTTGTGTAACAATCACTTATAATGAACATGCTTGTAAACGTGCTGCATAAACTTGAAGATTTTCTATTTAGTTAAAGTGAAGTCGACATAGTGGCTAAATGAGCATTGTGAAAACATCATTAAACATTATTGTGCATGTATGTCCCAATGTCATCGCAACAAATTTCTTTTAACACTAAACATAGTTTATTACCAAAAACAAACAATTACTATTTACAAATATATACATTTGGACCATACATACATATTGGCAAAATGGTTAGACCTAAAGTTCCACAACAATATCGAGTGTCTTTCCCTAAGGATAGTAATGACATGTTACAATGTTGACAGACATGCATACATGAAAATGATGTCATTTACCAAATATACAGTAGATAACGCTAAACGCAATAGTTTAATATTATATGAATTCCATGCGTGAAATGATAATAATACTTAGTATTAGTATTATTGTCACGCTTAGAAATCTGTTTACTGAAGTTAAATGGCAAAGTCCTGGCAAACGAGGACATTATCGTAAACTCAATAATATCTACAAAAAGCACAACGGCCAGTGTCCCAATTACTTCATTAACCTTCCACAAGAAACAAATTTCATCACAGATACGTGGATGGGTTGTAAATATCCGTGATGCAGATTACCACATCTTCGGAAGTGATTTGTTAAGTACATTCTCCGCAAACAGTAACTAGACTTGACTTTAAAAGGATTCACTGTTATAAGTCCTAATTACGTGTTAGCTTTCTAGTTTTAGCCAAAGCCGGTATTTTATGTAATTAAACGGATTTTTTAACCATTTTGGCAAGGAGAAGTTAACGAACATGAAAATATGTGTAAAACTGTTTGATTAGAAAAATGTCTTAAAGACTTATATCCATTTTTAGCTATTGAACAAAAGGGCCACATGAGCTGACACTGAAATTTGCGTTTAAGTTGTGTATGTTGAGGACCCTTTCAAGACGATGTGTGTCATGAAGATTTGCTAAGAAATTTAGAAAATATCACACGAATACAAAAAATTGTTGTAACATCTGACCGCCTGGTTTTCGCTAATACACTGTATTTATTTTGACGTTTTTTCGTTGAAAAATCCTGCTAAATATCAGCGCAAAGTTAATAATGTTTAATTACAAATCTGATTTATGAGATACATATTTAATGTGCAACACATATAGATTCTTGATAAAAGAAACGTACCCTGCATAATTCATTGTCTCATTAACAGGAGCACGTTTCTTTGCTATAGTGTTAAAACCATCACTTTGTTTCGTATCCTTTTCGTCTAAGTTGATTTGTTTTTTAAAGTGTTATTTCATTCATGTTACGCAGATAAGTAAATTGGTTGTGTATTGTTGAAGGTTTGTTTACCAGGAGCATCGGTGGCGATTGGCGATCATCCAGAAGTCGTTTATTCCCCTTGTTGTATTTCTAATAACGTATGCATATTTATAATAAATTGTCGCTGACATAAGAGATTGTATTAATATATAGTGACACAATGCATGTGCTACATATAAAAATGCATCATATTGATCCTGGCAAAATATAACAGGACTTTTATGTCGATTTCTCATACGGTGTATTTTTATGGTTTCAACTGCAATCAAATCAAATGCAGACAATTAATCTATTTAATTGACAGTATTTACCATAAATCTTCTAGCCAATTGTAAAGCCTTATCGGGAAATTGCTTTTGTGCAATAAAATCTGCTGTTGAAATGAAATCTGTCATTTAAGTTTTTACTTGATCAACGGACAGTTAAGCGTTTAATATATCGTCTTACATGCTTTTATTACGTATAACGTTTGGTCAGCCGTAATCTATTGCAGCAATTAACACACATATGCAAATCTCAGATAACAAATTGATTTGAGGCGTCCATGGATGTCGGTAAAGTCTGACTTAAACACATCTTTATCACAAACTGCGCCATCGTTCTTGCACAGAACCTCGATCAAACTGGTTAAAGACACACAAATAAATTACACGCAGATAATACAGTAAAAATTGCTTTAACTGCTTTATGTAGACACGAAAAAGCACATTGTAAAGCCTATAATATGGTCACGATGTTCTATAAACGACAATCATTTACATGAACACAAGCTGCAAATGGATCATGACAAAACCTGGATAGTTATGAAGTCATGCAAAATAACTGGATATCCTGTTATTGAATGGGATACAATACAATAGCTCAATCAATGTTCTATGAAAGGTTACCACGCAATAATAGCACCTACTAGCATTGTTTGAACGAGGAAGTTTATGTTATTTGACTGGTTTGCAATCAAATGTATAAAAGATATGAAAACTAGAATGATTTGAAACGACAAAATGTCCCGTTTGCATTTTGTGGAAAACATCGTATATATCGGCACAAAAAATCTAGGACAACAGGCGTTGAAACGGTCAATTACATGGATTAGATTAAAATTGACATTAGTTGACCCCATTCTAACAGCCAGAGCAAACTATGCGTCATTACTGTTCAATGTTGCAGTTCATCATGTCTTAAGTCCATTCGGACGTGAATTCATTACAATGATGTACATAGCCCACCAGATACATAGATATATTTGTAAATTTTGAGCTGTAAAACAAAACACGTATGTTGGCAAGTTAAGAAAAACAGGCTTCGTGTTTGGTTTAAGACAGATCTAACGTTTTGGATTCTTATCGAATCAACACAAACTTCTGAAGTAACAGGTACTTGGTGAATATAAATTTCTACAAGTAATGCTAATTGGCTCAGGTGTTTAACAGTATCCGCAATATGCAGTTAACTACAAAAATTCCGACCCATTACCCCCTTATTAGTTTCCTAACATGTCAATCAGTACACCAAATCTACACTAGGTGATCCCAATTAATTGCTGAACTGAAGCTTTTAATATATGATTCATTAGACAGGGATAGAAACGGATGTATTGTGCCAGGTTTTAAATCAAGTTTGTATTTGCACCAGAAAATGATTTCCTGTCTGGCATGATATGAACTATAATTAGAGTATTAAAACAATATTATCTCAGTCTAGACACGAACTTTTATCATTAAAGTATTACATATATGTATGCCTACTAAGGTACAAGTATCTTGTTAACCATTTTAAATGAGTAATCATGCCTACTTTAATGACATGTTTATGCTTTGTGAAAAAACAACTTCGATATAACATTATACCAAAAACGAATACAATCATTGCGTGCGACGTGGTAATAAAATATAAAAGCAACTGTTCAGTTTCAAGTTATTATGTTGAGATGCAGCATCGTGTGAGCCGGTCTCTCGGAAAACCGGACTGGGTGCATGGACGTAAATTATCGTCCCAAATGAGCATGTGAAGTCCGCACAGGATAATCAGCTACAAAACATCCACCTATACTGAATTTTAGTTTAGAGACTTCCCTGAAACGCAAAATTCCATATAAATGGAAAGTGTCGTCCCTAATAAGCCTGTGCGGATTGCACAGGCTACTCTGGGTGGATACTCTACGCACATGCATTAAGTGTTGTTTTCCAAATGCGCCGCTCAAACTACATCGAATCGCGCATACTGTTTTCTATTCATTCAAATCATTATAGGGTTTATTTCTTTGGTGTCAACTGCACCATTTTCGTGCAAGCAAACAATCCGTATTGAATTCACAAATGTCTCATTCCAGATGCATATTTTTATTTCTATTTGAGACGCATAATTATACAGTGTGACATTCAAATGAGAACACAAATATCTTTTATCATCTTTAGCGATCGTTCAATCATCATTATACTCTTGCTGCCTCTATGGACAATACCTCGATTACGGTTAATGCTGCAGTATTAATAACGTAATGGCATATATGACTAATTGTGGGAGACACCAAAGGTTTAGATGTGATTATCATTCGCTTGAAATAGTATAAATAGAGACAAATCTGTTTTTACTTTGAATTCACGGCATTTTACTAAATGGTGAAGACAAACTAGCGCAATCAATATTTCGTGAACATTACACTGTTTATGTATATCATTAATGGATTCATGGTAAAAATAGTAGGGTTCATGTGTTTCCTTCGTGACGGAATTCTTATGATTCTTATAATAGATAATAATGCGATTTATCTATTCATAGAAAACCTGAAATGTTTCAATTTACATGAAGCACCGTTTGTGTACCGTGAAAATCGTGTGTCTGGAACCAGAACAAAATAACTATTTGTTGTGAGGGAACGTAATTGAACGGCAGTTAAAGGGATTGTATCATCACTGTGTTCAGTTAACCACATTCCTGACAACCAGAGCAATTCATTTAGCATTCTTGTTTGATGATGTAGAACAGATCATGTCTGAAGTCGATCCGGACGTGAATTCCGTTTTTAACGGTCTGGTAATATACCAAACACATATTTTATATAACCTTTGTCACTTACAAAACTTGCCTTCTGAAATAGAAACAATTTATTAAAACATATCTTAATGCTTTCTATAGATTGCAAATAAAGCCTTTTATATTATACCACTATCTGCGTAACGAACATAAACTGATTACGTTGAATCATGTGTCAGCCAAAGCTATTATGCACACTACAAGATGTACAAGAAAAACAAGTTGACGCAGTGAATCATAGGGCGAATGAAAATGAAACGCTGAAACGAATAGGAAGACCGTCGCTAAACAATCAATATGTGTGATGGCGAAACAATATATGATATTGTGCATTTATTAGCGTGCAGCTTGAATTCTATTTTAATGTATCTTGTTTACCATCAATTATTTCGCCATAGTTTTAAACAAATTTATGACATGTGCCTATGAATTCATTGACACGTCTTTTCATTTTTTAAGAAAACAAAATACACAAAAAATAAAAGATAATTACATTTATAGTTTCTTTTATGCGCAAATAAATTGTATAAATTGTTCATCACGCGTTATATTTGTGTTACGTCACACCGAATGATCCCGCTTCATTTCTGAGGCTAAACATATTTATATATTTGAAAATAGTCCTGTTATAAGCCATGTATGCATAAGGGCTTAGTGTTACACAAAACTGTGGATCTTAATCAAGACATTGCCGCAACGAATTATTAACTTTCTGAAATTCTATGATCTATAAGTAATAGTTATGACAACGTTGAACTGAACACTCATGAATTGTTCTCTACCGTTCTCTACCTTTATGTTTACCGTTCGTCACAACACTTAACATACTTTTATTGTTTTATGATTGTCATAACTTTACTTGAAACGTGTATTGTATCGCAAACACAATCAATCCTTAGTGTGAATTCGAACAAATCATAACAACAATTCGATCTTGAGTCAAAACACCCGAAGAGTGCAGATTGTTAAAAGCTATTTTGCAGCAAGAAGTTAGTTTAAAACTATTCATTTAATTTCAATTACATCGAAAGCATAAGAATTATTGAAACGCTCTCGAATCCGTGTCATGGGTAACCAGAATTTGGAATATTTGGGGAGATCTGAAGAATGCTACCACTACGGGGATCGAATCCGGTCGCTAGGCAGACACCATACCCACTACGCCACGGCGACCAGCAGGGCGGTAAAATGTATATTGTGCAATAAACAATTAACATCCAACATCTTAACTCATACGATTGTTTTTCTACTTAACAATGATAAATGTTGGACGAGGTTTGAGATTAACATCAATCGGTTTACACCACCAATGCTTTGCACTTACCGTTCCAAAGTGGTTACTCGTATTTAGTCGTTTATAATATATCTTGGGTATCAGTTTTTCTATATTATGTCCAGGATATTAAGTCCATGTATACATTATACCAGATATGTCATCTCTTAACGTGCAAGCATGAATGTCTTATATGTTAATTTTTTGTAAGAGAACTTCTATTTCCAACGTACTGTACTTACAACGTCGATTAGATTAGTTTCGCCGTTTTCCCCACATATGTGTCATCTGAGGCGATCATTCATCATAATTATCCTATCTTTTTTAGCAAAACCTCGAGTCCAGAAGTCCAAATGGAAGTGTTTAAGTACTAATAGCATTACATTATTATGCATAACGTCATCTATTGTGTAGTAATGTGAGTATGTGTCTTCTGAAATGACATAGTCATGTCTTGGGGGTTGTTTAAGGCTAAAAGATTTAAACAATGGTGCCTAAGATAGATTTCCAATGCTTATTTAATAAACGATCTGTCACATTAATTCGTTGCCAGCAATATTAAATCATAGTAGAATGTTGAGTTATAAAAAATTAGTATAAAGCACATCATATAGTACGGGAAACTAATCCCTTATGTAGTTAAAGATAATATTTGACGCAAACAAATATTCTCCGTCTGGAAAGTACCAAATTATTGCATAAACAACATGGTGATATGGGACTGTTCGCGTTGAGTTAGATTTACTATAAACACACCACTTCCTGCCATCTATTCTCATGCAACACAGTAAGTCATTAGCGCTATGATCATATATATTGGGAAATAAATATAAAAAAAAAACGAAACCATCAATTAAATTATGAAAAATAAATTTCATAATTTAGGTATGTTGAGTATCAACCGCAAACTTATTGTTTTCATATGACGAAAGTTCAGATAATATATAATACCTCTCATGTCCGCTTCTCAAAATGACTTCGAGTCCATTAATGTCAGTACAAATAACGTTAGAACATATACAACATCATGTTATATAATAAGAAGATTACAGGTAACCAGATTTGAGTGTATTTGTACATGCGTTAATGAAGTCGATATTAAACATAGAACGTTCAAAAAAACGTTAGTGCTTAGTATACAGCAAATTCATCTAATCGCAATCATGCAACTGAGCGACGTGACATTGAAGCAACGAAGTGACTTGCGATTTATTGGAACTATAACTCCATAAGTAAAGTATGATGTTACATTTGTGTCTATACAATAATTAGTTTTTCTTCATACAAGGCATATTACTTGTCGTCAAAGATGTTGTTTTGTTACGTGTATGTCGAGGGCGTTTCGTTCAAGACCTACCGTAACACATTTTTATTTCGGTATATTTTATTTCGCCTATATTTACTTATGAGTGTGGTAGACCAATTTTGCTAGACAGAGGAATTTAATTACTGAATAATCGCCAAAGTTTAGAAAAGATGTCAAAGCACCTAGAATTAAAACCGCCGAGAAAAATACGTCTTTACATAAAACTCACAAATCTTATGTATTATTACAATACGTGCTTGTATTTATGCTTGTGCGAAAAGGGCAGTTCGCCCACATAGATAATCGAAACGCTTTTCGGGAAGACGGGCAACTAGAGAGAAACTATAAATAAATGATAAGTGAATTTCGCTTGAATAGAAAAATATGTCGAGATATTCAATGTCTCTTGCTGTAAATAAAGATAATGTTATATGTTGAGAATATATGCGATTGGTTATTGAAATTATAAAACAGATCAATATCCGATGTAAACAGAAATCCACTACAAACGCAAATTATAAATCGCCATGAACGGAGATATTTATCTGGAAAAGTAGCAAAGTTAC
Source organism: Dreissena rostriformis (assembly GCA_007657795.1). NCBI lineage: Eukaryota > Metazoa > Mollusca > Bivalvia > Myida > Dreissenidae > Dreissena > Dreissena rostriformis. The sequence continues at coordinate 692,899 of VMBQ01000075.1, read as the reverse complement.
ACTATATTAAATCATAAAATGTTCTGAACAATTTCATAGAATTTTAGGCCAATACATTTACCCGTTTAATGACTATTACATTTTTCTTTATAAATATTCGTACTAACTGACGTCTCTCAAAGCCGGTAAACATATGGAATTACAATTGTTTGCATGGTAGATGCCCTGGTAGAAATTGACAATCCCTGAAGAGCATTTCGGTTCAGCATTTTCACAATAAGGTATAATACTCTGTTTCAGTGGTCTATATACTGCACTTAGTATAATTGCACTCTGCGTGGAGTGGATTTCCACTGTGGACATGTTCACCTAATATAATGGTGTCCCCGTTTCTGTCAGCGATTTTCTGGGCGGAGAAATTTATAAATTGGCATGAAGCTAGTTAGTTAAAATATGATCAATTAACTAATGATTATACTTTCGATACTGATCTGGTTCACTTTCTGCTTTCAGAGCATTTTAAGGGATCATCAATCAGAGATGTTTGTAAAATATGTATACCCCTCAACTTGCAGCAAAGTCATCCATGTGACATGGCCTTAGATGTTTTTATTTGAAAATCATTAAGAGTAATCCTTCTTTGAACTAACTAAAATACTTATTAACATCATAATAAGCATTTTCATAAGCATCACCGTCATACCGGTGTGCATGGTTGAATTTTATAACGTTCTTTGAAGTCGCGTGGAAACGAAAGGGCAGCGGACCGATATACCAACAAACCGACAACACTAACGATCAACAGAAGACGGACAAATGCATATACGTAGCTTCTTAAAACGGGTGCATAATAATTGGAAGACAACGAATTAATTATTTTTTTCGATTTTCGAGCCTTTTCCAGTTTTTTGTTAGCATATTTAAAAGTGTTAAATAATAATATAATATTATAATAATATAATATATAAACTATACAATACATTACGCTGGATAAAATGGAACAACGTTGTTGGTACAATTTATACGGGTTTCTACATATCCGGATAATATCTATTACAGATGATTATGTTCGATTCATGAAAATAAATATATATCTTATATCTACGTACGATTCTGCCAGCATTGTTTCTTATCATTCATGATAAAATAACCTGACAGTAAGCCAATTATTAACGGCCACCTTCCATAAAGTGTTAACATATATGCAAAGTTACTGCCGTTATCCATAACAAAACCACTTGTTTTCAATGCAAACGCAGAGTAAGAGTCTTGTGCTGTAAACAATTGCCTTATATTACCTATTCAGTTTCTAGTTAACAGCTGTCGAACAGCATAAACAGGTTTTTCGGCTGTGTCACACTATGTGAATCATCGCCATGTATTCTTTACTTTATTGTTGAAATCCAGACTCAATTTCGACGTAGTTTCTGTCAATTTTATAAATAAAACGTATCACAGTTAATGAAATCCATCAACATTTTCTTTAGATACAAATCACAATTGTTATACAATCTAGCAAGATATCATACATAGCAAATTGATCAGAAAGATAGTCAGACACATTGGGTGAAAAGACCAACCTATAAAACATAGCAGTAGAGTGCAAATCATCAGGTTATAGCCACCAAGGCGAAATGACCATGGCGATATTCCGAAATTAAGACAAATTTCGCAAGTAAGTAATATGTTGAGTGTATAAAAAATAATAAATGTCAGATTTGAGTTGCGGTTATTTCTATTGAATGTTTATAAAATTTAGTAATGTTGATAATGTCAAATGTACAGTTACACAGAAGTCTATATCACAACATTTGCAAACATAGTATTGTTAGCTCTGGTCGCCATTTTGGGGTGAAATTAAAAGGGGGAACGTACCTTTCATTCTCATGACAAATCATATATTTTTACTTATCAGTTTTATCTGTTGAAGACTTAACGTTATAATGTTAGGTATGTGAAAATTCAGTTTTGGGACTTTTTGGACTTGTAGCAAATTGTCAGTTAGGTGTTGAAATTACTGAAATGTGTACGGGAGCGAGATGAAGTGAGAAACAAAGGTTTGAAATAAGCAATGCTAACTATTTTACAGCAACTGATATGTATTGTTTTTTTCCAAAATTAAAAAGGCTCAGGCTACATATGAAGCTCTTTTTTACTTGGTTTATTTTCAGATTCTCGTTTTGTAAAAGGAATTGAGGTTCGATCATTGAACCAGATTGGCTATGATGCTAGAAACTGTATATGGCTTCCATACCATTCGGATATACATCACATCCGATATCTGTCACGCTATGTTCATACAAATGCTAATAGTATTATTCCAAACAGAAAAACGTTTAAGAGTGAATTAACAGAAGACTTCCGATACAAGCATACAAAACCCAAGCAGAATACGAATGTCTACATGTTACGTGAATCTTAAGACATATCATTCGTATACGAATCTCAGTAATGTATACAGTATATGGCTTTGCAGTGATAGCAAACCAATACAGTCCTTAAATGAGCCATGACATGGGTGTATGGGTAAATTATGTTTTATTAAACATTCTTTATTTGACATATAACCATTGTCAATTTTCCTAAAATACAGCTTATATTTGAACAAAGTGATTCGCATTTATTATTGACACTATGACTTGAACCATTAAGACCAAACTTAATTCAACTCTACTTTTGTGACATTTATTATACAAACAATTGCAAGAATTTCGTGTTTTATCCCAATCGGCTTAGTTTACTAAACATCCTATGCGAAAATGTGAAACAAAAAATAACCAAGTAAGCGAAGTTTTAGCAAAAACATTTCGAATGATTAAACATATTTTACAATATGAAGACCATTAAACACATGAATACAGACAGAAATTTACAGTAGACAAATGACTACATAAAACACAACATGCATTTGATTTCAGTCGAAGATTGTTTTAAAGAAAAGGAAAAACGTATGTAGTAAAATTACCATATTACATAACATCTTAATTTACCTGTTGAACGTTTAGCAGCACCAACATTTAAAACAAGCATATAAATATACAATGAACAAGAAAAAATCATAGCAGAAAATTGTGTTTGCATCAGAAATTACTGGACATAAAATAATAACTGGTAAAAATAATTAAAACATATGTAATGATTATAAACAATAACTTGGAATAACATAAATAAACACGCACAAACTGTATACTATTTTTATCACCCGTAAGTGATAACATCATAACGAAAGTAAATTCGATTTAGTAAAGAACATCCTTGATCCATTTATGCATGTTCACCCCTACCTCTTGATCGTGTATTCATATTAGGAATAAAGTAGGATTATAAACTGTATTTAACAAAAATAATAACATTTACATATTGCATGTTTTAAAAAGAAATCGGAACATGTATAACAATTTTAGAGGTCAAAAGGTTCATAAATAAATCAATAAACTATTTGGTTTTTGCATCGGCAGGAAAACAGACCTCAATATTTTGAATATCTGATGTGTGTGTGTGTGTGTGTGTGTGTGTGTGTGTGTGTGTGTGTGTGTGTGTGTGTGTGTGTGTGTGTGTGTGTGTGTGTGTTTGTTCATACCTAGAAATTCGAATCTTAACAATGAAAGTTTGGTAGGAATCAATTAGTGTTATCTTCAAGACAGTGACACTATACACATGCATATTTACTATCAAATCAGGTATTTGTCTAAACTGTTGTTTTCTAATTCTATTTCAATTTCAAGTTGACGACGAAATGCAAATCTGAGTATATACAAAATTAGGTAATTAACTCGAAATAATAGAAAACATTTCTTAGTTTTATTTTCTATGAATTATGGGGAAAACAAACTCTTCGTTAACAAAATATGTACTGAAATTAAAATACCGCATATAGATCCTGGCGAAACAAAACAATAAAGTTTAAGAGTACTTGTATGTTTTTCAGATGATCAATGGGGCAGTTCAACAGAATCAAATCGAGCGACAGTGGAGACTTAATTCATATTGTTGTGCTATAATTGTTTTAGCAAGTCGTACTATTTGTGAACAATTTGACAGATATGAACTTAAACTTGCTGTTTGAATGAAATTTTTATAAAATGTAATGTGGGACTCTTTAACGTATTAATTCTAGTGAATTGAAAGTGGACTTTTGAAAGAAACGTATTATTATCAGTCTTATTTCCAGTGAATGTAATATAAACATCGTCTTAAAGTCCAAAACGCTCACATAAATATTATTGAACTAATTATATTTAAACAAAGTGTGAAATGCAAAAAACAATTACAAGTATTGGCCATTGATTTTTAGCGACATTGTTTGTCTTCTCAAAAGAGTGTTATAGGTTGAACAGTACTAAAAAGCTTAAGTATAACGAGTGATTGTTCAGTGAGTATTTATTGAACGGTGCCATATCTTGCGTTCTTGTATGAGGATAAGTATTACATATATATACCTTATGGCTTCGTACTAGAGAAGATCAAACAAAAATAAATAAGATTACCTAAAGAAATTGATATATTTTACTTATATTTTTTTATAATATTACACGATTTAAATTGTGTGTAATTAATGCGCCTCGATGGTTGAAAGTAACGAAATAATTGATTTATAATGTTGAGAAAATACGAATATCTATCCACGTGGTCGTTAGGTGATATGTTTACGTACAGTTTGTCGATGAACATTGTTGAAGTAAACATTTCTGTCGAATGTATTATTAGAATAATGTAAATAAATAAGTGCAAAATAATCCAGAATTATTTCAATCGTCATTATTTGTGCTATAGCATTTAAGTATTTTCAATAACCTTACTGTGAACAATGAATGTGATACACATTGTATATACGCATTGGTGTATTTTAATTGTGACTTCAGCCGATTAGAATACGTAAAACAATGCCATTCGCCAATTGAACTAATGTGTAGTGCGTCAATAAACAATCTTTTCTAAAATATTTTTTCAAGTTTTCAAGGTTCTAAAATTCAATAATCCTTTAGGTAATTTATGTAAAAGGTTTGCTGTTAACTTAAAATGTTTGCTTGATTGGTATGTGTGTGTGCCTGCAATAGCTGAAACATGAAAATGTTGTAAACATATTACGTATTGTATCTGTTAAACTAACCACACATAATCATAAAATCGGATTTTAAATCTTTCTCACAGATGAGCTGGTATGCCAGACATTTTTTCAAATACACGTATGTTTCACCCCATTTGTTTCAGTCGTCGGTTTTTCTTAATAAAAACTATTTTATGTCTTCACGAAATGCAGTATTTGTGTTACGGATATGATGACAGATACTCCTGCTGTAATTTGATGTATGTATTTAATTTCAAAAGCTTAGTATCCATTCTCTTGAATACGTGAATATATTTGTATTGTGAATGGGTTGCGAAGTCTTATGGTTTCTAATAATAAGAATATGTTAATCAGTGGAAAAATAAGAATGAATATAACAGTTAAATAACTGTCTATTTTTCTCATTTCTTCAAGTGTAAATTATAACAAAAATGCTATTGACGAATGATATATATAGTAGGTTTAGCAGAAAGGTATATTGCAGCGTAAGTTTATGCAAGAAAATAATGTACACTGCTTTAATAGCAAAGTACTAGTAGACACATTTTAGTCAATTAATATACATCTTGCAATTGTATAACATTTAGTATAATACAAATCTTTGTTGTTGATTAAAGTTACCTTTCATCGAGGAGGTTTCCGTCTGAAGAATTATCAAAATAGAAAGCGGTTGATAAATGAACACCGCAGCATACTTTTTGATAGTTTTAAGAAACGACTGTGTCATTCTAATTGCTAAATATAAGGCAGAACGACATAATGTTATGTGTCTGAAACTGTTCTTTCTTGTGATGGGAATGTCGAAGCATCCAAATTCTTCCTATCGCATTTGTTTTTAGTATATCAATGGCGTTGTCTGAAGTTATGTTGATCTTTTTACGATCTCAAATAATCTCAAAATCTCCTAGACATCTCGCGAGCAATTACTTTATAAACCGCCGAGTATGTATACGGATCTGTATACAACAATGTTACCATTTAACATTTAATTGTATACATTATCTGTTGTTGTTTTTTTAATTAGTGTCCCCTGCAGTACGTATATCACCAGTGATACAAACCTTTATTTAAAGGCAATGTTGACAGGCATATAAAGCTTTTGCGCTCAGCGACCTACCAAGAATTAAAACCATTAATTGTATAGGTTCAACGTTAAGAGAAAGCAATTAACTTATCTAAAGGGGATGGAAAACGATGCGATGATTACAAAAGATCCATAAAACGTCTTTTATTTGCGCGGAATTGTGTAAGCAGTTTTTAAGAGTGTCAGAAAATAAAAAGAAATAATAAAAACAAGCATAAACATTCAAATCTCTACGACCACAGCAAATTAATAAACCATGTTACGACTCGTATAATATAAATGTTATAAATAAATATATATATATATATATATAACAGTTTTCTTTTTCGAAGCTTTCTGTAAATGTTCGACCACATTTGTTCGACCACATTTGCATAATATATGACATTTACAGAAAGCTTCGAAAAAGAAAACTGTTTTGATTGTTCAGGTGCCATTACTCTTGAATCCTATTTGACCACTCTCTGGCATATATGTTCTGATATATAATGATCATTTTCTTGTTTTTAATGGTGTGAAACTGGTTATTTATTGCTGGACGATTTGGCTTATATCGAAGTAAGTAGATTTATGTTAGGAGTAAACCCTTAAAACAAATTTGGTCATGATAACAATGGAAAATAAACGTTGAAACCACGCCCAAAGACCGAAATACGCAACTCAATATGTATCGACCTCCTCAACGTAATACACATATTATAATATTTGTATAATGTATTGAAAGCAAAAACAGCAGTTATAAGTATGTCTTTCAATAATAATATATTTGCACCACACAAAGTGCTTGTTTTAATTTCAGAAACTAGAATCGTCGGATCCATTTTCTTTCCGAAATGACACTGTCATCTTGCCATTATTAAAAGCAACTACCATATAATTATTGCTAGACACTCTATTCTCCATCCGATGTACGCCTTGGTGATGACGTGCGTAGTTGTTAACAGTAGTGCTATCAACGTCACCATAGCGTGTGACGAGAGACTGTGCTTGTCTGTTACGTTGAAAATGCAGGCGAATTTCTCGGCAATAAAATAACTTCCGAAATCCTCTTCGATACCTTTTGCTGAAGAAGAAGTATATAATTGGATTTATACCGAAGTTCGATGTACCTAGCCACTGGGCAATAGTATTTCGTAGATTAGCCTCTGTTCTTCTGGCGGGAAATATAGAGGACCGTTATAGAGTCTCAAATAAATAGCATAACCTGAACTCCGGGTGCATTCCTCCTCAAAACCGTGACGGCAATTAGTAGATTACATATGAGAATCATAAAAAGAGGAATAATATAGCACATGGAAAATAAACTCAACAAAAAGTACCCCCGCTGTAGATTATAAGACGGCCAAATCTGATGACATATAGGTACACTTGGATGATCTGGGTGGTTGAAGAGTTGGTAATACACAAGAAGTGGTATCATCACTGTCAATGAGAATGACCAAATGGATGCGATTGTAATTCTAGATGCACAGCGCGAGACCTTCGAGCGTCGACTGTAGCAGATACCTACAATGACGTAACGTTGGCAGTTGTATTGTTTATCTGTTTAACTGTTTTACTGGTTTCGCCCGATTAACGTGAACGATACAACGGAACGTGCAATCAATGTTTAATTACAATTTATGTTGCGCATCAATTCAACAGAAAAAAGGAAATTAAAGTAATAAGGCTCATTCAATGCCATAAAATCTATACCTACACACGTATGCCAAACTCAAGTATTTATTTAATTGATCTCATGATATGTTTGATATGTATAATGGATTACCAAAATCATCATCATCATTTAAATTTAAACATAGTTGGTCGTCAGATCTGGTTCAATATAAGACAGCCTATTTACTTATATAACCTTTCAAATGAAATGGCAGCAAGCGTGTAGACCGATGCACAATTTGGGACGCTGGTGATATATGGCGAAACCTTGCACATAATCTGGCCGTACCTCCATCCTGAAATAGGGCATGTTCACAGGTGCATTCAATATAATAAACAAACATTCAAATACGCTTTAAGTGTTTATTTATATGTATTGATTGATATTCATGTAGTTGATTTTGATTTATAATTCAGTTGCTCGAATATTTATATGTTGATGGTTACAATCCTACTAGACTAAAAATGAATATGAAATGTAAATATGTATATTTTTGAAGTTATTTACGATTTTACCGCATTGTATAATCATGTTATACAAACATCTATAACAATAATAATGCACAAGCAATTATAATAGTATAAGCACATTGCTAAAACAGAATCAAACCATGCCCTGACCGTCCTGTTTTTAGACAATATATCATGATTCTAATGTATTAGCTGAGATATTTATTGTCGCTATCTTTCTTTATTATTGTCCACGAACAACTAGACGGAAAAGCGTTCAGAGGAATTTGCAATCTTCGCGATTTATCATTGGTATTTATCAAGAAACCTTTTTAGTTTTTTAATACTAAGTGTATCTGTGAATTGAGGGGTTTGTGTAATTACCTCACTTCGGTCTGTATAAAGCTGTCAAAGTACACCTTTGTTTATGCATAATTTATGCAAACAAGGTAGGTTTTCGTTGAAATTTATATAAAGACATCTTCTTTTGTTTACGATATGGGACAAAATTATTTATTAATTTTATATCTGTTAACATTGAAAATGTTCGCTTGTTTTCAATGTGACATTCTTTTGCAATACTCAATCTATTTATTGTTCACGCCAGTTAACATACTAACGCACAAAAATGTGCATTGCATTTTCTGGGAAGCTCGAAAAGAGCGTAATGAACAAATACTATAAATATAGTTTAGTTGTGAGATTAATGGGATGTCAGTTTTCTCTTCCTGGTGCAGATGGAGTCTCACTTTGTTTTAATTTATTACTAAAAACAGCACAACACAAAAAATGAAGGATATTGCTGAATCATTAGTGTATTGCATAATTTGAATTACAATGCGCGGAGGTCCCTTTCTCGGAAGTTTTACTTTTTAAGGGTATCTAATTGAGTATAAAATACATATCCACAAATAGTTTAAGTATCTTAACACCTTCAATTAGCAGTTTCAAATTTGAATAATGCTCTTAAGTTTTTGAAACATTATCATTTGTATTAGAGCTTCACCTAACAATCCAACAAGGTCCACGATGGTCGTTATTTTTCATTTTATTCCTAGTTTGCAACATTTCCATTTTCCATTAGTCGCATCTGAATAAACTACCACCAGTGGCGATATTTGCATAAAATGTCGTTGGCCACGATCTTTTTATGAAATCGTATCGATATTGCTACGAGCATAACAATTGTTTGATTAACGAATTAAGGTTGATATTTCTTAGTTGTTGATGTTGTTGTTGTTTTTGGTTTGTATTTGTTTTTCAAAAACATATATAATTGCTTTATTATAAGTACATATTTTTGGTAAAATGAAGACACAGTGAAGCTGTTTACGAGAAACGTATGCGAACAAATTAGTTAATGTCTTCATGATAATTGCATCCCAAATCGTGAGGAATATTTCTGAATTATGATTGCATTTAAAAACAATAATGCAATGACAAATGCGATAGTTATTGTGATTTACTTTATTTTGTAACATGATTTAATGTTTGGTCGTTACTTACGACAAATTTGGGAATGGCATGTGCATGTTAAATGCCAGACGCTTGTTAAGTTCATAAATACTAATAAAATAGTTTATTGCAATCTTTTTTAACTAGTCATTAAATAAATTTACATTTCATCCCATTGAAATATAAAGAAGTGAAACTCCAGAAGCTGCAGCAGTATTGCATTTCCATCATACACACCTTCGTGGTCCTTTATTTATGGCAAGGAACCAATTGCCAAAACGGTACAGTATTGCACAAAACAAAACAACATATACACATAGTAGAATAAAGCTGGGGCCACCGCCTTGGAACGGTCAATGCTAAGCACTGGGGGTTTAAACCGGTTATAGAGCGCTATCATTGAAAGCCATCATTTAAATAGTTTGCCAGCTGAATGTTGAGTTTCTCTAAAGCGGCTGGTCATTTCGAGCTTAACTGCGCTTGTGTAATCCGAAGATAAATAATTAGCTTAAGTAATGGTTTATTAGGGGAAATGATGAAAAAAAAATTGAAACTCCAGAAACTCAATCAAGAGAGAAATTCTTATTATTATCCACTGCTTTAAAATTTGAAAAACCAACTATATACATATAGGTTTTAAAGGAGTTAGATTACCAATACATATAGGATCTTGCATGAGTGGTCGCTTTGTATTGAATTTATTAAACGAGTCATCTAAATGAAGATAAAAACGAGGCTTGCCGAGTTTTTATCTTCATTTAGATGACGAGTTTAATAAATTCAATACAAAACGACCACTAATGCAAGATTCTATTTATAACATGACCAACAAAATGCTTTAAAACACACATGTATTCCCCTCCGTGCCATATAGAGGAAAGGTCGATATCTATAACGAAGCAGCAATGCGGTCATTGTGTGTACCTGAGCATGAGAAGTAGTTCTGGACGAATAAGCCTATATGGTTGTGTAACTATAAGCTGCACTCCGCAGTAAAAAAAAGTGCATTGTGGGTAAGCAAGTTGCGGTTGTAAATGCCTTGTCTTTGACAGCGCGTATGAATATCTTTTAAGTGATTCGGCTAATTTGCATAGTTATATAACTAGTGAAATAACACCCGTGTAATAAAGAAAATTGAGCATTACGTTATTTCACTCCTGGAGCGTAAGTCATGTTATGAATATTGTTCTTCTATGTAAGATAGAACACTATCAAGCTAGCGCTATATTTACAGAATATTGTCAAAAAACTAGGAGTAGGAAAAATCGGTAATATGTTTCATCAACATAACAAACATTAGCTCTAATGCTAACAGCCTCCGAAGACTAAAATATGACAGCATTGGATATATGAACGGGTATACTTTATACTGCATCAACACAGCACAAATCAAACGTTTGAAGTACAAAATACTATAAAAATCATCATTTGAGAACAAAATACTCTTGAATTGCAGAAGTTTAGAAAGCCTATGACGTGCCATTTTTACAGACGGAATACATTAACGTGTACTGATTCTACGATAACATAGTTGAAATAAAACTGTAGAGTATTGACCTGTATCCGATCAGCATGTCCTACTTAACAAAATAACACCACTCTAAAAATATTACTGTATTTGAACATAGTTAAATACAGCCAATACGGTGTTTTCGTTTACATTTGTAACGAAGGCTGCAAATTGCGGACATTACTGGATTATCACAATACCAGGTAAGAGTCGATTACACATAGTTTTTTTAACGCAGCACGAACACCTGAACATCTCGCCTTTTTTTTTGTAAAAGCCTAGCGGTATAAAATTATCTGTATTCGTCACTGGCCTAGTATTCTCTGAACATCGTAGAAGTTCAACGAATAATTGCATCAAAATAAGGTAACGTTTCCATACTATACTGAATAACAAGTTATTCTTGAAACAATGTGAATCCTTGGCAATCTTAATTTCGATATACAATGTATATCAATTATATAACAGGATAAAATACATCTATTTAAGTAGATATATANTATATATATACACACTTGAATAATTTTCCATATGAGGATGCGAGCTTGTAAAACAAAACGTACAAAGCTGAATATTATAAAATGTATGAACAAAATGGTGACATCCTAAGAAACGATATATGGTTGGTACTCACCGGTAAAAATACTTCCCAAATACGTTATTGGAACAAAAAATAGAACCACAATCGAATCCGCAACGGCCATATTTAAAATAAAAAAAATCGTCACATTGTGCATACTCGGCTCTTTGTATATCACAGCTATGACAAATGTGTTTCCAAGCAGCCCGAAAAAAACACGAGCCCGTACATCAGGGCATACACGACTATCATATGCGAGGGCTGCTTTAAAAGTTCATACTCTATCTGAGTCATGTTTTCTTCTACATCATTGTATATTCCACTCGTATCGTTGTTCAGTCGTATGACCAGATCTTCATTGTAATACTCAAAGAGATGTGTAACGTTTACCATGTTTGCAACTTATAAACTGTACGTCATTCCCTCAAAGCATTTTTTTTACACCCGATGATATGATAGAACTTTTGCAATTTTTATCCCAGCTATCACATAAATTATTAATCGATCCATTTTGGCAGGTGTATTTCCAAACGAATGGAAAAGTGAGGTAAAAAAAAAACATTTCTAAAGAAACCGGAATTGTCCAAAGAACTACCAAACTATCGACCGGTCTAAAAGCTATCATTTCTATCAAACATTCTTCAAAGGGTTGCATTAAAACACATCACAGATCACATTGAAAGAAACAACTTGCTGCCATCATATCAAATTGCTTGCCGCGAATACCACGGTGTTGAGACAGCTATGCTTTAAATGCATAATTACCTTCTGAATGAGATTGATAAGCACCAAGTAACATTAGATGTTTTGATTGATCTTAGTGCCGCCTTCGATAATATTAACCATGTACATCGCTGCGCTGAATAAGGATGTCCAAAAATATCCAGCAGGTCTGTATGGTTACGCTGACATGATAATAACTTCAACATCCAAAGAACTCGGACATAGATGGCTGATAGTTTTATAGCAGTTATAAGACCCAAGTGGAGGAATGCTCTTGCAGATACTTAAAATGCACTCAGAGCAAATGTCAGTTTTAAACTAAACTTAAAACGCATTTGTTTGCGTTTTCTGTGACAAATAAGCTTTTATAGTTATAGAGCTGTGTAAAGTGCAATTGACTAGTGTCAAATATATTTTGGCATATGTACGTGTAGTTGTATTCGTATAATGTTTGTGTTTAGGTTTGGTCTTTAATACTTCTTTCTAATCAAGTAATTTATAAATGTTTATCAAATGTATGATAAAAAGTGGATTATAAATATTCCGTTTCAGTAGACATATAACTTGTGTACGCCACATTTTTATAAGAAACAAACAGCTATTATGTTCAGTTATTAATATATATTGATTTTGGAAAGTATTCAACAAAAGCATAAAAGAACACTATTAATGAAAACTAATTCCAAGACAATTTATAACTTAACTTATTTTGTTTGATCATGTATTTCTAAATTGTTTCAATTTTGGAACAATCACTCATGACTTTCGCAAAATAAAAAACTAACAACGACTTAAACATTCAAATACATAAACAGACGCCGTTTTGCGACACACAAGAATAACTTATTCCTCCCATCTGTCTTATTCCGGACGCGGACAAATATACTGAGACTTCTGTATTCTGAGTTGAGATGTCGGCACACTACGACAGCGGGATTCGTGTTACTAGACACTGAATGAAAGATAAGCAGATCAAGTCATGTTCACAGAATTGTCCGTCGATCAAATGACATTTAAGCAATCATACTCGTATTGTACTTGTACATGAATAATACACATATGCAAACATTTTGTATGAATGACGTTATATATAACGAGACATCATGTTAACTTTATCGAACGATATATTCAAATTAATGAGTATTGATCTACAAATAAGGTAACAGACAACATGTGATATGTATATTATAAAATATGAAGTCCTCACTGCACCCTGATATTATACATTTATTGACACATTCAGTTCGTTCATTCCTAATAACTGGCATGCGAATCCCCTCTAAAAACATGTGCATAAATAATACATTTTTAACAACTCAAAAACGAGGTTAGTGCGTACAGGCCTTACACACACAAAACCAGATGCTTATATAAGCAGATCGAACGACTGAAACAATAACTACCCAATGAAAATCCTGTTACAGAGGTAAAACTACTTTATATAGTGGTTTGCAAAAAGGACTATCATTCTTTAATATTAGAAACGTTTAAGTGTCATATAAAAATGAACTTATCTTAAAACTACGTAATTACCCACTGTTTCGTCAGAGCATTAGTGTACACACATTCAGATTAATAAATCGTTTCAGATTAATTAATTGTTGCACAATCTTTTCGTTACAAGCACAAAAAAAGGAAATATAAATATACTTCGTCGAATTTCTTCCTTTTATAATAATAATAGGTCGTTGAATAAGCGGAAATGGCCTGGATGCGTGCTTACGGTACTTAACGTTTATCAGTTCCACCATCCAAGCTCGTTACCACATCCTGGTCAGTGATATATGTATCCTTAATGTGAGTGGTCATTTATAAACCGCATTCGTCCGGTTTTATTCAAATACAGACAATCGAACTCAAAATATAGTATATATACATCATTAATGATCAACCTTAATATCCGATTTAATGTCAAATAAATACATTTCCAGATAGGTATACAAACAGTCTTTTAATTCTGCTCTGACCGCCATTGTCTCTTTATGAATTCTTATGACAAATATATCGTTAACTGAACCAATGTTAAAGAGATATCGTCAAATACTAATTAAATATTGAAATTAAATTTTAATCAAATTAATAAAATGTTCACAAATACATTAAAGTAACATAATACCATTACATGCAATATTTTAGTTATCTCATGTTTTAAATGATAGAAGTGTGCTGTTCATTGTTTGGTAAATTCAGTTCGATTATATTGATGTCTGCCATGAATAAGTTATTCGGTTTGTACCTAAGAATTAAAGCTAACACAAACTAGCCAAAACAGACTGAAAAAAACATGTTCATCTCTTTTATGCTGCAATTGTATGATCAAATAAATCATCACATGTGTCAAATAAAAGCAAGACATATTGTTATATGGGATTATCATATTCCCCAGGCCTTACAAATGTTGTCATTTCAAGTATTGTGACTAATAAAATACAATGTTTGAATTCGTACAAAATGTATCAGAAAACAGGTTATTGCACGCTATTTAGTATAAACATGTATTATGTTTCGTCAAAAACTATTGAAATAAATAATCTGGCAAACGCTATTGCTAACNGTGATTAAACATCAACATTCTATACGTCTAGGTACATTAGACATTTGGAAATTAAAGGAAATATATTGAGACAATAGCTTGTTCAGCAAGTACGGTTTAAATGGAAATGATATAAGATTGTCATTAAGTATTGAACCTCCAGCGTGATATGTTGTACTTCATGTGCACAAAATAAGCAATGTTGTTTTAGGGAGAAAGTAAGTGCTAGCTAAACCTTGATAGCTATATGATTGCAGAGATGCTATTATACACACTTTTAAGTTATTAACCTTAACTTGCATAACTTTATTAAAAGAGCCTCATTAGAGATTTCCGGCATGCGAAAAAAATAGAAAAGTGGACTTTTGTAGACCATACTTAACAATAAAAACGCAATATTGATAAAAATAGCGGGGAATTGTTAATGGCCCAATAACAAACCATCTCATTCCTCCAATAAAGTTGTATTTCCTCTATCGTACACATATAGAGCTATCCTAAACTTAAATGTTCACTTATATATATATATATAGTAATTTTTCTGTCCGTGTCTACTTGATCTCGCTTAGATCATGTTTTATGTTAAGTTGTAAGTGTTCCCTTTATCGTATCGGCTAATTGTCTTAAATGAAATACTTAGTGGTGGAGGGTAGCAATATTATCTCTCCTCATAATATGTCTGGAGTTTGAATATTCCTTTAACTGTTAGTAACAACGAGAATAGAAAAGTATACTCGTTAGATTATTATGTGTTTCACTTTTCATACAGTAAACGCAGCTTGAGTCAATACGTGAAACAAGCAAGCCTCTTAAAGACCAACTTAAATATGCCTAAAATCAAGCAAGACATAGCGTCATCTTGCACTCAATTATGAACACGATGTCGCTGGGACAGTTATGCGCATATATTATTTGGTAAAATGATTATATTTGTTATATGACTTTTGGGATATACGTGTTGGCATGTATTTTGTATAAATATATTGAAGCCATTTATTCTTCAAAAAAATGTATGTATAATATATAATTATATAAGATATTGTACCTTTAAGCATCCATGCATGTTCGTTTCATCAATAAATATACATTATAATGTTTGCTACATAAAACAATGAGTTATGATTTCAGTATTATAACCAAAAATCCAGAACTCTGTTGTTTCAAGATTTTATCAACAGAGTAAGAAATTGCATTCGGGTAATTATCTTCAACATGGTCAATACATCTGAGTTTATCTTACTTAAAAAACACTGTCAAGCTATTCCTATGTCGTTTATTTCATATCATTGTTTAACAACTCACTAAAAGAATGTTAGGTTGTCGTATTGACCAATGTTAAGTAGTAGTTTAGTTCATTAACTACTACTCTCGCCGAAGTACATTCAAACTATTTCTTATATTAATATTTTGTATATCATCTTATCATGGATGTTATGTCATGTATATGTTATGAAGTATAACACAATAAACACATGTACGTTAGACTAAAACTAAATAAAAACTGCACTAGGTGTTCAATACTTGCCCTTACAATTAACGTCTATAATAGTTTGCTTGAAAAGACAACACCCAGCGAAATAGCTCCTACGGTCACAGGGGCAATCAAATACAGATATGCAGTTCTGTGATGTTTTTATGTCTGGGATACAGCTTTTACCGGAAATTGGCAGCATATGAAATACATCCCACTCATAGTAAACAATACTCCAGGCGATTCATGCCCGTAGTTGCCTTCATGTTTGTCAAAATATGGAAATATAAACGGTCCATTTAATTGCTTTTGCTACAGCACTTATTCTAGAATTGCTTTCATGTGTGCATGTAAATCTAATACGTAAACAGGTATATTGCTCATATGTTGTAAAACTTTTTATTCGTTTGATGTTGTTATTTTATACGACCAAACGCATTTATATTCACTACTTGCATACGTTTTAAGATGTGATTTTGTATTCCTATGTACTTCATGTTTTTATCTAGGCTTTTAATATTATAATATCCCGTTCATTTTCAAAAAGTACTATCAGACTTTCGATTTCTGATTTTAAACTGCATTATAGGAGCCACATTTGTAACACTTATATCAAATATCTAATTTGCATATGTTTATCGATTTTATTTAAAAATTATGAAATGATTTAATATAGCATAAAAAAACACTATATACATTATGACGCACTCAAACATCAGCAAGTACATTTACAGTTATCCGTTGTTGTGTTTTCACCGATCAACAGTAGACTATGTATATGATTGAACAAAACTAACGATACGTACGTCTTTAATTAATAAAAATAATTAAGCCCATTTCTCCGATAGGAACTTTTCTCTAAGTTTCGCTTATCCTGACATAATATAGGATTATTTAATCGCGATGTCGTTGCGATGTTGTGATATTAAGAAAGTGGAATTCGTGTAACTAAAAACGGATAATACCAATTATCTATAAAGAAATACAAGTTCAATGTCTTCTTTAACTGTATAAGGGAAATCACTATGCACATTAATTGCCTCTTGATTCATACACATACCTTCAAACTTAAATCACAAATTGATCTTTGTCCATACGCAGACGAACGCCAAAGCATTTGGAATGAACAGCTAACGCTCTTCTATTCGAGAATCGTGGATACAGTCTGTTCAATTGTATTCCTTTTCTTTGTATATGGATTTTTTGTCTTGTCGTATTAAATATATTGTTCATTGTTGTTTTTTTTTTTTTCAAAAAAAAACTATCATAGTTTTATTGTTTATGCAATTTACTTTGGTGACGCAGTCGCCTCGAACTTTATCCAATTTAGACTGGTGAACATATGTAAATTCTGTTATGTGAGATAAATATATTTTGAGGAAATTTAGTTATTAAATCATTGCGAAGAACTCAGATATAGAGTCAGCGTTATTGTTTTAATGGATTATCGTGTATGAAGTATTGACAAGGTGGGAAACGGAATGAATTGTAGTCAAAACGACAAAACATTGTAGTTGGCCAAACAGCAACGTATGCACAAAATACGTAGAATCAACGCAATACCTAATGAAATCATCAATCTTACTATATTTATTATATATGTGCTGTTTATAGACAATAACAAATAATTACTAATACATCAATATCAAAATTGATGTATACAGAATAAAGTTTTCTATCGAACAGATAACAAAGTCCTTCCGCGATGTCTTGTTTATATACTTTCAGTTCAAGTTTTTTCAATACTGTTTTTCTAAAGGGAAACCACTGGAAAAATTCCTGGATATATTTGAATCGAAATACTTACACATAACAATGTTTATGATAGGGAGTGTCGCCACGATCACTTCATATCTAACTGAAACATGAAAACACTATTGAACAAACAGATCTTTCCTACGGACAGCTGGCACATATGTATTATCGCTGCTGTCCTTCTTCTTGTTCCCATTTACATATTTCGAATTAGATGTGTACGCCTGGGATTTTGCCATTTTGCAAACACTCACTTTAAATGTTCCCCTTGGGCTTGGTCAATTTGCGCAGAGCCTACATCATTGATAAAAACAAGTATGGTAAATATTGAAGTGTTTCCTAGTTGTTGCTTTCCTGACTTAGTGTCTGGAGTTTCAGTATTGTATGGTGTGTGTATTTTATTCAGGCCTTTCTATTGCTGTCATTTAAATTATCAAACAGATAAAAAAACGTTTATTTATAATTCACAAGTAATGATTCCTTTTCCGTCTTGTTTGTTGAAGTTATGTAGCAAAGTGTATTAATCTTTGAAACATATTTAGTTGTCATTGTTTTCGACATCTACCAAAGAAGTTAATAGAAATACGCAATTAAAAGAAGTTTTAATACACACAAAGCAACCATTAATCAAATGTAAATAATAGGAACAGTAAGTTTATAAACAGTACATTTTTCAGTTATTTAAATTTTCGGGACTATCATGTTTTTAATATACAGTTGATGAGCATACTGAATGCAGTGCTGTTCGCATTACTCTTTGGTACGATTCCGAATAACCGACTTGTGGAGAGTTTGGATGTTTGTTGATGACCGGTAGCCATTTTGAAGTTAACTTCTGCACAGTTCAACAGGTTTTGATTGACCTATACAATTCGACTAAACAATAAGGCACATCTAGTGTCTTTTTTCGATAAAATATTGGAAAAAAAGATTTTCTGTATAATGTTTCATTTCGCCATGATATGATTTTTTAAAATAAAACTATGGCAAAATGTTACTTTTAGTAAGAAGATGTGTTGCACAAAGGACTACTTAGCTACAATCAAGATCAAAGTCATACTTTTACTTCTAATCAAAATAGAGAGCGTTTAATGTCAAACCTCGTGTATAATATCTGTCAAAGCTGTGTGTTGGTGTATTAATCATCTTCAGTCAGCGCTATTTTGATTTGGAAAGTTACACGACTCTGACAATGATTGCTTAGGCATGTATTTGACTCTACTTCTATATTATTGATAGTTCATACTCATTTTACAACGTATTTCAGAAAAGCGGTCCTCAGCAATAACAGTCCTTTTTAACGCTAGCATAGTTGTGTTTGGTATATTCTTACTGAAATTTATCATCTTTTAGAAAAGAAAACGTATTATTATCTTGCCGAATCTTTTCAAGAATGAATACGCGTAATGCAATTTATTTTGCACCATACATCCAACTGTTATCATATGTAAAATCAAATATGGAGTTTAGATATAGTGCTCTGTTGGTTACGGATAATTTCTTACTGCTATTAATTTAAATATGCATTTGCAATCAACTCAAACCTTGACAATTTTTTCTTGAATGCAATTAAATTATAAATTCAAAAGTAAAATTCACAAAATACTGCGTAATACTTTGTAATTAAACCATTTTTTATTTATCAAAATGTATGTGTGTCACAATCTTACTGAAACAATCAAATCAGATAAAAGCATAAATGGATTAAGAGTCGGCAGAAACAGTATGAGTACACCCTTCCCCTAAAATCCGAAAATAAGCAAAAGTTTGACATTCCTTTTCGTTGATATAAGAACTTTAATGTAATTACAAATATAATATACAATTTGAACAAGATAGTTAAAAGCTGTCTGCGCCACAGCAAACAATGCTGCTGAGAAAAACCGTCAAAATCACCAGTTTCTTGTAAATTATACAAAGAAATTTAAATAGTTTATGATACACGGTAAGTTATATGACTATAATGTTATATTCGAGATTATTTCAATGAAACGTTCCAGTGTAAGTCTTTCCGACCATAAACGTCAAAATCGAATAAAATATAGGATATCTAAATTTGAAGCGAGATGTAATCTTTCTTTTTATAATATATATACTCGATTTAACAAGAGATATTCTAGTTACTGAAATGAAATGTTAACACGAGATGTGTGAAATTTGCAACGGCATCGAAAATACTAGTAATTATGAAGTTCAAAACGTTCTTTAATTTCAGCTCACACGGCGTTATTAAATACTCGACGTTTAAGGTTAAAGTAACATTAATACTAAAAAATCTACGGAAATTTCGTACAGTATTTCTTTAAATAAAGTTACGCAATACAAAATCAATGTTCCTTATAGCAAAAGCCAAAGTTTTAAAACGAGATGTTTTCTGGCAACATGGATGTTTGTAGATATAAAATGCTTGTTTTTAATTTTTCGTGTCACACTATATATGTCACAATATCTATTCATACGACACAAGAACACTAAAATGGTACCATTTTAGTGTTCATGTGTCGTATGGATAGATATCCGTGCGGGACATTACAATGGAATTAATTTGGCACGAAAAATTAAAAACAAGCATTTTATATCTACAAACATCCATGTTACCAGAAAACATCCTCACTCACCCCATTACCACACGCTCACACAAACATCCTTCGGCATTTCTAACTGTTGCGATTAACACAGACGTTAATTGTATTAGTTTTTATTGATGTCATTTTTGTGTTACATATTTCGTCAAAAACTGTTTTTACATGAGTGAGATAATGGCTCTGTTTTAGGTGTTAGAATGAAAGACACTTTACATACCAAGAAAGGAAATCCCATAAGCTGTTCTGTAACTTTGCCGTCAGTGTCATTCGCTATCGAGACAATAGAAATCTTTTGAAATGTATTAATTATTGTTAAGTTTTCAGAGACATAATATCGTTCTTTCAAAGCCGAAGCACATAGACGATGCTGATTTCTAATAATATTTTTGAAGCCGACCATAATATTTTAGACTTTTAAAATTGCAATAATACGATTCAGTGTGTTTGTGCAATCTAGACATTCCGATGATCGATGAAACTTAATTACGTTAAAAACGTGTGTGTGCACCGATTATGTCAGAACAGAAATATCGTTTTATCATTAAACAAGTCTACATAAATTTGGTGCTGTCCAAAATGCTTTCACAAACAAATTCATCGGATATAAATGGATATCAGAACCAAAAATTATTTAGCGAAATGTAAAATCATTCTTGACATTAACCCTATCACGCAATACTACGTGTTTCGCACTGTTTGATATTGGATACTTAAAGAAACAATTACAAAAATAGAATGCTTTCAATTTACAAACAGATCTTGGTGTGTATTTAAAACCAGTAATTATGTCTCGAGTGTGACACGTTAACATATATTTAGAGGAAACAAAACAATTAAATTGGAAATTTTCAGTCACGAATAACTATCAACTACACTCCAACCACGACTTCAATTCATCATTTTTGTCAGTGCAGCTCACGTGTTGTATAAGCCGTTTGGAAGTATGTTGACTTATTGGAATGCAAATGGGCGACGATACAGTGTTGCTCATTATTACTCAAGCATTGAAACATATTTGTTTTAAGAAAAGAAATTAAAATGATGCATCTTCCGCTTCAAAAAACAGAGACAAACAGTGTTATACTTTTAAGAATGTGCCAAATATGGTCCTTATAAAGATATAAACGACAACGCAGTGTCTATACTAATTGTGTAAATGTTCAATTAGTCTTATTCATGTAAGTTTAAGCCGTGTCCAACTATATTAGCTCGCATAATCATATAACTCGTTTTTAAATACTACTTAATGCAGTCGCTGTTTTTAACGTAAACACATTTCTTTCGGCTAGATCTTAATGAACAATTCAGTTTGCATTCATGAAGATGGCAGATAATTGCACTTTAACGGAAATAACTGCAGTATTGTACTGACACATACTGTTGAATGGTTTGGCATGCTGACTTCTTCAAAGCAAACACATCCTTAAATACAAACATCCAGTCATGAGTTTAATCTATTTTATCAGTTTATCAGTGTAAAAAAATGTTATAAACACAACACGTGCATTTGATGTTCATTTTTTTCAAAAACATTTATTTGACAAAACATTGAGCAGCAAAAAGGTAAAAAAGGTAAACTAACAGCTTCGTGTTCGTGTACAATAATGCGAAAGAAACTTATAAGCTTACTTGTGCTTATCAATGATTCGTTTCCTGTGCAATTCCTACCATTCTTGGTAAATCTGTCGACAAAGAAATACGCAACCCTCGAATCGAACATGTCTAATGATGTCTTACGTTCGAACAAATAAATCCATCTAAAAGCATTAGTACGCCTATTTTTAGAACAAATGGATTGACTAAATCTTCCGTCTTAATAGTTCATCAATGCAAGCAGCAAGAGAGATAGATGTTTTCACACAATCGTAACAAGAGTTCGTTGATTTTGTTATAACTGAAACTAAAAATTAACACTTTTTGCATGGCTTAGTGATCCTTGCACTGACAATGTTAGATTACCCGTACTTATAGAAGTGAGACTTATCTTTTTTGTAAAAAGAAGGGATGTAGTTGATGCGTGTTGGTAATTTCATTTCATCGTGCCTCAAAAACTCTGTTGCTCTGGTCTCCTTCCTACCATTGAGTAATAAAAAAGTCATTAAATTAAATGCGTTTTAATTCCCTTTTATGACGGTTTTATTTGAGTTGCAATACTATGAGGTTAAATATTATTTACTCTTATATGTATCATGAATATTGCTGGGCCAAGTGTGAGGTTTAGCGCTTTATAACCGGTTTAAACCCCCAGTGCTTAGCATTGACCATTCCAAGGCGGTGACCCCAGCTTTATTCTACTATATGTATATGTTGTTTCGTTTTGTGCCGTACTGTACCGTTTTGGCAATTGGTTCCTTGCCATAAATAAAGGACCACGAAGGTGTGTATGATAGAAATGCAATACTGCTGCAGCTTCTGGAGTTTCACTTCTTTATATTAAAGAAACATTATTTATAATCAGATCCTTTAATTGTTATATTATATGCATCACAATACGAATCGATAAAGAAATAGATATATGAACGTCGATTCTTCTTTGCACGACATTCATGTGATTGTCTTCAGTAAAGCTAACCCCAATACACCACTCAGTTCTATTAATAATAAAAATTGTAAATGCATAACAATGTCATAAAGACATCCACATGTATTAACGTAGAAATATACTTTAAGAAAACCAAAACGAATTCGTTACAAAGTTTGAAGTTGCTACTACGTATAGCGCTCTCTCATTAACGAAAAATTCAACTGATTGGTGCTCATTAAGCAGGAGTTATTGTAGGATAATAACCAGTTAAAATTTCAAGTACAATATATATTTCCATTGTTGTCTTGTGTAAGCCTTTACTATTTCACGAAATTTTGGTTTCGAAAAAAGGCGTCCCCACACGACTAAAACTGGCAAATGTTTGGAAATTGCCGAAAGCAGTAGTAAGAACGCCGATGTTGTTTTTGTCTCAAATAATTCTAAATACCATGACTTTCATGAGAATGCAATTATACATATAATAATGCCTTAACAAGACAGTTGATTGCAGTAATATGTTCTATTTCCGCTTCTCGTGGATCCTCTGTGAGAGTAGATATGTTATCAGAGTTTCGCTCATGGTTATGACTGAAACCAGAGCCGCTTATCGTAAGTACGCCTAGCTAAAGGTCGTATTGTACATGTTTTGTTTAGCGGGCATTATATTGATGACCTTTGCCTTTTGATGTCCTCGGATTAGGCTATCTTATTCAAATTGGTGATGTTTTCCTTTCGTTGTTTTTTTTTAATAATTAGTGTATTTGTCTTACTATTTTGGTTTATAAAATTTAATGGAAAAGCCAGTTATGAATCAAAATGCACTTAATGTATAATCTAATAATGTGATATAAGTCTGTTAAGCGTAAAAAAAATAAAAGCTCGTTGAAAATGCCAGTTCAGTAATTGTTAAAGATATATACAAACAATTATTAAACAACTCATAAGTATAACATATGCAATTCATAGAATGTCAGAACTCCAAATCTTTAAAGCTAAAAAGACTAGCAATTTTTTATTGAAATCATTTGCGCACAATTTAATAAAATTCCAAATCTAGTTATACTAAGAGAATATTGTTATTTTTAATAAATGAAAAAGATACCTCTTACTGTGCCCTGTACAGTGAATGACTAATACAAAAACAAGAATATTATATTTAGCTTCCATTAGTCATTTACCGACACACTTTTTATGGCCATGAAAGTCTGTTAAATATCTAAATGGTACAAAAATAGAAAAGTTTATTTTTATCAATAATCAAAATGCAATTTATAGTTACGTAGTGGAGTGGACTGTTTGTGAAATATCTAATGCGTTCATGAACTTAATGAAAGATTTCAAATGATTAACTTTTTCAATCGTGACATAACTTCACATGTACTGTAATCGTGCATGTGTTAAATATGAGGACAGATATAGACACTATACACTTCTTACAGGTACCCGATATTAAGAAGTTCGATTTGCTGTTACAATAAACAGTATATTCGATTACAAATACACATAATTTTACATAAGTGCACATATATTTGGCTTTTATAGACATATGCACACATAATAAAATACTACATAATGTGAGCCATACTATCAGCGTAATTACATTTTTTTTTTTAAATAGCATTTTTAAATTTAATGAAATAGTTGCTGTATGATACTAATTACGGGATTGTACAATATTTGCAACAGTAAAACTCATGTGTAAGCATTCCTCATTACAAATGAAACTTTTTATAAATAAATTGTTTAAAAAATGTCTATGTAGTTTGGTTTGTCTTTTTTCTTGTTAATATATTTGATTACTAAGTATACAAATTGTGCATACATATATTTCAAAGCTTTAACAGATGTTATATCCAAAATGCGAAAACTAAACCAAATTTTAGCTAATGAAGTTCGATAGAGTGCTCAGTTACACTGCCAAGCAAAGGCTTTAAAATGGTTTTATTAAGACGACAGTAATCTCAATCTAAGACTTATGGCCGATTAAATAAATTTGCTCAGTGGAATAACGGAGCAATGCCTCTTGATTTACAACCTTTTGTCAGACAAAAGAGACAATGCACTTAAGTAACATTCTATTAAATTATGAAATTTATTCTAAAACATGAAACTTCCAGACTAAAAAGGTCTGAAATGAGTGCGCAGGTGGTATTCAAGATGAAAATAACCATTGATTCCAATCAAAATTTCAAATGTAATTAACGTTGAGTGTAAACGATGTTCATATACAGATAAAATGCCTGTAGGTATACTCCCTTTCATTGATTTTTTTTACAAAAGCAGTCATAGCTCATATTACAAACAGAAATACATAAAATAAAGTTCTCTGTCTCAAACCTTTAATTTACATGACCAATACAATACATGCGGGATGTAAAGAATTCATCAGGTCATTACGAAGATAAATTTATTCAATGTTTGTTGTCTGAATGAAGCCGACATTTGTTCAACGAAAATAAATGCCCCGTCTCTGCTACATCCCATTTCGTCTGTCATCTGAGAATGCACACAGTAAATAAAACAACGATGCAAATTTTCCTGACAGATCGGATACAAATGTCACTGCTGGACAAATTTAGTTAATACTATAGCAATACTCTCTTATTGAGAGATGTGGGACAGTATTAAGTTATTTTGGAGTCATTTCTTTAACGTAGATTTGAATTGTGTGACCGGTCATTTGGGTGGGGGACGAATTGACAAACATTAGAATATTAAAAGATCCAATTTGGCATTTCCGACCATTACACTTTATATTGTAGGGATTAAATACTTTTGTTTATCATATTTGTGACATTCTATGTGTCACAGTTATCATGTTACAAGGTCTTAAAATGTGACACCTTAAAGACGACTGTTTTACGTAAGCAAGCTGTGATTCATGCCGGTGTGATCGACTGAGATTGTTGTAGTATCTTCTTTGTTTCGACATGACTGAACTTTACGAGACCGTAGACGATATTTTCTTATAAATACTGCTTTAATCATTTCATTGTTTCAAAAGTCCTACAAACAAGTCGTGGTACAACTTCGACATGAATCATATTCGCCGTAACATTTGGGTGATTTCATAGATCCATAAGTTATTAACAATTAAAAAAGAGAGTTTGATGTATTCACACACTCGAAACAAAATTTCGTTTGCTGTTTGATAGTTCCCCTTTACGAAAGGCTTATCACCAAAACGAGCGATGTAATCCTTTCTCTTTCGTATGTGCCCAATACGATGATCTTTGACTGTCTGTCCTTATTTGAGATGAACTTAAACACTAATGGAGTTATCCCAACTTCAGATGTCCATTAAGGTGTTTAAATTAGGGATAGGAATGGCGTTTCGTGGTTGGAAGACACTCAAGGTTATTTTTCAAGCACAGTGAACTTAAACTATATTGAGGTATCTCTTTGATTCAATTAATAATAAATTACTCAAAACTTATTTACGACGCGCAGAGTCGGTAAAATGTAACACTTCACTTATTTATGAATAATTGACATTAAACTGAATTCATTCAAAATTATATAAACTTAATGCATAGTTGTGAGAAAATTACCATAACTACATATTGTTCAATATCCTTCTTAAGCTTGTGTTTTAGTTAGACTTTTTATCTAAAAGTGAATGTTTAACCTAAAATTACTTCAGGATTTTACAAAGGATATTGTAACCTGTACACATACACTTATTGGTAATTTGTTTGAACGTTCCACTTTCCTTGATTTTCAACAGCACGTAAACAAATGACCTCCTTTCAGTACTATGGTAAGCAAGGATATAAATGTTAAAGTACTAAACGTAATGTTGAAGCTATGACTACCATTAGGATCAAATTTATGTACATAAATTATTTCATTGCTCATTTTCTTTCACCCAACGCGAGAAAGGGCCGACTTTTTCTATGAAATTGTGTTTTACACTCACACATTATTTTAGTTATTTGCTGCGGTTCTGTTCTTACAGAGTGTCAGCCTCCACGAAAAAGCGTGGACATTAAATTGATATTGATGATTAAACATAACATCAACAGTGGATATGATTTAATAATAGGAATAGCCTTTAAAAAGGCTTAAAGATTCGAAAACACTGTCCAATACTATTATGTTATATAACAACTTCCAACAACAAAAAGTGCCAAACGAAGGTTAGTTACAATAAGAAGACGGTACTATAAGAATTATATTTAGCAGTTTATTTAGAGTCCAGTACACGCGATTGCATACAAAACCTTTTCAATTACATTTACAAAGCAATACAGTGACTGCTGTTTGAACTAATAAGCTTATGGAAGATAATCGTATAATTGAAATAGAAATTATAACCTAAATATGTAAAAAAATATATAAATAAATACAAGTGACAAACTTTTCAAAACTCCAGTAGATAACGGACAACTACGTTATGCCTCCGACGCTGACCGAAGCCAATCATGCGTTCGCTCGTAAATGTTCGGATATCGTCGCGGGAAATTCCAAATATTTTGTCCCAAGAAAAAATAAAAAGCATTGTGTATCTCGTTAAATCAATGTTACCAGATTGTATCTAGCGTTGAAATTTGGGCTATTGCTATACGGAACGCTTGTATGGTTTAACTATATTTGACAAAGAATTCGTTGATTTTCAGCCTTTACGGATATTTAAGTGTGTTTGGTACATTTATAAGTTTTTTGACGGCGTATTATCATAGTTCGTCTGGAATTGTAGAATTCTGGAAAATTGTATATTAAACATTTGCTTTAAGTGAAAAGAACAATAGATGAACAGCATGATGTATGCTGCATGATTACACTTAACATGCTCAGATGGATCCACGTGGAAATTAGCGCTGGTCGGAATAACTTGTTATTATATCAAGCAACACCACCTATACTACAGGATGTCTAAATAAAATAAAGTTACATAGAGCCGCGTTTGTGTTCCATAAGAAACTTGTGTATCTGACACAAGAAGAACAAAAAGAAGCATAAAGTGAATCAGGCAATTACCATGATTCGATTAACACTGGCATTAGTTTACCACAATTGTGTCAGTCAAAACAGTTTTGTTCCATTTTTGTTGGATACCGCACAACACAACATTTCTGAAAGTTTATTCAAACGTGAATCTCTTTAAATAATCCAGTGAGATCGTTAAAAGTTTTATTACTTCATGTCGTGGTTTTTGCGATGGTGAGTCAGAATGTGATTGTTTCAAGAATTTATACGGATACGTGTAGGAAGTATAAGCTAACAAAACATTGAATCGGTTAATATCAATTAATTTGGTTTCCAGCCAAAATTCACAACAGCGTTTGACAAAATGGCTTTTATCGTTTTCCTTTACTCCGGCGTGTTGGCGTTGTTGGACAAAACAACATGTGTAGTATGATAAAGTCCCTAACATGTCACGAACGTATTTACTTGAACTCAACCACTATATGCGTAACGAACAGAAACTGATTACGTAGTATCATGTGTCAGCCAAAGCTGCAATGCGCACTTAAAGATGTACAAGATAAACAAGTTGATGAAGTTAATCAGGGGGCGCCCGAAAATAAAACTCTGACACGAATAGAAAAACCTTCGCTTAACAGCCAATATGTGTGATGGCGAAACATTGTATGGTATTGGGCATTTATTATCGTGCAACTTGAATTATATTATAATGTATACTTTTATCATCAATGCTTTCGCCATAGTTTTTAATTAATATATAACATGTGCTTATGAATTCGATCGACACGTCTTCATATTTTTGAAGAAAAAAAGGTTACAAAAAAGATAAAAATAAATAACATGCATAATTTCTTTTATGCACGAATAACTTTTATAAATGATTCATTGTGTGTCATATGCCTATTACAGTAGTTTTAGTTGCTCATGAAACTAATAGTAAACACAAAAACAAAATAAGCAATAAAGCTATTAAGATTTTATTGGCATTACTCACTAATACTCCGCACACAGTGGGCATGTAAATTCGCATCACACCGAATGATCCCGCTTCATTACTGGGGTTTAGCATTTGTATATATTTGAAAGGATTACATTTATAATGCATGGATTTAGGGGTTTAGTGTTTCACAAACCTGTGGATCTTAATAAAGACATTGCTGCCACGAACGATTATCTTTCTGGAATACTATGATCTATAATTAATATGTATAATAGCGTTGAACTGAAGACTCACAAATTGTTCTGGAAATTGACTATAATTTCTGTATCTCTTGGGTATCATTTTTCATAGATTATGTCCAGGATATAAAGTCCGTGTGTGAGCTATACCACCTATATCATCTTCTCGTGCAAGAGAGCTTCTATTTCCGACGCACTGTACTTACTGTCGTTTATCTTAGTTGCGTCTTTTTTAACTTAGGTTGTCATTCATCATATTTACCCTATCTCTTGGATAGAGACCTCGAGTCTATAAGTCCATATGGAAATGTTTCAGTACTAACTAGCATAACATAATTATACATACATGTACGGTGTGTCATCCATTGTGTATTACTGTGAGTATGTGTCTACTTAAATGGCATGGTCATCTGTTGTGAGGTGTTTAAGGCTAAGAAGGGTTGAACAATTGTGCCTAAGAGATGATTTAAAATGCTTATTTAATAAAAGGGCTTTCCCATTAATGCGTTACCAGCAATATGTAAGCATAGCATTTGCATGTTAGAGTTCTTATAAAATGAGTTTAAAGCACATCATACAGTACAGGAAACGACGCCCTTATGTAATTAAAAAACATATTCGACGCAAACAAATATTTCCCGTCCAGAAGAAAAACAAATTATTGCATAAACAACACGGGAATGTGGGACTTGATGAGTTATATTAACAATAAACACACCGCTTCCTGTCATCAATGCTAATGCAATACAGCAAGCCAGTATTCCAATGATCATATGTTTTGCGTAATAAATAAAATAAACACGAAATTAAATTATGAACAATAAACTCTGTTTACCACTTGAATATGACGCATCTAATCTTCAGCAAACAGTGAGCACCCATATTACCGCTGACAATATCGAGGTTTGCTTTACCCCAGAGTGCTGGTTAATCACATGCGTATATTTAACAAACAACTCACGTTGTTATTGACGCAAGCATTTCATTTACTTGCTATGTGTGTTGTTGTTTATTTTTCCAATTGTGAACGGCAAGTATGAACAAATAAGGTAAATTGATAAATATGCGCGGTATATTAACATACTTTTTACAATCAAAAGCTGTGTATATTCCGTGATACATTGTCTTCATTACGTTCACAGTTTTAATGCATATTATCACAGTAAAGATCTATCATTATGACAATCTTTTGACAATACTACTTTCAATACATATGTCTTGTTTACCATTTTAAAATAGCTGTCTCCATATGTATGTTTCATAATTTAAGTATTTTGCGTACAAACCGCAAACATGTTTTTTCTTTGACGACAACATATATCACATAATACCTCGTATGTCTGCTTCTCAAAATGACCTCGAGTCCAAAACTCCATTAGTGTCAATACAAATAACGTTAGAACATATACAGCTTTATGTAATAGACTAAGGGATGAAAGGTAACTTGATTTGAGAGTATATTTTCATGCCTTTATGAGGTCGATTTTAAACATGGAACGTTCAAAATACGTAAGTAGCCGAATAAAAAAAGACTTAAATTAAAGGTAAATTATTATGGATAATGTCAAAATATCAACGCAGTTTTAAATCATAATTTTTAAGCACTAAATGTACTACTGAAGAATACGCCCAACCCAAACCGTTGTTATTACAAAGGACCTTGGTGATCATTTTTTTCAGAATTCACGAACATATACATGCACAAATAAGTGTGTGTTTCTTAAAAAAAGGCATAACGTAATGCTTTTAATGTTAATTTTTGAGAACACATCTGCTAAGTTCGTGGTCAATCAGCAAAGACAGATTAGTTTTACCCTAGACGGAAATTGTTGTTTAGTCATGTTACGTCGTCTTCAACGAAAATAACTTCCATTATAATCAATATAACAACAGCTCTGTAGCCGTACAATATCCCAGTTTGTGAACAAACAAATTATTGTATCAATATTGCGAGTACATTGGATTGTACTTTCTAGTTATACGGTCAATGGACTAATTCATTTCTGACATCAATTGTATTGAAAGTGAGTGTAAACTTTAGTTGAATGTAGTTACATTCGCATAGGCTGACATCGTGTAATGACGGTAAACACGTACAGAACAAAGAAAGAAACACAGAAGTTTACGTATTGAATCTTCTAATTCAATTAATTGGAACGTTCTCCATTCCCAGTTCCTGTTTTTATTACCTAATGCGTATTTACATATAATCTTGAGTATTATATGTCGAATGAAACAATGTGACACATTTATCAAGGTATATAACATTTGAATAATTTTAGTCTATTTACCTATCTATTATGTTCTGTTCGCATATTTATAGTCATTATACATGTAAATGTATTTGCTTCAAATTCTATGATATTGCTCAGAACAGTTTATTAAAAAATATATTATAATTTGCTACTTTCCCATATAAATATATCGATTCAGGGCCATTTATAATTTGCTTGTGTATTGGATTTCTGTTAAAAACGGGAGTTGATCTGTTTAATAGTATCAATAAACATTCTCATGTATTCTCAACATATCACATAATCTTTATTTACAGCAAGATACATTGAATATTTGGACATATTTTTCCACTCAAGCGAAATTCACTTTCATTTAGTTGTTTTTCTTTTCTCCAGTTGCCCGTCTACCCAAAAAGCGTTTCGATTGTCTATGTGGGCGTAATGCCTTTTTCGTACAAGCATAAAAACGTATTGCAATTACAAATGTCTGATTAAGCTCCATCTGAGATGAGCATTGTGTTTTATGTTTAGACTTATTATTCTGTTTAGGAGTTTTAACATCTTTTCTAACCTTTGGCAATCATTCCATACATAAATTCCTCTGTCTAGCCAAATTCGTCAACGTCACTGATAACTTAATATGAGCGAAATAAAATATACCGTTTCTATGGCTTGATGTTGGTTTGACCTATCTGACAGAATGCTTCATGTTGAATCTACTGTCGAGCATTCTACGGCTGAAATGCATATAAATTAAGCAAAAACACTAATACTGTCAATAATTATGTACATTATTATATGCGTCCGTGTTTAGATCGAATGTTTTCGATTACATTTATGTTGCAACAACTTAGTCTGTTAAGCACGAACCTTCACCAGTATACATTTGAAAGACCACAAACTACCTGTTCTATGATAGAATGACGCATTTGTATTTAAGTACGCGTATGTGTTTCAGATGCAATTTTAACTGATTATAGTACAGTTTGCTTTATTGAACTATCGTTTTGAGCCAAGAATCAAGTATTACATTTTGAAGACGATTATGAAATTGTTGTATTGCAAATCAAATACATGACACATCCTCCAGAACATGGCATTATACCATCACTTCACCAAATACTATGATAAGTATTGTTTCAGCTGACATATTATAACGTTTCCACAATTCATATCGTATTCATAAGTAACGAATTTAAACAAATGTATTTGGTGAATGTTGAATATCGAGATCCTCAATAGTTAATGATTTCTTATACACACCACATGCTGCGAAGAAGTTCTTTTCCCCGTTAAATTGCGCATGTGTTTAAATATACAACCTTACCATCCGAAGTTTATTCAGAATCATGTTTGAAGGTCTCACAAAATGTGTTTACATCATGGTAGGTCTTGAACGAAACGCCCTCGACATAAACTCAACAAAACAACAACTTTGACGTCAAGTTAAATGCCTCGTCTAACGGAAAACTAATTATTGCTTAAACACTATTGTAACCTTAGACTGTACTTATGGAGTTATAGTTACAGTAAAACGCAATTTACTTCTTAGATTCAGTGTAACGTCGCACGGTTGCATGATTGAGATTGGATTAATTTGCTGTATTTTTCTTTATCAATATTTGTACAAGTTGACGTCTCTCGTAGCCGGTAAACAGGTGTACTTAAAATTGTTTGCATGACAGATGCACTGGCAGACAGTGACAACGCCTGAAACATCTTTCGATTCAGCATTTGTACAATAAGCTATAATACTCTATTTCAGTGGTCTATATAATGCACCGTGTATAATTGCAATCTGTGTGGAATGGATGTCAAACATGTTTACATAATATAATGGTGTTCACGTTTCTGTCAGCGATGATCTTGGCAGAGAACTAGTTATGAATTCCTCTGAAGTTACCTGATAAGTTTTAATGTGTTCAATTTACTATTTATTGTACTTTCGGTGCCGATCTGTTTCACTTTCTGCATTCAAGGCGTTTTAAAGAATCTTTAATAAGAGATGTTTGTAAAACATGTATTACCCTCAACTTGCAGCAAAGTCATCCCTGTGACCATGGCCTTGAATGTTTTTATTTGAAAATCAGTAAGAGTCATCCTTCTTTTTAAATAACAAGCATTCTAATTTACATCATCATAAGCATTTTCTAGATATTGTGCGAACACCCATGCCATGATACAAGCCTCTTTGACATGAGCCCTATGCCCGATGAGCTTATGTTTAACGTCTTTCTTTCGACCAAACTACTTTACCCATTTGCATGATCGTATAATAACGAGTTTTCAAGATATCGTGGAAACGACTTTCCTGTTACAAAGGCTAAACATCAAAACACTTCTTTTCTTCCTAAGAAAATAATTAATAATGTAACACCGTATGACCTTGACATTTGACTTGGTGACATTAAAATCTATATTCGCCTTTCCAATCTTAGAAGAAATAACTTTGCTTCCAATTTGCAGGATATTATGTCACAGCATTGCCAAGCTACATAGCATAACATAATTTACCGAAATAAGCCCCGGTGACATTGGCCTGTAGACATGTAGCCCAAAACATCGATCGGTGTATTCCTTCCTCTTAAGTAACCGTCATACCAATGTGCATGGTTGACGTTCATAGCGTACTCTGAAATCGCATGGAAATGAAAGGCCAACGGACCGCCAGACCTACCAACTGACAAAACTGACAACCAAAAGACAGACAGACAAATGTATATACTTCGCTTCTTCCAACGAGTTCATACTTGTTGGAAGACAGCGCATGCGAACGTAAGGAAGCTGATTTTCGAGCCCTTTCTAGTGTTCTTGTAAGCATATGATATACTATATAATAATTATAATATAATATTATAATAATATAATATATGCAATATGTAACGCTGGATAAAATGGAACAGCGTTGTTCGTACAAATTATACGGATTTCTCTAAAGTTCTACATATCCGGATACCATCTGTTACAGATAAATCTGTTTGATTAATCTGCATTTTGCACACGTAATGAAAATAACTATATTTATATCGACGTACGAGTCTACCAACATTTGTGCTAATCAATCATGATAAAATAATCTGACAGTAAGCCAATTATTAACGGCCACCTTCCTTCAAGTGTTTACATATATGCAAGGTTACTGACGTCATCCATAATAAAACAACTTGTTTTCAGTGAAAACACAGAGTAAGAGTCTTAAGTTGCAAACATTTTCCTTACATGTTCTATTCAGTTTCTCGAAGAAAGATGTCGTACGGCTGTGTAACAATATGTGAATCATCCCAATATATTCTTTACTTTATCGTTGAAATACAGACTTAAGTACGATGTAGTTTATGTCATTGTAATTTATAAAACGTGTCACAGTTTATGAAATCACCATTTTCTTTAGATACAAATTACAGTTGCGATACAATCTAGCAAGAAATCATACGTAGCAAAGCGATCGGAAACAAATTCTATAACAAAAAACATTCGAAAACACAACAACCTATAAAACATAGCAGTAATGGTCCAATAGAGTGCAAATCAATTTTGCCACCAAGGGAAATGACCATGGAAATATTCCGAAATTTAGACAATTTTGCGCAAGTAAGTACCATGTTGAGTGTTTAAATAATAGTTTATGTCAAATTTGAGTTGTGGTTATTTCATTGGATGTTTAAACAATGCAGTAATAGGTCTAATGGAAAATGTACTGTTATACAGAAAGGCTGAATCACAACATTTGCAAACAGAGTATTGTTAGCTCCGGTCGCCATTTGGAGATGAAATTTAAAAAGGCGAACGTACATTTCATTCCCTTGACAACTCATATATTTTTTCTCCCTAGTTTTATCTGTTTATTATTAGATCTTATAACGTTAGGAATGTAAAATTTAGTTTTTGGACTTTTCGGTCAGTTTGTTGTTAAAATGGCTGAAATGGTTTCGGAAGCGAGATGAAGTGAGAAAAAAAGCTTTTAAATGAGCATTGCTAAATATTTTACAGCAAATGATTTGGAATTTGTTTTCCCAACATTAAAAATGTCTAAGGCTACAGATGAAGCTATTTGTTACATAAGCTTGGTTTGTTTTCAGGTTTCTTGTTTTGTCAAAGGAATTGAGGTTCAAACATTGAACAAGACAGGCCATGACGCTAGAAACTGTATATGGCCACCATAACATCAACCTTAGTATCACATCTGATTCATATCACTCAATATTCATAAAAAAAGCTAATAGTAGTATTCCAAAAACAATAACGTTTTTATATTTAACTAGCATAAGACTTCCGATACATGCATACAAAACCCAAGCAGAATACGACTGTCTACATTTTACGTGAGACTTATGACTGATATCATTCGTATTAGAATCTCTGTATAAGAATTTATTTCATAAATGCAAAATAAGATGGCTTTGCAATGATAACAAATAAATGCAGTCCTTAAATAAGCCATGGCATGGGTGTATGGGTAAATTATTTTTCAGTATAAGTTCTTTGTTTGATATTAAACCATGTTAATGTTCCTGAAATACAGCTTATATTTGAACAAAGAGTTTCGCATTGATGAAACTTTTACTTGAACCATTATTACTAAACTGCATTAAACTCTAGTTTGCATAATCCATAGAGAGCAAATTACACTGTAAAGCTTAAAATACACACGTATGCAAAAATTCTGTAATTGATTCCAATCGGCTCAGTATTCTTAACATCCTATGAGAAAGTGTGATAAAATTAACCGAGCAAACAAAGTTCCAGCAAACAAATACAAAAAAGTTTAACATATTTTACTTTATAAAGACCATTCAACACATGAATATTGATACTAATTAATAGTAGACAAGAGACTACATAAAAAATCTACCATGCATTTTATTTCAGTAGGCGATTGTTTTAAACAAAATGAAAAATGTATGGAATAAAATTACAATATAATATAACATCTGAATTAGCCTGTTGAAACTTAAGCAGCACTAACAATTTACAACAACCATTTATATTAACAATGAACAATAACGAACGGAGCAGACAATAATGTTTTCATACTATATAACTGAACATAAAAATACGTACTGGTTAACAAAATAGTAAATATGTTAGCGAAACGAATGATTATACACAATGACTTATAATTACAAAAATTAATTAGCACAACCTGTATAATATGTTCTCAAGTGATAACATCATAACGAAAGTAAATTCTGAAAAAAAAATAATCTAAGATCCATTAATGATTGTAAAACGACACCTTTTTATCGTGCATTCTTGTTATGAACTAAACTGAATTGCTAACTTTATTAAGTAAAAATGATAACCTTTACATATTGCTTGTTTAAAACAAAATCGGAAATTGTATAACAATTTTCGAAGTCATCAGGTTCAAAAATTAATGAATCATCGGCAGACAAACAAACCTCAATATACAGATATTTTGAATATCTGATTTGTGTCAATTTTATACTATGAAATTCGAGTGTAAAACAATTATATTGTGGTTAGAATGAATTAGTGTTGTCTTCAAGACAGTGAAACAATACGAGTGCGTATTAAATATCAAATCAGGTGTTTTGTCTTAATTGTTGTTTCCTTTTCTATTTAAAGGGACTGTCAACCACGAATGACGAAAATACCGTATTTTTTACAATTATTAGTTTATATTAATTCAAATAGCACGACTGATATATAACATTACTCAATAATAATAATAATATACCAGCGTGATATTTTAATCAATATAAACTAATAATTGTAAAAAGAAATACGGTATTTTACAACTTTTCTTTTTTCGTCATCCGTGGTTTACAGTCCCTTTAAAGTTACATGTTGACGAAATGCAACACTGAGTATATTATGAATTAATTACCTAACTTATTATTATTGAGTAATGTAACTAGAATAAATAGAAAACTTGACGTCATAGTATTTACGATGAATTATGGGGAAAACAAACTATTATCATCGTAAGCAAAAATGAGCAGTGTATACCGCAAATTTATATCCTGGCGAAACAAAACAACAGCGTTTTAGTGTATTTTTATGTTTCTCAAATGGTCCATGGTGCAGTTCAACCAAATCAAATCAAGGGACAGTCAATCTGTGGCAACTCAACTGACATTTTCTTCATCATAAACATTCGAACCAGTCGTACTGTTTGCGAGATATTTAACAGATGTGAACTTTAACTTACTTTTAAATGACATTTCCAGTAAATATATGTGGGACACCTGACAAACACGTATTATTTCCAGTGAATGTCTCATGGGATGTCTGAAAGTGGCGTATTATTTCCAGTATATGTAATGTTAACATCTTCTTAAAGTACAAACCGCTCGCTAAAATAGTATTAAACACATTATCAATTGACAAAGTGTCCAAACAAACATTATTAGGCATTGATGTTAAGCGACAGTGTGTGTCTTCTCAAAAAAAATATGTATAGGTTGAAAATTACTAAAAAGCTTGAATTTTGAGTGATTGTTTAGTGATTATTTGTTGAACAGCGACATATCATGCTCAATTTAATCAAGATTAGTTTTAACGATTTACGCGTTTTGGCTTTGTACGAGAGAATATTTAAAACGAAATACGAAAATTCAAAGAAATTGACATATTTTATTTTACTTGTATTTTTTATAATACATCACAATTTAAATTACTTTTCATGTATGCACCTCGATAATTGAAAGTAACGAAATAATGATTGATGTCTTATGTTGAGAAACTACTAAGTGTAGCCCTCTTGATCGTTAGGTGATATGTTGACGTACAGTTTGCAGTGTTTTTTCTTTTTAAGAACTCATTTACAAACACAATGTTGATGAACATTGTGAAATCAAACAGTTCTTCCATATGAATTATAAGAACAATGTTGTTAAATAAACACGTGCAAAATAATCCAAAAGTATTTCAGTCGTCATTATTTGTACTATAGCATTTACGTTTCTTTCAAGAACTCAACTTACGCTATGACAATGGTTGCGAGACACGTTGAACATACTCATTGACTTCAGCCGCCGCCACAATATCGAAAAACAACCCCATTTTGCCAATAGGCTAATCTGTAGTGCGCCCATTTACGATCTTTTCTGAAATGTTTTTCAAGATGTTCTTATATTAAAAAAACTTTAAATTACCCAAAGAGGTTTTCTGTTTACTTGAGATGTTTACTTGGTTTGTGTGCGTGTGTGCCAGCAAAAGCTTAAACAGGACGAAAACGTAGTGAAAATAGTGCATATAGTATCGTTTCAATTACACACATAATTATAAAACATCGGGTTGTAGATGTATCTCACAGATGAGCTGGCAGAATTGCCAGAAATGTTTTCAAATACACTCATGTTTCACCCCATTTGTTTTAGTTGTTTGTATTTCTTAATAAAAAAAAATGTATGTCTACACTATATTCACTAGTATTGCCAAAGTGTTACGGATATGATTACAGACACTACTGCTATTATATAATATCCATTCTTTTAATATATTTATATTGTGTTTGGTTTTCGATGCCTGGTGGTTTTTTATAATAAGAATACGTCCATCAATAGACCAATAAGAATGAATATAACAATTTGTAAACTGTCTATTGTTTCTCATTTCTTCTATGTTAAATATCAAAAATGCTATAAAAACATTATGGAAATAATAGGTTCAGAAGAAACATATTTTGCAGCTTTAGTTTATGCAAGAAAACAATGTACAATGTTTAAATAGAAACGTTCTAGAAGACACATTTTAGTTCATAAATATGCATCGTTGAAATTGTAGAACATTTATTATAAGACAAATCTTTGGTGCGGATTTAAGAAACCTTCAGGTTTCTATCTTTTGAATGAGCCAAAAAGCAATCGGTTTATACAATGAACACCGCAGCAAATTATTTTATAGTTTCCAGTACCGACTGTGTAATTCTAATTGATAAATAAAATGCAAAACGACTTAAGTGTATGTGTACAGAGGACATTTAAATATATTTTTGTTTTTATGCTGTAATTCTAGTTATGTAAATTTCGAAGCATCCATCATGTCTTCCTATCTGACTTGTTATACCGTTTTGGCAATTGGTTCCTTGCCATAAATAAAGGACCACGAAGGTGTGTATGATAGAAATGCAATACTGCTGCAGCTTCTGGAGTTTCACTTCTTTATATTGTTATAAATGGCGTTTTCTGCTGTTATGTTGATCTTTTAACGATCTTAAAGTAATCACAAAATCTCCCCGACATCTCGCGAGCAATTACTTTACAAAACGCCGAGTATATAAGTGTGAACTGTAAACAACACTGTTCTTGGCTTTATACAAGAATCTTAGTTTTAAACAATTTATTTTGGACATTGTCTGTCTATTCAGGTTTATAAAGTCATGTGCCCTGCAGTACGTATATAACCAGGGATAGACACCTTTATTTATAGGCAATTTTGACAGGCAAACTTGGACCAGCAACCAAAGAGGTTATTTGGAATGGAACTACTCAAACGTCCATCATGCCATCATTCTCAGACATCTGCAATAAATAACTTGACGTCCTGTGCTTTTCTGTTAATTTAAGAAATAGTCGGTGTATTAACAAGAATATGCTGTGTGCGAACCAATCATTTAGTAAAATATTGTCACAAGTGTTTTTTATGAAACATTCTTTAAAAGAATTGACCTAATTAATTAGATATTGTGTCTTAAATGGCCGAATAGAGAACTTAGCTAGGCATCTAAGAACTACTAAATGCTCATTTCCGTATAGAAAACTGGCAAACTAACAGAATCTACTAATCTTCCAATGAAGAGATGGCCAGTTTTATAAAATATTGAGAATGATGTCTGATTAATTATGGCCATGCATCAGTTTTCTTAAATTAATTTTATTCAGTCGCGATTATAGAGAAGAAACAGGGTAGTGATGTGCATTATTTAAAACGTATAGATACGTTATCAATCTTCTTGTTTAAAAATATGACCGGAGTTGAAAATAGTTTCACTGAAATGTCTCTTGAACTTCCTACAGCAAAATTAAAACCTTAAACCCGGATGATTGAGAAAGTTTGGCTCTGTTGTCTTCAAATTTTAACTATTCATATACATAATATACGAATAGTAATCTATATTACGTTTGTTTGTATAGTACCACTTTGTAAATCCAAACTATGAATGCAGCATACAAAGGTAATGAAAACGTTATTGCTGAAACATCATTTGAGTATGTATTTTATGATTACATTTGTTCAATATAGTAAATATTTGCTTTTTCGTTATTAACATAATGCCCATCGGTGGTCAACGAATATATGTTTTTTTTTGTATTTCCACGGTCTTCACCTGATAAGGTCATGCCGTGTATGTGTTTTGCTAATCGATTTTATGTGTCACCTTGATTATGTTTTTTACTTGAACACTGTTTTGTCCTGCCCGTCCGCCCGCCTGTTAATTGGTCCGCATTCACACTTTCTGTCCAATATCTAATGAAATAATCAGTGCTGGGTTTTCATATTTCACATAGCGAGTAACGTCGTGAATACAATATCTTTAAGGATGATACTTTGGGCTCCAAGTTAAATACTACTGATACTCATTGATGTAATCAATCAAGAATATTTAAAAAATGCATAGGAAAAACACTGGGTGACAACATTATTAATGAAATAGATTAACAATGTACATTAACTGAATAAATTACTTGCAAGTCTTACCTCTATGCGCCCATCTATTGTCGTCAGAACATTCATTTAGATATACCAAACCCCCATTGCATTATTATATAAGATAGGCTGCTTTATATGGTTAAAAGATTATTTATATTTATGTATAATTCAAGTCCTATATACATGGGCGTAAAACGCTCCTTAACGGGTCTCCCATCCCAACGAACCTTTGTTCATGTCGATGTAATACAACTCTTTTGTTGCATGTTTTCCTTAAATTGTATCATTTAAATCATTATTTCAAGTTCAGATACATTCTTAATGGACTTAGAACAAACGCTCTTATATAGATATTGTCTAAGATGCAAAACGCGCGGTATTTGGCCTGATAAATTAAGATGCATGTATCAAAGCACTTGACATAAATGATCTTTATCATCGTTAAAGACAATCGAAAGCATGATGTGTGTTTTTAAATGTACATATATGCATTAACACATGCCTACATGCATACAAATGAGCAAAAAGGCATATTTGTGTAACTGTTTGTATACGTATCTACTTGTGACCCAAATGGTACGACATATGAAGCTAAAGCGCTCAGCAACCTACAGAGAATTGAAACAATTAGTTTTATAGACTCAACATGAGGAGAAAGCAATTAAATTATGCAAAGGGGATGGAAAAAGATGTGATGACTACAAAAGATCCATTAAACGTCTTTTATGTGCACAGAGTTGTGTTAGCTGTTTTAAAGAGTGTCAGAGAAAACCATTTATCAACATTCCAATCTCTTCGAACACGGCAAATAAACATACCATCTACAGACTCGTATAGCACAATGTTATATATACTATAACGCATACCACATCAATCATTGTTACCATTCAATAAATTGACAAATGCGTTATCTAACAGTCTAACAGTATGATTTATGTTTTATTTTATGTATCATGAGAGTAATCTGGATGTCAATATTCTGGAAATGCGGATGTAA
The DNA here is from genome assembly GCA_007657795.1 of Dreissena rostriformis. NCBI lineage: Eukaryota > Metazoa > Mollusca > Bivalvia > Myida > Dreissenidae > Dreissena > Dreissena rostriformis. The sequence continues at coordinate 650,608 of VMBQ01000075.1, read as the reverse complement.
TTTACATTTCTTATGTTTCTCTGGTCTATATGCATATTAGAGAGCACTCGTGCATGTATAGCACAGATATAAGTATGACGGAGGACGTAAAACGCACCACACAATATACAAGGCACAATTTACGAACAACAAATGCTATCTATTTTTTTTATAAATAGTGTTGCAGAAAAGCTTATATCCGTTAATTGGCATAATTAATATGTTTCTCAAAAAACAATTGAATATACCAAAATATAAGGATTTTTGCGAATCATATTCTTAGATGGGAATTTGTTTAAAAAATATTACAAACTCATATTAGTTTAAACATACAATAGCCTAGGCATCGAGATAATCTTTCAGTGTTGTGTACTTTATGTTTTGGAAAATAGTCGTTAATACTTGTTTGAAGGAAAAGAGAACACAAAACAATTACTAAATAAATAGGATGGTTATCAAAATGTTATAAACAGGTGGAAAACAGTTTAAATTAACAAAATGCGAAGATTATGTTTCTACGGTAGTTGAATTGGATGCAATAATAGGTGTACGCTGTTAATGCGCTGAAACCAATGATGTGTATGTTGTCAAAAATAACACGGCAATTATGACCAACAAGGCGTCCAGTTGTTAGTATTTTACAACATTTCTTTCAAGCACGTGTGCTGTCAAATATCTGTTCTTACGTATGTTAAAAGGTCTAATGTCGGTTGACTTTTAGTATTAGTTACCAATACGATGTCGTAATTATGCTGATTCCTATAAATAAAATTGATAATATCCTATAAAGTAATACCAATTATCACTCTATGTATATTGTATTTTGATCCGACAGTAGTTTAGGTCCCAAAAGGCATTACATTATTCTATACTATAACTGAGTGACGGGACATCATTTGGAAGTTGGCAAATAGTTTAAAACGGTATATGTCGTATTAAATTCTTATATTGTTTGTATATTTGGAAATGTGGAAGCAATTAATAAGAAGCATATACATTGTGTGGAACATATGGGGACGATAATGAGTTGCAAACAGGGTTTTGAATATTTAAACCGTGGTTGTTTAAACAAAGCTCGCTCGCGTGTTGAACGATACTTTAAATTGTAGTTTAAATGAAACAGTCTGAAGTTTTGTTTTGCATGATATTAATTTTTTTTTTAAATACTGCAATAACATGTTAGGTTGTTGTTGTTTTGTTGTTGTTTTTTTTTTCAATTGTTAATACTTGAGCTACTCAATAATACAGATATTGTTTTCATTTTTGCCTGCGCCAATCAAAACAACCACTGTATAATTTAACATTTAGTTTATTATGTCAATAAATGTCTCCCCTGCAGAACGTTTTAATGTGACATAGTAGAGAATTCAACTGACCAGAAAGCGCCTTATTATCATATTTATATGATAGCCTGCGATTTTGAAAGCGTGAGCTCGATTCTTCATCAAAATCTTTCGACAGTGTATTAAGTTTTCTTAACGATACCCGAACCATTCTTCTTGCTAAAACGTGCCTAGGGGGAGATGCATTGTTTGAATACGTGTCCAAATTTCGGGGAATTTACGGCGATATGCCCATGTAACTTTAAGGTTGTTCTTTGAAAATCGTTTTTCATCGAATATGTCCCGAAAGTTTGGGAAACCAGCAATAAGTCAAATGATTAATAATAATAACGAATATACGGCAAAGCCTTTCAGGTACTACACTCAATGTTTATGGACACGTTGGTTTATAGGAAGTCTCTTTAAAACTTCTAAATTAAAATCCAGTCTGATTGGGAAAGTATCGTCCCTGATTAGCACAGGCGAATTTGCAAATTCCGCTTTTATGGAATTTTTCGTTTAAATGATGTCTCTTCTTAGCGAAAATCCAGTTTAGGCGGACTGCACAGGCTAATCTGGGATGACACTTTACGCAAAAGCATTTTGCCCAGTTTTCTCAGAACACGCCACAAATCTTTAAAAAGACCATAGTGTGTTTTCCCGGAGTTTTAAGAACAGTTTATAGTTGCATATGTGATTCTTAATACTGCTTCAACATGTTTATCTGGAAAGGATAATACCTCTAAGAATTATGTTATTATTTCGTTTTATTGATATTTGATATACCTGTATGTTGGCATGAGCTGAAAAGCGTTGGATACATTTTGTCTGAATAAAAAGTAGTTTTGAGCATTTAAGCATAACTTGTCTGCAGAAATGTTAATCGGGATTCAATGTGCTATTCAAACAAATAAAGAAAGCTCACCATGCACAAAACGCACACCATGGTTATGTATTGTCATTTAGATATACGTGTTTTCCTTTGCTGGTCTTTGTCTGAAGGCTTTTGACCTATCGCTTACAGTACAATGTACTACATATACGACATATAACGCAATACTAGAAATACAATTATTAAATCTGGGATCACCGCAAAGGAATGATGAATGCAAAGCATTTGAGTGGTAGATAAATTTTTAACTTCAATCAATAGTTCCAGAACCAACTTGTTTGATTCGAAATGATGTGATAACCCAAACAACACATTGTTTAAATACAGTAGGCGGAGAATCCCCTTCTAAATAAAACTTTTATAATGTGCACAATTCGCTTGTAATTCCTTATTAGCGACTATGGGACGGTTACATACTATTTCATGCATTACTTACATGGCATTCAAAGGAATTAGTAGGTACTAAATGGAATAACAATTCTTAATGATATAACTTTTGAGTGTCACTTCATTTGTAATGTTGTCCAGTTGTTCCAACATTTCTATGGATGGGTTATGTAAGATATACGATTTCGGTTTCTGTCCCAGGTCGGTATCTGAAACTCTAAATTGTTCCACGCCAACATCCCCTCTAGTTTATATATGTGAGGAAATGTGCAGAAAAGTAGAAGTACCTTAAAAGTATTAAGAACGTATGTTTTATTTCAGTAGTTTCTGATTCAAGCATCACTTTATCCTGAGAGGTACAAATATTGTCACAAAGCGACATGTTTGCAAGTATACTGGTCATTTCTGCAGAACGTGTGTCAATAATATTTTCATTTGAACAATTATTATTTTACAATAAACCACTCGACAACTGTCAATCAAAGGATTTAATAAGCCCGCGATCAACCAATAAGATATCGATTTTGACACACCCTTAGCAGCGCCTTATTGTCGCCATTTTGTGAAACAAACACAGTGTGTTGTAGAATGCGATTGAACGTTTCATTTAAGATTTTGACATTTATGTAAGTTGACTTATTTGAGTAACATTCGGAAATGAAAATGCTTGTATATACCTGCGTAACTAATATTGTTCAAACAGAAGTGTTAATATTCATATGCGAACAAATGGCTAAATAGAACTCAATATACAACCTCATACATTTGTCACAATGTACTGGTATGTTTGGTACTGACCATCCCATCATGTTGGTATATCGGAAGAAACATGAAATTGCTTGTCTCTAAAAGGACCTGTTATCAGATTAATACTCTCCAAACGAGTCAAATGAATTATGCAAAAAAAGGTTTTTAGAAAGCAGAGGAGAAAAAAAACCTTAGCCAATACAAATACATTAGCAATACCCGTTAAATTTATTTAAATGTGTTTAAGGTAAAGATTACGGTAGTATTGATCGTTCAAACGCATAACTTATCATTATCCATTTTATACGTTTACAAACTTTAATATATTATGAGCTGGCGAAAATATGCAAAATATGTTCTTGGTTAATTTGTATAATTATGTATTATTATATACAAATGTAAATATTTATATTACCTTAGCCCGTGTAACTGCAATTAACTTGAAGCAACATTATGGTAAGTAAATTAATGTTGAATTATTTTAGTAATGGTAATAGAGAGATTAAAATTAAACTAAAACTTTTAATGTATGTGAATTTCAATCATTAATACCATGTATGATTATTTGTATTTCGATAAACTCTCTTCTTTAGCATACATGGTAGAAAATACTATCCAAAATCACCGGTTTATTCTAAATTAAGATGCGCGCGTCTGCTACCATTAAATGGGGGTTTTCTACTCTTTAGGTAACGTTATTAGGTGGGCTGAGGAATAGGTGATAAACAGACTCGTCAACTTCACGCAGGTAAAACGTAAATACAATCAAAGTAAAATTCCTCTGTTGCAGTTTATTATAATGTAACACTTGTCAAATCGGGACATGAACAGGAAAACACATTTTTTTGTGAAAGAGTCAACATATGTGGTTTACGCCTCGAATCCATGATTTAATCACTAAGAATAAGTGTTACGGATAAATCTATGTATGAATGTTATTTGAACACGTTACTGAGACTGGAACAAAAAAAACAATTATATATCCGCCTATATTTCATATGTAAGCGTGACCTTGTCCGTTGAGAATCGTGTCTACATTAACCCATTGCAAAACGTCTCAATGCTCTACAATATGAGCGAAGTTTCGTGAAAATGTGTTATTGGCCACATGCGATAACGAATGTACATTAAGACACAGGTTCACATATTCCAACTTAAGTAAGCGCAAATGACTTATTCTTTTTGTGGATTTTCACAGTTTGAAAACCAAGAGTCATGTTTGATAAATGTCTTCGGATTGTATAGAGTAAATGTAGCGGACAAAACATACTACGGAAAGAAATGAAGGGTCGAATAATTGATAATGAATAATAACCTAAGCATGTGTGTTTCGTAAAAACTTGTACAAGTCAAAGTTATATAATTATGTTACAAACATACTGATGGGCGGACGGACAGACGGACGAAAATGATTCATATAACGGATTGCAGACAAATAATTTCCGCAAACTTTATTCTGATATTTTAGCTGTACATTTAAACATAAGTTCATTTCCCTTTGTTTATGTTTTTCATTCAAGTTCAAGTATTAAAGAGTGTTCCATGTGATTTTAGGCCATGATCTCATTAAAGCGTGAACATAAAATTAACAGATACATACTATAAAGCAATGTAATTCAATGTTCATTTTTAAATTACACAAGATATGTTTATAAATCTGAAAGACCCTCTGCAGGTCAAGAACCATCTTTTGCCTAATTGTGTAAACGTGGTCAAACATTTAAAGAGAGCTTCGAAAAACAGAAAACTTTTAGATGAATCAGGTGCCCTAAATATGTATTGCTTTTGACTTCTCTCTGATAATCGACCCTTTCTGATATATAATGATCATGTTCCTGCTTTTAATTGTGTAAACCCTGGTGGACGATTTGGCTTATATCGAAGTGAGTGGGTTTAGTTTGGAAGTAAACACTAAAAACAAATTAGGTCAACTACTTATGAATCGAAATCTTCGAAGTGATACACATAGGATAATATGGTTAAATGTGTAGACATCAAAAGCAGCAGTTATAATAATGTCTTTTAACATTTTGCACCTGATAAAGTGTTTGTAATAATTTCAGAAACTAGAATCGTCTGATCCATTTTCTTTCCGAAAGAATACGGTAATCTTTCCATTATTAAAAGCAACTACCATATACTTATTGCTTGAAACTCTATTTTCCATCCGATGTACGCCTTGATGATGATGTGTGCCATTGTTTACAGTAGTGCAATCGACGTTCAAATAGCGTTTGACGAGAGACTGTGCATGTCTGTTACGTTGAAAATGCAGGCGAATTGCTCGGCAATAAAATAACTTCCGACATCCTCTTCGATACTTTTTGCTGAAGAAGCAGTATATAATTGGATTCATACCGAAGTTTGATGAACCTAGCCACTGGGCGATTGGCAGTAGTATTTCGAAGATAAGATTCTGCTCTTCTGGTGGAAAATATAGAGACCGTAATAGAGTCTCAAATAAATAGCATAACCTGGGAGCCAAGAGAACGCAAACAATAGCACGATCACTGCCAACATTTTTAAAACCTTCACTTTGGATTTATAGATAATGAGCCTTCCGTGTGTTTGAACACCGGGTGCATTCCTCCTCCAAACCTTGACGGCAACTAGTAGATAACATATGAGAATCATTAAAAGAGGAATGATATAGCACATGGAAAATAAACCCAACACAAAGTAACCCCGCTGTAGATTATACGACGGCCAAATCTGATGACATATAGGTACACTTGGATGATCAGGGTGGTTGTAGAGCTGGTAATACACAAGAAGTGGTATCATCACTGTCAATGAGAAAAGCCAAATTGATGAAATTGTTGTTCTAGAGGCACAGCGCGAGATTTTCGAGCGCCGACTGTAGCAGATGGCCAGGTACCTGCAAATAGAATGACGTAACATTTTTATTGTTTTATCTGGTTACCTGTTTTACTGGTTCCGCGTGATAAGATGAACGATGAGAAAGAATCCGCGATTTGTTATATGTTTATTTTTTTAAACAGAAAGTCAACACAAAAATTTATTTAACGTAAATACGCTCATTCCGTTCCATACAGCCTATAGATAAAAAAAAACACCGAATGGTAAACGCAAGTTTTAATTTTATTGATCTCAGGTTGATATTTAAGATGGATTTTCAAAATCATCATCATTATTTCGATGTAAACAGAATGGAAATTCATATCTAATTTAATATATGACAGCCAATTCACTTATATTACCTATCAAATGCAATGGCAGCAAGCGAGTAGACCGATGCACAATTTGCGACGCTGCTGACATACGGCGAAACCTTGCACATGAACTGGCCGTACCTCCATCCTGCAATGTGGATTTTTCTAGGGTAAATAACTAGATGTATCTAATCAATTGGTTCACAGAGTAAATTGATAATTAACACAACGTAACTCCGTTTTGCTCTTGTGCATTTGGATGAAAAACAGAGACCACACTCTTGGAGCCGATCAGCATATGCGGGACATTTGTCGAAAACAACGTCCATTCCATCAATTAACTTTTACTACTGGGTTTATATTTTGCATATGTGCTTCTAATTCACAGGTGCATTAACGATATAAATAATCATTCAAATACACCAAACATGTGTAATCACATGTATTGATTGACATTCATGGAGTTGATTTTGATTAACAAATTAGTTGTTCGAATATTTGTGTGTTCATGGATTTACAATGTTACCGATTTTTGTATTTTGTATAAAAAAAATACAAATATAAATGACTAAAATATTACGTAAACTTCAATTACTTATTTTAAAGAAATACATTAATAATGCAAACATAATAATTATATTATAAGCACATTGCTTAAACAGGCTATCAATGTCCTAACCGTCCTATTATAAGATAATGGATCACGGTTCACACCGGTGTGATGCAGTATTATATTAGCCGATATATTTTATTTCGCTGACATTCCTTATTATCGTTCAAGAACAACCAGACGGAAAAGCGTTGAAAGGAAATTGCAATCCCCGTGTTGAATCATTTGTATTGATAAAAAAAACTGTATTTAATTATAATTGGATCTGTGAATTGAGAGGTTTGTCTGTATTAGGCTGTCAAATTACACTTTGATTGATGCGTACCTTAAGCAAAACAAGGTGGTAACTTTAGTTTTTCTTTGAAATTTTCTTTTTTTTTTGGCGGACTTGGACAGACGGGCAATTTATAAATTGTATTTCAGTTATAAAAGAAAAACGTTTTGTAAAAGTTTACTTAATAATGGCAAAAAAATGTGCACGGCATTTTCTGCGAATCTTGGAAATGGCGTAATGAACAAATACTAGAAATATAGTTAAGTTGTGAGATTGATGGGATGTCAGTTTTTTCCTCCTGGTGCAAATGCAGTTTGAACAAAAACGAATTCAGCATATTGCTGAATAATTGGTGTATTGCACACTTTTTTAATTATGATGTGCGGAACTCCCTTTCTCGGGAGATTTCCTTTTAATGTTTGGGTATGTACGGACGTATACAAATATATACCCACAAATAGTTACATAAACCCCATTTCATTGGCAAAATCAAATTCGTTTATTTCTCTGAGGTGGTTCAAGTCTTATCAAGTATATTTGAGCTTTAACTGACAATAAAACAATGGTCACGATGGTCGTTAACATATCATCTTATTCCTAGTTTGCAAAATTTGCATTTGCCATTAGTCGCATATGACCACTTGTAAATAACCTGCCGCCAGTTGCGTAGAAACATCACAATTTGCATAACATGTCATCGTCGGCCACGAAGTTGTTTTGAAAACGCATAGATATTGCAACAAACATAACTTTTTTTATATTTATAAATCACTGTTAATGTTTATTTGTTTGTTTGTTTTTTGTTGTATTTTTTATTTTATTTTTAAAGAAATGATTGTTATCAAGTTCAACAGATTTTTGAAAAATAAGACACGGTTAGCATTCGTAAAAGAAACTGATGCGAACAAATTAAGTTATGCCCATTATTTGGAAATAATGGAAATAATTTTTAAATTCCGCTGGTTTAAATATGTTAATCATTTCATGATAATAGCAACTTAAATCGTGAACAATAATTTTACATTATTTTTCGGTGCAGGTTGAATTAAATTCACTTATAAAGAATTGTGTTGTTTTTTCTTTTTCGATTGTGTTGTGAAGAAATTTTACATTAAACCCAGTAAACCGCATTATTTCAATATTGTGTCATCTTAATGTTGAATTTCTCACAAGTGGTTGGTCATCTCGAGATGCAATGCATTTATGTCATGTGAAATTATTTTTCTAGAACAGCGGCTATAAACATAACATTATTAAAATTGGGAACACCGCACTAAAACGGTCAATGCAAAGCATTGTGGGTTTTAATCGATTCGAGACATAGTCGATCCTCACATTTACACATCACGCACCAAAATTAAGTCTATATCGATCTTAATCAAATGTACATTTGCAGACAGAACAATGACAACATGGTTGCCAAAACGCGACGCATGAATTGAATACTACGCCCATAATTTAGTGTTCTAGTGTTTTAACTTTTCGGATTTCTATTAAAGCGATAATAGGATATGTTTGAAAGTAATTAGTATACACAAGAATATGGTCCATCTATGAAAGATACTAAATGATCAAGTTATCGATGTATGTACGGGGAATTTCAAACTAGGTGTAGAAATATCGTAAACATGTTTTAACCGCATAACAAAAATTTGCTTTGCTGCTTAGTGCCTCGGCTGAAATATGACATTATCAAAAAATTACGGGGAATACGTTCTACCGAATACACACAGCACAAATCAAACTTCTGTAAGTAAAAATACCATACAAAACATGTGAGCAAAATACACTGTAATTGCACACGTTGAGAAAGCACAGTACGTACAATGTTTACATACACAAGACCTGTTATTCTGCGACAACATAATTAAAATAGAACTGTATATTATTGCACGTTATTGATCATCATACTCTCATTGGCGAAATAATACCACATCTGAAAATATTATTGTTTTTTAACATAGCCAAATACAACAACACGCGCAATAACGAGAAGTAACTCAGTTCATTTTCATGACGTCACATGTTAATTAAGTAGTGTTGCAGTCTTTTTGTTGACAGTCGGAAAGAAGACAGCAACATGCGGTGAATATGGGATTAAACAATACCAGATAAAGTCGATTACATTTACTTTCATTAGCTCTACACGAAAACCTGAACCACTTGCCAAGGCTTTCTAAAAGCAACTCTTTATTAAATTATTTGTATTGAATACTAACCAAGTATTCTCTAAACATCGTAGAAATGCACAGAACCAGCGCATATAAATGAAGTATATTAAATGACCGGATATTCATCAAGCAAAATCAATCTTTTCAACTATGAAATAGTATGTTATCAATCGTAAAGCATGCTAAAATACATGTACATCTATTTTCGTAGATATGGACACTAGATTAAATTTTCCATTTGAGGATGCGAGTTTGTAAAAATAATACAAAGCTAAAATGTATAGTCTATCGCAAAAATGATGACATCCTAATAAACGATATATGGTTGGTACTCACCGGTGAAAAAATACTTCCGAAAAACGTTATAGAAAATGGAAGGCATACGAATTATGATTTTGTATTTAACAACGTTACACTAGAAACTGTCACTTCATTTAAATATCTCGGTGTGCATCTCTTTAAAAACGGCCATTGGAATAGAACACAGAAACATATTGCAAAACATTCGCAGTCAGCGCTCCATAACCTATTTATCGTTTTTAATCAGTAAGGACTAAGCACTAAAGAAAAATGCAACTTATTTGATAGTCTAGTAGGTACAAAATTAACATATTCAGCGGAAATATTGGGTTTGAAAGAAAGTAACGATATAGAACTAGTACACCGAAAATTTCTCAGGAAAATCCTTACAGTTAGAAAATCAACAAATTCAGATGGTCTATATGGAGAATTAGGAAGGTACCCAATTATTATAAAACAAAAACTAAAAGTACTTAAATACTGGATAAAAACAATAAACCCGAATAACAAATTATTAACAAGAAATATTTATCATATGTTAAAAGAGGACGCTGATGAAAATATCACATACGGAAATAAAAACTGGGCCTTTGAAATAAAATCTCTACTAGAAAATATTGGATTAGCACATATCTGGTGGAATCAAAACGAAGTTTTACCAAATGATTACGACCTAAAAATTATATCAGATCGAATATATGATATCTTTAAACAGTCGTGGTACTCAAACATTAATAATTCAAATCGACTAGCCTCTTATAGCACCTATAAGGAAGATTTTGAATTTGAGACATATCTTAATCGCATAAACGTAACAAGATTTAGAATTGCCCTCACTCAGTTTAGAATATCCGCACACAATCTTGCGATTGAGAAAGGACGACATGAAAATATCCCAAAAGAAAATAGATTGTGCAAATATTGTAATATGAAAGTAATCGAAAGTGAATACCACTTCTTACTTGTATGTCCAGCTTATACCACAATCAGAAAACAATATTTGAAACCATATTACTGTCACTGGCCATCAATAAACAAGTTCCGATCTCTTATGTCGTCAAAATCCACTAAAGTAATAAACAATTTATCGAAGTTCATATATTATGCAACAAGATCACGAACTCTTATTACTTCGAATGTACCCTAATTAAAAAGCACACTAATGTCTCTTGCATCATGTATAAGAAGATAGTTTAAAGTACGCTAAATCATAAATTTAAAGTTATTATTTATAATAAAGCCGTCATTGATATGTTCAACTAACTTATATATTTTTCTTAAGATCATATTGCGTTTAACGCAAAAATAGCTCTAATCGATATGTGTAATGAACTCTGTGTAACTCATTTTATATTTATACAGCAACATTTTGTCGCAATAAATATTGCCTATATTTTGTTTGAAATTCTAAGTCACCTACATGGAAATACATGTTTGTTGTTATTGTTGTAAATAAATATAATATGTACTATGCAAATTTTGCTTGCACGGCACTTACATCTATGTTAATCCTTTTCAGATTAATGTTTGTAATATTTCATGTTTCTTTCACTTTTCACGCTATAATTCTATTGTTGGCTATAAGTATGCATTGTGCTATTTTATGCCAGAATAAAGATATGTATGTTATATGTTATGTTATTGGCACACATAATAGAACCACAATCAAATGCGCGACTGCCATATTAAAAATGAAATAATTCGTAACATTGTGCAAACTCGGCTCTTTGTATATCACAGCTATGCCAAACGTGTTTCCAAGCAGCCCGTACACAAACACGAGCCCGTTAATCAGGGCATACACGACTATTATATGCGAGGGCTGCTTTAAAAGTTCGAACTCCATCTGAGTCATGTTTTGGTCCACATCACTGTATATTCCACTCGTATCGTTGCGCAGTCGTATGACCTGATGCTACCATGCACTCTAAGGACAAGTGGAAAATATTGTTTAAAAAAAGATGTACAATCACACAAAAAAACACGCCCTATTTTATGAGTTTTATCTCATGATACATGAGTACAGAAACATTATGTTTAACCTGTTAAAACAATTATTTTATGTCTTTGTGCCTGCCTCTTGAACCCTCTTTGGATGAAAAAGGTGCTACCAACAAATTGTAAATAAACACATGTGTACGATCTTGCAAATACGCAGTAATTCCCACAGTTTTGTGAGAATGCTTATGGTAAAAAAATAAAACTGCAAAGTATTATTTTCTCAATATTAATTTCAGGATCGTCTAAACAAGTGTATCCAGTCTAGACAGGCTCAGCTAAATTAGTTAACCTTGCAATGCATATAAATGTGTGCCCGAAAGCTTACAACCATTTATCGTATATTTTTAGCAAAGTTAAGATGGATATTAAAACAAAACTTTCTCTGTTCGACTCCCTAGTGGTACCAATTATTTTTAATGCATCTAAAATATGGTTTATTTGCAATATTGATGAAGTTGACAAACTCCATTTTAAATTTTGTAAAACTATTCTTGGTGTGCGCTCACGGACTTCTTATGCCGCTGTCTTAGGCGAACTAGGCAGATTTCCTCTCTCTATTATATGCAAACAACGGGCACTTAGTTATTGGGTTAAAATCAAACAAAGTCCTGAATATGTTATGCGCACTGTTTATAATGAACAATGTAATCTTTACAATGATTTTATTAGGGATAATAATAACAATAACAAAAACTGTGGTGTACCTTTGTAAAACAACAATTATAGCATCTAGGACTCGGAATTTTATTCAATAATTAAATTAACAATTTAAATTATTCTAATTATATCAACCAGGGATTAAAAGACCAATTTATCCAAAATTGGCGCGATTCAATGTTCAACCAACCGAAATTAGAATACTATAGAATATTTAAGACTGAATTCGCGTTTGTAAAATATTAAGATTGCATCAATACTACAAATCACACACAAAATTTATCAAGATTTAGACTTCGCGCCCATAAACTGGAAATATAAACTGGTAGATATAATAACATACCAAGAGACCAACGCACATGTAGACTATGTAACTCAAACTTTTTGAATTTGAATATCATTTGTTTCTAACTGGCCCAATCTATAAAGATCTTCGAAAAAAAATTGTATTCGATCAAACTGGCCAAATTTAACGAAATTTAAAAACAAACACTCTCTTGTCAACATAATAAAGTCATTAAGAATGTTGCCAGATTCATTACTGATACCATGAAACTACGTTAGGAAAAATTACAATCATTTGCTGCTTCTTAAATAAATATTGTATGAAACCCTTATTATATTGTCGATATATTTCTTGTTTGCTCTTTTCTTCTTTTTTTGTGTTGTTGTTAATACGTACACGTTTGTACATAATGTGTAAACACTTTCAGTGTAGTTCGTGTTTATTTGCATGATTGTATTTGTATTGTACTGATGCACTTTGACTATACCTTGTTTACTTGTATGTAAATGGTCAAAGGCGTTTTGCCGATATACCAATACAAAACTTGAAACAAACTTGTTCTTACAGTTAACAGATATGGTTATTATATTAGTGCGTGAATAACAACACTTAAAGTGTATGTTTGTTGTGGTTAATATTCAACTTACGTCTCTTAATTTGCAATATGTAAAACAATAGTTTGGTTTCACAATTGAACAGTATGATGATACCAATCTTACAAACATTAAAGCATGTATTGCTGTTGTTTAGTCGTGCTCATAAGATTGATACAATGCCACCAACGACTTCATACTTAATGAATATTAATATGCTGCCAAAATGTCTTGTTAATTCAAGACAATGACCAAGTATTGTTCATGATCTGCCCATTGCTGTAGCTGTCGAGGAGGAATGCTTTACTAAATTAATCAATAGATTATAAATCATATTGGCATAATCTGGGAAACTCATGATCCCATTTTGTTTTCATACGACACCAAATGTAATAAAGGAAATCATGAGATCGATCAAATGCCAAATCTGGCATTATAAAGATGTTTGCTCGTATTTGCAATTTGTATTCATACGTTCGTCATAAGGTCATCCAATATCTACTATATTCTAATGCGTGGATTCGAGTTCACAAATACGGCATATTGTAATAGTATGTAACAACAATAATTTTGGACAAAGTGTTTTAAGACTGAGTCACCAAGTCATCGTTTATTTACCGGTCCGGTTGCGTCTTCGGGACTGCAAAAATGGCTAGATCTGCCCCATGTGACATTATAGGGGGGGGGGGGCTTTTAATTATGACCAAAAGTAGCCCAAACTGAGCCCGACTGGTATTCGCCAAAGATATAATTTTGAGAAAAAGAGAGGCACGTGTATCTCCAAATCACGTTACTCCAAGTAACAGAATTTTAATTATTACGAATGCACACATTACTTGTTGGTGTTTTTTGTATAGCTTACGAAGAAGTGCTTCTACCAAAACATTACGTTTATTTTTCGTGCGAATACTACAAAGCATATCACGACATCAGACAACATTAAACATAGTTCTAACAAATCATTTGTGTTTGTACGCGAAGGTTAATTTAGGATATACTTATAATAAAAATTAAGCGAATGTACCAATACATTATTCGATTTAATTATTTATATTATACTAAAACATAACCTTTTAATATGGTGCCTCCTACAGCTTTAACAACTGAATAACACCCTTTTTAATTTGGCACACATCTCGATAATATCGCTGTCTGCTTGGTAATCGTATTAATAAAATGTGCATACAATTTAAAACGAAAGATCCAATAATAAACTAGATAACAGTTGTGCAAATAATGAGTTGCTTTTACACCATGAATCTCGAAAATAGTTGTTTCTGCTATGAGCTTGTTTTGTGCCACTCAATAATTTAAGCATATTCAATTTGAATCTCAAGTGTAATAACTCCGAACAACCGTCAGAAGCTGTTCTAATTGCCCGTTCCCATCTTTAATTCATGGTGCAATCTGGTAATCATACGAAACCCAGCAAATGCATCGTGTTATTGCATAACTGAAGATACTGTGGTGTTCACATATGTTCTCGATGTATTTAAATTATATTGAGAACTATTTTATTCTTAATAAGTTTGAAGGAGTAAATCTTGGTATGTTAAAAAACTGTTTTTATTTGCGGATTCGGAAGCTTGACTGCAAAATGGATTAGGTTGTTAAAGCAGTATTGTACTAAATGGACGCTATGCGTAAATGTGAATAAAACAAAAATATTGTTGTTTTTTTAAAGGCGGACTGAATAGACGAAATTAATTTATTTTTATAAATGACACATTGTAGAAATAGTAAATAGTTTTACATACCTAATTATAGTATTTACCACTGGGGGTTCCTTTTTAGTAACGTATGATGCACTCTCAGGAAGGCTCTTAAAGCAATATACAAGCCGCAATATAATTTAGTTAAATACCCAGATATATCAGTTAATCATAGACTTGATCTTTTTAATAAACTTATTGAACATATTCTAAGCTATGGTTGTTACGGATTGGGGTTAAATAACAGTGTTCAGATTGAAAGAATACGTAAACGATACTGTAAACAAGTGTTAGGTGTGAGGTTGCAAACACAAACTAATTTCGTTTATGGAGCACTGGGACGTTTACCGTTTATAAATAAACGTATTATTTGTGTTTAAAAGTACTGATTTAAAATATTACAATCCGATGATGTCAACTACATTAAAATCGTTTTCGATATGTTATTACATGATCATGATATATGCACAGAAAATACGTATTCGGTTAATTCTCTCAGGGATTTATCAGACAGCTTAGGTTTTAGTGAAGTACGGTTTTTTCAAGGGGTACTGTAGGAGATATTAATATATTTTTATCCATAGCTAAACAACGAATTTCTGCTATGTTTTTGAAAACCTGGTCAAGTAAAATGGAAAATACGACCAGAGGTAGATGTTATAGCCATTACAGTAGCTTTAAGTTCCAACCATATTTAAATGTCTCAAAATTCGTCTTAGAATATCTGCCCATAGTCTTGAAGTTGAAGCAGGGAGATGGCACAAGCCTGAAAAGATACATTTTCAAAATAGAAAAAGCAAACACTGTAACGTTCTTGAAGACGAATTTCATTATTTACTTGAATGCCCAATATTAATTAATTTACGTAAGATATATACATAAATAAATACTATTGGAAGAACACAAACATGATCAAGTTTATTGACCTCTTACAGACTGACAATGCAAAAAGTGAACAAAATATATCCATTTTTGTTTTTAAAGCTTTTAAATTGAGAGCTGATTTATATTATAAATAGTTTCTCTCCAATAATTTCATGTATTTATCAACTTTATATCAAAATACGATATACGATAACGTGTATACAACTATGTTGTATTGAGATTTTGATCTACGTTCTGTTAAAATTTATGTACATCATTGACCATAAGTGAATGTATTGTGTTGTAATATGTGTTTACTCATGGGCTTAGAGCCTAATTTATGTTGAATAAACTATAACCTCTATGTCATGTGTAAAAAATGTTTCATCGTTTCAAATGACTTAACACTACTTCTTAAATTCATTGCTAATTGACAATCATTTATATAAAAAACTTACAGTGCTTACTTTATGAGAGGCAGTATACGTACGAGGAAACCAAATGTAAACCAAACGTTAATAGAAACTGACCTTTCATTTGTTCACGACGCGTATTTAAAATAAAAAGCGAAACATAAATGAGAATATAATACAACGTATTGATAACCCAATACAAAATACCATCCCTTTCCTTCCGTCGAAAATTTCAGTCCTCTTTTGGGTGCGGTTTTAATGATCGTAATCGCAATAAACATGAGTTTTCTTTTAGTCACGTCTAGACCGTTGGCACGAATATGAAGTTAGCGGGATTTCAATAAAAGGGACAAACCATCTCCAAAAGGGTGGGATTTACATTTCGTCAAGCAATATGTTGAAACTGAAACTTCTGCTTAATNATCACCTCAAATAAACTTATCATCAACAACAAAGCAACTACTACAACAACTTCGTCGTCTAATGCTTAATGTCCTTATCGTCGGTTTTACTAACGGTCTATTCAATAAGAACAACAACAGTAACACACGATAACGAGGGACAACATATGATGAAACGATGATGTATTTTATACTTCAATCTTTGATCAATGATTACCTTTGAATGTTACTCAGAACTGAATGTTGCTATGTAAAAAAAATATCAGAAGGGCACGAAAAGAAACCTCATGTAATGCCAGGAGGCATGAAGATGTCTAAATATCAGCGCAGCCAATGTTTGATGTGTAGAAAAGCCTAGCCAAATATGTGTGCATCTCTCAACATGCATTGCAGAAATGTCAAATATGGCGTTGCATCTGCTGGAATTCAAATCCTATTGAGAAGCTTGCACCTGACGTTAGCCACGTATTTTTGAACATCAGATACGACGTGGTATTAAAGAACAATATCATTGACTACACGTACTTTGTGCAATTTGCAGTGACATTTATATATTTGTTTTATTTATTATTGTATTGCATCTTGTAAAAGAGCAAGAGGGATACGAAAGCATTGATCAAATTACACTTAGGTTCTCAAACTGAACATAAACAACTTTGGATGGATTTGCACTCGTTTAAACCAAATTTAATTAAGTCACCTTCAATAGTTTGGTAGATCATGCATCGTGAATTAATTATAGTTAATTAAATTTAAATTCGATACGCGGTAATTTGTCTGTGAAACTGATGGTTGTCGTTCTTGTCGATCATCTTATTCATCATAGTCACGGTTGTTTGGGTCTCGCACTTTAGGTCTGACTGTTTAGGTGCACCTGTTTTCCTTGCATAGCCTTCTCAGGCCAGTTAATTTGCCCACGAACAAAATCTGACATCTCTACTATATATGATGTAACTTGGAGAGTCAAAGCAAGAAAACGGAAACGTCGACATACTTTTTTACAGTTTACTCTGTTGACAAAGGATGTACATATAATATGAGCGGTTAGAATATTACCTAAATGTGTACACATTTAAATACGTGAAACGGTTAATCATCATGAGCATGGATAAATACACACTTGTTCGTCTTGCATTATATACCTCGTGAATTCTATGCAAAGATTGAACACATAACAACGGCAGCATTTCCAAAAAGACACATGTTGGTCATTCAATAATCCGTCAATGCAAACATTGTTACAATAATGTAATGCATTTAAAGTTTTAAAAATTCTTAGTCTCAAGTGCAACAATACCCTAACGATACAATCAAGTATGGTTCCTAAATCACCTTGTTTGATAAATAGCACATTAATTGTATACAAATTATCATCAGTTATTGAAATCTTCATGTCATTTCTTTCTTTTTTTTACAAAGTAACAGTTTAACGCCGATTATACAAAGCAAAGATTTCTTATGATTACTTGTTTATAGCAATAATGGGTAATTAAAGTGAGATACTAGGCAGATAACTTGTGTTATTTGCGTTTGATTGAGTGCTTAATTTATATGTTTTCACGTATATTCTCATTAATGACATATATGTCAATTGTCTTTCTTTAAATGACATTTCGTGATTTTGTAAACATACGTCTTTCACATGTGTCGGATATGAAGAATGTCAGATATTATTTCTGAATGCATTCTCAATATTATAGATGGAGCCTCAACAGAACAGCACTCTTTTCGGACTCCATGTGTAGTGGCAATTGTGAAGAAGAAACACGTTCATTAATGATATTTTTTACAAACTGTCATTATTCAGTTTCTTTACAAGTACAATCTATTTGTCAATGATATAATACGGTCTTTAACGAATGCCTATAACTTAAAATGAGTTCGCTAAAATAAGAATCCTAAATTTGAAAACCTAACATCGCTGAAAAGCAAATGTATATAATGGAGTGTGATGCCAAAAAAGTGTGCCACATGCTCAGCTGTGTTATATGTACGCTCTGTAATTTTTAGTAGTGGTATGAACAAAGGACAGAACAGAACCCTATCACAATATAATATATTGCAATAAATCATCGTAAAACCGTTTTATTTAAAAAGTATATACTTGCGATTACAAGAGTTTCTCCACAAGTGATAATCTCATTGTTCCTCAACTCCAAATGTTTTCACGAGCTGCTCATGCGACGCAGTTTGCCAAACACCATGTACAGGAAGCCATTTTGAATATTTGTTTTTTTGAAAGTTGCAGTGGTGGAAAAACGATTTCCACATTGAGAGCCAATGGCTCTTGGGGACACTCGTGAGGAAGGACTACAGAAAATATTAAAAGTCGAGCAAATAGAGAATGATATTGCGATATTTCTTCTCGGTGCTCATTAAGAGACACAAGTATATCTAAAAAAACTTCAATCGTTTAATCACAAACGTCCTTTTATGTTGATGACTTATTTGGCAACAATTACACAAATGACACATGCATGTTACTATTATTAAATATACTTTTATAATTTGATGAATTATTTGTATTATCATTCGTATTAATGGTATTTTAACTGTATTTTTATTAGAATTGCTTTAATGAACCAATTTGGTTAATATGGTTAATACGTATCATACGCGTACACAAATTATGTTAAAAATAACTATTTCGTAACCTTATCCCTTTTCGGGTTGTTATATTAAAATATCTACAATTAACTTTAAACAAACTTTAATAGCTTTGTTCCCACATGAATAAGAAGACAACTTATAAAAAAGTAGGATAGTCTACAAAAGATTAGCAATTGTTTGGTAACCGGCTTCTGCCATCATTTTCTCCCATGCAATCTTTGAGAAAACTAACTATGCTTACCAAAAATCTGAATAAGGATCATACTAGTGACGTAGTGTTTGTCTTTCCCACGGAAAATACTCCCCTTCATCAAATATGTATTACTTCCATAAATGGTAAGGTTACACACATAACATCGTGGCGACCACAAATGGCATGAAGTCCCAATTATGAAATGCCGCTGTGCCTGATAGTGTAATTGTACATTTCCGCAAATAAAGTCCCTCTTGGATGTGTTTATCAAGTGTAATATAAACAAAAGAAAAGCTGCGAAAGACCCTCAAACATGTATATTTGAATTTATTTTTCTATATTGTAAACAAGGGTTATATGCCAAACAATCTACTTTTGTTTGAACTCTAAACAATTCTTTACTGTTTTAATTTTAAATTTCTATATGAACAATACTTGTTTGTGATAAATAAAATACATATATCAGTATTGTTTGTTTATGTAGAAAAACATAACTCTTAAACCATTAATAGAAGAGACATTATTACACAATTTCGCAGGTTATTTATTGACGGCAAGGCAACATTATCGGAAGAACACCGACACATATTTACGGGCCGATAAACATAAAAAAATATAGTATTGTTTCGTTTGTTTACATATTTGCGTTTTTAAAATCTTTTCTTACGTGGTCATTTCTCTCCCCCCCCCCAAAAAAAAACAGTCAAAGTTAAAAAGGCGGACTTACCTAGGTATCACCAAAAATATAAATCAGACACACCTCCGGAAATGTCAAAGCAAATGCCTCTTTAGCACCGCTTTCGGTTAGGACACGAGGCACAGCACTCGATTGTTGATATGGTGATAGGTCATACTTGGTACACATTAAACGCAGCGAAAGGTCAAGAAATAAAACATGTGTTGCAAAACTGACATAAATCACATAATAAAGTACATGAGCCTACACGTTTACACTTTAACATGGCTATCTGATCAATCTACGGTTTGTTTAATTACCGGAAGCAGTAGCTATGAGTACTCGGACTGAAGTGCACGAGTATCCTGCGGCGCAAAATCTTAAAGAATTCGTATTACCATACCAATCATTGTTGCGTAAGATGATGTTGCCGACATTCCAGACACGAATACAGACATAAACAAATTGTTAAAGTCAACCGCTGTTTTTCATCAAAATCATATTTGCAAAAATATTTCAACATTTCAATGACAAGTGGCCATAACTTTTAAATAAGGTGAATAACTTCTGTTTATCCATTTTTCTTTTCTTGTCACACATTCTTTTTGATTGGTGCTTTTATATAGACAATCAAGTAAACCACCATGATTGAACTTCACACAAACATAAAACTATACTGATATCATGAACTTATATGATGCATACAGACATTCAATTTTACTCGATATTTAACACAGCAAACCTAAACTTGATAAGTGCAATCGTTTGCTCGTCAAAAAAAAAGATTCAATCAGTCAACGCAACAAACCACCGTGTTTTTTTTGCAATTTGCAATTAATTCGTTTCGTGTCAGTGGAAGGCAAAAGTTTAATATGCAAAAAAGCTTTACCGGTTTGTTTTCATATCAAGACTTAGTAGTCACATTTATATCAAGACTGTAGTCGTTAGGGTTTGCAACTAGGCGTCGTCATCAACCATTTACAGCATTTTCCGATTTGTATAATAAAACAAAATATTGAATAATAATTTGTTAATAGGTATAAACATATTTACAAGCAGGCGGTAAAACAAATACAAATACAGATTTGCTCTTCAATTAGTAGCATTTCTATATTTACATGTTATTGCTCGGTAGATTTTTTATTCTAACACATTGTTTGCTTGACATAAGAATTAGGTAATCGCGAAGAAACGAATGTGCAAGGCAAGGAAATGCTTATTTTTTTTTCTCCGAACGTTAATTTTAAAGGGGTCTGTTTACAGATTGGAAATATAAATTGTCTGTCTTTGTTCATGTAATTGTCATTACTGTGGCTATAATTCATGTGTTTAATGTATTTGTTTTTTTTTTCAATTGAATGTTATTAACCGCTAAATCTGCCTTCCTTTTTTGATTGTTTAAAAAAAACGTTTACATTTACCCTTTAGACGTAACACCTATAAAGAAAATAGTATGTTTTCAACCGGCGTATTTCGTTTCCTTTTGTTACAGAATATAAAAATGATAGGTGGTTTATTTCAAAATAAAATTAAAAATCAACACCTAACAATCTTAATCGTTATAGTATACAAAATAATTTGGCAGTCAATAATGGTTTCACTGCAATACAGTGCATTGTGGTATTTCTATTTTACACCTGTTCGTGTGATTTCCCTGGTCTAGATTTAAAGATAGTATCCACGGTTAATAACGCATATTGTTTCCAAAAATAATATTATATTTTAATACTTATGTATCATCTGGTTGCTTAACGCATATGTATACTTGTAAAAGCGCAATAAAATATATACTTTCATAATTATACATAGATGTCTTCGGGGAAAACGGCGAAATCCAGTAGTAGTAGTAAAATCGCACCATGAATGTTATCGTTTATATTACATATCATTCTACTTTGCATCTTCTTTAAAACATATTACTGAACCGGCTATCCGAAATTTTATCTCCATTCACTTGATGACGCAATTTATAAAGTTTCTCGCGTGACGTCATTTATCTGACGAAACATATCTAGTTTAAGCAGGACTCTGTGGATTTTAGGGACAAGAATTTGGACGTGGTGGTTTTTAACAGTAAAATATTTAATATTTTTAAAGAATTGAACGAATACTAAACGTATTTCGGATTGTGTGTTTGTCCTGCATATTTTTTAATTATGAGAGTAATACAATAACTCGCTCCGACAGGATTACGATTTCGTAAATCGTGTTTTAGGTCAGAATGGTAAGCATTCGATACCAACGCCATGAAGAAATAGCGTGGTCTAAAATACATTTCGATAAAGGGATGGACGAACAGAAGATTGAAGTGCATATAGTTGGAACTTTATTGTTATAAGAATATTGATTAAAGCTGTCATTGAGGTAAATACAATTGAGTCTTTGTTTTGGCTGTTGCAAATATATTATTACATTTCTATTAATGATAACAAATAAAAATCAGTTTTTGTTTTGCTGTTGCACATTGTTCTCAATTTCCAACTTTAAAACAATCGAATTCTCGGTTCATTTTTTTTATTTCTTTTCATAATTTCAATAGAAAAGTATTAAAAGGACCAGTTTAATGTGGAACTAGTTTTTACGTGACATTATCGGAAGTAATTCGGTCGTAAGGAATGTTGTGTACATAGGGAGCTGACCAGAATAATTATTTTGTTATCTTAATTAATCATTTGTCTTTGATAAAATGTCTTAGCGGCATAATTTTAAATAAGGAAGGATAAATAGAATACATGGTTGGTGACGAGATGGAGAACGTTTATCCGGTTCGGCCCGAAAAAGAAAATAGGGCTCGCTAAAGCTCACCCTATTTTCTTTTTATAAGCCTCACCGGATAAACTTTCTCCATCTCGGCAAAAACCATTTATTCTCTATATACATGCTGGCGAATTCGGCTGTACAGCCTTTTTCGATTTCATATTTAAATATCTGGCTTATTTCGCATTTGTCGACAAATGTTCTTCTTCACTTTTATTTTAATTTATATTGAAACATATGTATATATTAGTTTTTACACATTGTATATACATTCATAAATATTTGACAAAATTGTGCAGTCTCACTTTAAGACATACAATTGACAACTTAAAAACTCCGGTTCGTAAGTCATAGTAAACATGAAAGAGACTCGACAATGCATAAGGCAATAATTCCCACAATAAAGTGTAGTCTGTGTGTGGTGTGTCCATTATTTACGGTTATTTATGTTAATACACCTGAAGTTACGAATAATCTGTCATTTAATCAATTAGAACGCTTCATGAATGCAATCGAAAAGCAGTGTATTGTGTATGATTGCTTTTTTATGCTTGAAATCGAGACTTTCTAAATTCGATTTAGGATGACAATATAAATGTGGTTGTTATTAGTTTATTTAACCTATATTACACGACATTATTTAGATTGTCTGAGGTATATATATAGTTCATGGTAAATAACAATTACAAGTATTTTGAAAGTTACTGATGTCTTAAAATTCAATGTATAGCAGTCAGTGTTAAATCCAGCGGTTACCTATTGCGTCGATATTCGATTTGTTTCTAGTTGGTATGGTTTTTACATTACATCATTCGATATAAACGGCATTTTTCTTCTTTTTCATCTTTCTTCCTATACATTAAATGATCCGAGGAATAATGTTTTCACTATAACATTTAGGCACACAATTGTTTCGTTGTTTGATGCAATGAAACTCCTCGAAAACAAACATTAATTTTAACTGAGTGTTTACCTTTTGTTTAGACTGCATATACATGTTAAAACTATTGCGTCATCTTATAAATATAATACTTAGACTGCCACGATGTTTCATCTAACTAATCAATCAGTATTCATGTCTGTAAAATAAAAACGATCTGGCAACAGACACAACAACACGATAACAAGATTAAGTCGTGAGAATTTGAGAGGGTTTATCGCGCACATCAACTTTACAATACAACATAGACTACGCCAAAAACCAGGTACTTATAATGGGTGGCAACTGATAATCCTTGTACTCGATTGGCACAATTAACAAATGTTCTGTAGACATGTCCTGTTTTACAGGCATAATGAATTAACGTACAAATAAGCCATGCGCAACTCAAATAATTTAACTATTAGGGTATTAAATTTTGATAATAAAAAGTGAAATATTTAGTCGTAGTTGTGATATTAAACACATTTCGGGAGTGCTACACTCGTCGCTCAAACATAACAACGACGATACACATGAACATATAAAGCCAAACATGAACAGATTCTACCTACTATTAAAGTGGAGGGAGATGTATTGTAGCGTATGTATTTTCTTCTTTAATCAATACGGTTGGCCATTCATTATCTATTATGTATGTCCCTGTTCAATTAAATATATCAATGAAATCTTTTCGTTAAAGCAATAATTAACATAAACATTACTTAAACGTGTATTTAAAACAGGGTGATTTTCTACTCATCTATAATGTTCACAAGCATTCATTCACAAAGTAGTTTCAATATAAAGCATTCGACTTTTAACACCAAATTCCACGTTATATTAAAGTACAATATCATAGTCGTATTTGCAGGGATGTTTATATATGTGTATTATTTCACATTTGATTTGATATGTAGAAAGGGCAACACCGCTAAGATTTCATTCATCAAGTTCCGCACCGCGTCTCAATCTGAACATAACTATTGGTGGATTTGTACTCATTTAAGACAAATTAAATAAGTCACAATTACTAATTTGGTAAGCATTGTGAAAAGATATAGTTATTGGAGACTGATAGTGCCGGTCCTGTAAATATTCTTATTCGTTATAGACTAGGTGTGTTATTTCTCACGGTTTTCTTTTTTTGACACGCTCAAGTCAGTTAGGTTTTGTTCAATAAAAATGTTAAATGGTTAGATAAAACAATAAAACTCATAATAAATCCATCTCTAGTTGTTGTAGACAAAAGATAGACATGTAACATTAAATGTTAGAATATAACCTTTGTAAACAAAATTCGTGAAACGTTTGATCATGAAGGGCATTTATCAAATGCACATGTTTTTTTGCATTACACAACCCGTAAATTATATGCAAAGCCAGTAAACAAAATCAGTTTTTGTAAGTCGTGTGTTGTGTACTTCGTTTAATAAACTAAATTATAGTACAATTTCATTTAACAAGGCCCGTTATTTATATTAAGTCTAAGTGCACCGATACGATAACGAAAACACCCCAGAACGGTTCCTCAAAATCACCTTGTTTAATAAATATCCCATCCAATGTTTAAACATTCTATCAATTATTTAAAGCCTCAAATAGAGTGTTTTTAACTAAAGACACTGTTTTTACGCTGATTATAAAAAGCAGAGATTTCTTATGATTGGTTTGTATAGAAATTATATTTAATTGGACTGAGATATTACACATGCACATTGCTTCATTGAGTTTGTTTTAACATGTATTCTCATTAATGTCATATATGTCAATTATATTTCTATGTATGTCATTTCGTTAGCTCGTTGACATACGTTTTTCACATTTATCGAATTAAAAAAATGTCAGGTATTATTTTGGAATGCACTGTTAT
This sequence comes from Dreissena rostriformis, assembly GCA_007657795.1. NCBI lineage: Eukaryota > Metazoa > Mollusca > Bivalvia > Myida > Dreissenidae > Dreissena > Dreissena rostriformis. The sequence goes on along the minus strand of VMBQ01000075.1, from coordinate 624,798 downwards.
TGTTACAGGTTGAGCTTCTACAGAAGACCGCTATTTTCATCGTTACCTCCAGAGGCCAGTGTACTGGCGATCGTGAAGAAGAAAAACTCTCATTATTGACTTGATTAATAAAATGTGTAAGCATTTTTCAAATACAATTTAATTGTCAATGACATATTATGATTATTACAAATTGCATTTGAACTTGGAATATAATTGCTAAAAATTAGAATTCTGAATTTTACGAAACACCGCTGAAAAGCGAATGATTAATTCTTTTATATCGGAGAGTGATGCCAACATATTGTGTTACGTGCTATGTCTGTAATATATAAAAAGGATGAAACAAAAAAATAATCAAAATCGAATCAAATGCAGTATATCCCCATTTTGACCTTTTTCAATAAGCATACACTCACCACATCCTATACATTGCAGGATGATAACAAGTGTTTCTTTCCCAGTGATAATCTCAATTGTCCTCAACTTCAACCATTGACATGACGATTCTCATACACAATGTACATGAAGTCATTTAGAATAATTGTTTATTTAAAAGCTGCAGTTGTGGAAATACGATTTCATTAATAGAAGCAAGTGACTCTTGTAGACACTTGTGACAAAGGTCTTCAGGAAATAATAAAGATCCAGTAAGTAGAGCAAGATATTGCGATACTAATATCCGATGCTAATTAAGAGACACCAGCAAAATATTCCAATCGTGTAGAACACAAACGCACTTTTCATGTTGATAAATAGTTTGGCATCAATCACGCAAATGACGCATGCATAGTAATTCTTCGAGGCAAAATGTTACTCAACATACCATCAACAAGTATTTGCGAACTTGTTTCAGTAATTTCGTTAATGTAAATGTCATTTCAACTGTATTTATTTGACATTGATTTAAGGAACCAATTTGTTTTCAGATGGTTTGTACTTGTCATACGCGTAAACAAATTATGTTCAAAATAACTAGTACATAGCCATGTTCCGTTTATGTTTGTTGCATACAAAATACATTAATGAAATAAAATCTTTATAGCCTTGTATCCGAATGTAATAGTAAACCTTTTCTAAAGACACTAATGAAATTATTGTTCCATTAATCCAAGTTCTATACATGTACGTGTTTGTTTCGCAAACGGCTATTCTACATAAGATAAGCCATTGGTTGGTAACCATCTGCTGCCATCATTGTCTGCCATGCAATCTTTTAGAAGACGTTGTAACAAAAAATATGCTTGATGATCACATTGCAACTAAATATTTCTATCGGAAATAGGGAATTTTACTTATTTCAATAAGTGTACATATTTATGGGAAATAACCATCGATATGCCTCTTAAAGTCAACAAAGACATGACATTGACAACTTATAAACTCCGGTTCGCATTGCAAAGTAGTAATGAAATAGACATGACAATGCAAAAAGCAAAAATTCTCACAAGAAAGTGTTGTCTGTGTGTGGTGTGCCCATAATTTACGATTATGTACTTTAATAAACCTGATGTAACATATAATCTCTCATTTTAGCTATTAGAACGCTTCATGAATTCAATTGTAAAGCAGTTTATTGTGTATGATTGCTTTCTATATCAAATCTATAGTGCTTGAAATTGAGTTTTTGTAATTTCGATTTAGGATGACAATGTTTACGCTCTAATGTTACTCGTGTTTGTCATGAGTTAATTAAACCTTCATTGCATGACAATATTGAGATTGTCCGATGCATGCATTTTCCTCTGTGTTACATAACAATTACAATAATTAAATTGACTGTGCGACATACTATACTTATTTATTTGTGTAGCTTCAGCCATGTATGTTCCATTTTACGTTATACAACACTTCGTGTATATTCACTAAATTATGCGTATTTAAAATTTTTGAACAGTTATATTATGCTTTGAGCATAAAGATGATATGATTGTTTAATGTTATTGATGTTTATAAATATAATGTATTACAGTCCGTGTTCAAGAACGAAGGTACCTGTCTTGTCTATGTTCAATTTGATTCTAGTTTAGCTGTTTGTTTTCATTACATAATTCGATAACATTAGCGTGTCCTCTTATTGTATTTATATCTAGTATATATAAGCATCATTTGTTAGCAGGAATAATGTTTACACTATTTCATTAAGGTACACACTTGTTTTAATTCGTAAACGTTGTTTAATGCAATAAAACTCTTTGAAAACAAACATTAAACGTAACCAAGTGTACACCTTTTATTAAGACAATGCATACAATCCAAATCTAGAGTCTTCTTATAAATTTAAACTAAGACGTTCACAATGTTTAATTTAACTAGAATCAGTATTCATTTCTGTGAAATAAACACGATCTGGCAGCAGACACAACATCACGATAAAACAATTAAGCCGTGAGAATTGGGGAAGGCTTATCGCGCACATCGACTATACAATACAACTTCGACTACGCCTTAACAAGGTACTTTTATTGTGTGGAAACGGATTAACCGCGTACTCGATTTGCACAATTATCAAATATTCTGTAGGCATGTCTGGTTTTACAGGCGTAATGAATTAAGTATAAATGAACCATGCGCAACTTAAATCATACCCACACACTAAAACCACATAACAGATGCGTTCCTGTTAACACGTAAATTGTCTACAATGTATGGTTTCATGTAAAACAACCGCAACTTAATTTGCAGGATACAATTTGTTAAATGTTTCAAGAACAAATCTTACCACGCGATGAAACACGATGCACTTGCACACTGGTTTTAAACGGGTTTGTTGTATTTTATCAAAACTGAACTTGCGCAATGCTTGATATATTTATTTGTGCGAAAGCGCAATGTGCGAATATAATAATCTGCATACGAACGTAGTGTACTTACTCGATTAAATCCAGATGCATCACCAGCCAGAGTGCACTGAAGCTATGTTATTAATAATGACCAAATATTTATGAATTGACTGATTTCGATACGGGATTTTGGGCATTTTGCCCAGTAAAAACTCTCTCGACACAGAATAATTGAATAGGAGTCAGTGCCACATACATAAATACTTTTGCAAACGAGGACCTCTGCAGTCGTTTCATAGAAATATTGAACATCACATGTTTTGTTATGATATGGTATGTTATGGTTTGTTATGTTATGCTATATGTTTTGTTGTTTTTTTTTCTCTTGTACAATAATTGACATGTTGGACTGCTTCCAGTATGACCGCGCCCATGGACATTGACATTCAAATCGATAAGGGGCAGAGATTATGTTTAAATTATAAGGACATTTGATAAATTAAGTGATATAACATGTTAATTACGCAAACCAGAGAGTGTGCAATAATGTGCGGTATCGTTTAACAGTGGACTAATGTTATTTTCAGCTTTTTTGAAAGTCATTGAACTGGAATTGGAATATTTAGAGGAAATTGGAAATGGGAATATTTAATATTATTGGCCGTTTCATACATGGACCGGATGGAATTTGATTAAGTGGAAACTAACGTACACTATAACGCGAAAGCCTATTTGAGCAAGACAATATGTTGAAAACTATGCAATAGATGACATTTGGTCCGAAGAAAAAGGTTGACGAACTTTCGTCATAGATGAACCGTGCGCATTGTCTTCATATTTTAATTTTGTTTCTTATGTATACTCTTAGTGACACATTTTATATATGTTTTTAAGCGTGGGTTATATGCTTTTTTGATTGCATCGAAAACCTGAGGCTTATTGAAATACTCTCGAGTCCGTTTCCTGGGACTAGAACCAGTACTTGGTGTCTTTTCGGGGAGATCTGAAGAACGCTCCCACAGTGGGGATCAAACCCGTGACCTCCCGCTCGCTAGGCGGACACCATATCCACTACGCCGAGGCGACCTTTATTGTCACCATTGTTTTGTCTCTGGACATGGTTCGTTCAAAATATTTCTTGGAATAAACATATGTATGTTTAAGTGATTGAAATACTGAACACAAATTAGTGTTGTTTTCTTTACTACGCCGGCATTTGAACACTGAACCTGAGGCAGCGATATTTCACGGGCCTTTATATGACATTGAGGATTTCGACTTAAAATAGTATTTCAAAGGCTATGCTTCTAATTTATACACGTTTTAGCTGAATTGTCCATGTTATAAACGCTTTATCATATGCTCTCGATTGTCGATTATCCACAACAGCAATAATATATATTAGATTTTGTATCAGTCATGGGTGTTATTTGCTTGTCTTAATATAAGATTTATAATCTCTTTTGAAGCTATATTATTTTGTCAATACGTGTACATTCCCTTTTCAAGCAAAAATTCACATGTTGTATTACCATTCAGATGTATTTGCTTCGTATGAATCTATCTAGGTGAATATATGTAGGTGAATACGAAATGTAATTGATTCGGCTAAATAGGTCTAATTTCTTTAAGTGTACATTAAAAACACATAAACACGAAGAGGCAATTTTTATGATACCAGTGTTGCTACAATTACCAAAGTCACCGACACATTTATTATAGGTAACATCGCTTATTCGTTCCTATCCGATTACCTTAAGATAAAAAGCAAACAACCAAGCCCAAAAATTCGCAACAATGCGCACAACTATGCCTTTATTTGATTTTTATTAAATTTGACCGATTAGTTATGTTACTGGCGCTCTCTAAGTCGTCTAATTGTATTGAGGTTCTATTCAGTGACGTGTATCGAACGACCTCAGTTTATAATAAATCTTACTTATCTCTGACAGTTACATTTTGTATTTCCCACCAATTTATTGATGTGTATGCCCTAATCGAAAGTGACAAATATCATAATTGGAACAAGGAGTGTGTTTTCAAAAGATGTCACTATGCTAAACGATTCATCACATTTATCATTGATTTCATGTTTAAACTACACGCAGCTGGGTACCATTAAGATGGTTAGATACAATGTATCATTCATGCATTTTCCAGTTTTACACTCGACAATCAGAACGTTAAAATACCAAGTATCAGCTTACTCATTGCATGTGAACAAAAAAAACACTTATTAGCATCGCTCTTTATTCAGAGCTCTATTATTCCTTTGCGTCATTATCTCATCCATGCATTTGAATTGTGTCATCAAAAAATTGACATGTCCACAACCATATCTGCAATCCTCTCTTTGCTGCCAGTCTTAACGCAAGAGTCTTTGACTCTAGCTTGTTATCATGCAACCGACCCCGCTATAGGAGAATCGGGTTTAATGCGTGTGTAAAAATCGTCGTTTCAGATTAACATGTGCAGTGCGCACACTTACCGCTTTTATGGACTTTGTCGTTTTAAGGAAGTCCCTTTTTAACGAAAATCCAGTTTAGGAAGAAAGTGTTGTCCCAGATTAGCCTGTGTGGACTGCACATGCTAATCCGGGACGACACTGTACGCACATGCATTAAGCTCGGGTTTCTCAAATTGCTTTGGTAAACATTGGTGAAGCCACTTAAGAACTAAGTGAGAGAAACGTACTGAAAACCCAGTTTTATTTACATGAATCCGTCTCATTCACAAAACTGTTGAAATTGTACAAAAATTTCACTGTCGCATATTTGCATATTTCATATTTTACATTCAATGGCTTTTAAAGGAAAATCGATATCAGTTATTACAGCTTATAATTATATTAACGAGAGAAGTTGTTGTAAACTTGTTTAAAATGTTTTCATTCAACCTAATCGTATTTAATGGTATCGTTAGTGTGTCGAGGTAATAAGTAGGATCCCTGCACAATTATAGCGTGTAACCAAAATGAGCAAATGGTAGGTGATATAATTATTATTAATAAAAATGCGGTTGATTGATCAACAGAGCATGCATTCAGCGCGATCGACCATAAATAGTTTGTTGCAGAACATTTAATCTAAAACAACAGTAACAAGCCAGTGTGTCATACATAAACATGTAAACAATTCTACTTTTGCACTATGTGACCAACTAGTTAATAATTGTTAAAGGCTATTAACTGCGTAATTGCGTAAACTATAATTTGGATTGTTGGAATTTAGTTTAGCTCAAACATAACGTTAATACCATGTATCCTTGCCAAATGTTCTTTGATATTTGCACGGATTTAAGCAGTGGTCATATACTAGTATTTAAATAACTTGTATTGACTCTTAATTGTTATCAAATTTTATTTTCAACAAATATATTGTATGAACATATGCTAGATAATAATATAGACCAAAACGTTTTTTCCCCATAGTTTGTGGCATACTTATATAAAATAAAATTATATCACAATACATTAAGTTAACTCTGATTAATTGTACTCATCAAAAATATTACAGTCGAACTTGTCAAGGTAAATTATTTTCCACAACAAATTAAGCAAAACAAATCGACGAAACAACTCACCGCAATTTTACCATAGTTTTGCAATAACCAATTTATTTGGTTTCGTGTATGAGATGAAGCAAACTTTTTGATTATTCAGTTGCAAGTGTAATGGGCTTTACTGTTGTTTTGTATGTTGAACATAAGTTGCGATTTGAAAGATATCATCAATATAGGGCTTGTAACGTTAAGGGTCATCAATAACTGTTAAGTACATTTGCGTATGCACTTTTCTTACCTTTCCACATATTGATGAAGTGTACCAAAGTTTATATCCAAACGTTAACGCTATGAAATAGCAATCCATTTCAATAACAATTATTATGATTAAGGGATTGGTTTGACCTAAGCCTAAGCAAAAATTCATGTCAATATAATAGCTGGCACGTAGGCAATGGCTGCGTATGGTCACATTGACGTCTTCGGAAACGTCTGCGTTCTGGAGGCTGCTAGGCAACAAGGTTGGAGTTCCCTTATGTATATTTGTTACAGGAGAACATTGCTTTTTCAAGTCAAGCCGTTTTCTTAGCATGCCTGTCAAATATGTTAGATTCGCATTATTTTGGTTTCCGAACAGTTGCAATCCCCATTGTGTATCAGTATTTGACGCCGTAGGGAATATATAGTACATAAACTTTCACTTGTATCATTGATGCGATTCTCGTATTAGGAGCTGATTTGTAGCGTCCTTAGCCACAAGCTTCGTCACCAGAAGATACATTCTCTGATGGTTCAAAGTTAGTAAAATGCTCAAATATATGTGTAAGGAAATATCTGCTTACGCCGTCAGTTTCGTTTAATTATTAAAGATGTTTCGAGACTTTTGTCATTGAGATATGTTGTGGACTTTTACAATGATATGTATTAAACGGATGTTGTTTTAATTCTGTTAACCATTGTTAAGATACAAGTTATTTGGTATCTTGTAACATAGGAATGCTGAGGAGACACGCCTTATAATTTCATTTAAATAGCCACTCGATGTCCTAAAAGAAATAAATGCGTACAACATATACATTTATATTGAGTACAAATATAATTATAAATATGATAGAGCCAACTTGTACATCGTTTGATTTTATTGTTCAGTAATAATATGCTAACAAGGGGAATATTAATAAATCGTTTTCTGAACAATACATTATTTGCGCATATTAATCTAAATATTAATTAGTAAGCGACGAACATGTTATGTCGTTTTAAATGACATACAATTCAAGAACAATCATTATAACTACGAGGTATAAAAAATTGAAACTCCAGAAGCTGCAGCAGTATTGCATTTCTATCATACGCACCTTCGTGTTTTTTTTATGGCAAGGAATCAATTGCCAAAACGGTACAGTAACGCACAAAACGAAACAACATATACACATAGTTGAATAAAGCTGGGGTCACCGCCTTGGAACGGTCAATGCTAAGCACTGGGGGTTTAAACCGGTTATAGAGCGCTCAACCTCACACTTGGCCCAGCAATATTCATGATACATATATTAAGTGTAAATAAAATTTAATCTCATAGCATTGCAACTCAAATTAAACAGTAATAAAAGGGAACTAAAACGCATTCAATTTAGTTACTATTTAATTACTCAATGGAAGGAAGGAGACCAGAGCAACAGAGTAACAACTTTTTGAGGCACGATGAAATGAAATTACTTACACGCATCAACTACATCCCTTCTTTTTACAAAAAGATTTAAGAATATAGCATCATATAGTTAATATTTCAGATCACCATCGTATACATTCAATATGATGCAAATTAATTCGAATGTGGGGCAAAGGTATACATACTGTCACTCTATGGTAAATTGTATGTATCAAATTATCAACTCAGGTTTTATCCAATTAAAACCTTCTTTGGTAGGCACAACAAAGGCATCAACACGAAGAGAATCAAGACAGCAAAAGCAACCATTCGGACAACAAGGTTGCGACTGTTTGTAGCGTGCCGCAAATTTCCGGGTATGTATTTGAATGAAGGGACCTATCTGTTATCGTATCTTTTAGAAAGCTGTATTAATATTTTCACAATTTTACATGTAGATTTCGCCGGTACTTTTATTACTGCTTTTTATATCAAATAAATGTTGCATGAAATTGAAAGTAACAGTGCTCAATGCAGTCATGATACAGTCATGTAAAAAATAGTTGAAAAAAAAGATCACACACGTATCTTTTAGAAAGCTGTATTAATATTTTCACAATTTGACCTGTAGATTTCGCCGGTACTTTTATTACTGCTATTATGCCTGGATAAATCTTGTCATCGTCGAATCTGGAAAATTCGGAGAAAAAATCAAATCCTTTATAGTTGGGAAACGAACCCAATGAATCTATGTGCGACGCCATTCTTACGACAACTTAAATATGGCCAACACCGATTGAATTCAAATGAATAAAACATGGAGTACAGCTATATACACATTAACTGAAATTTAGTGTGGTGTATCTATCGTAAGGATGACCACACCCATTATCCCAATTCAATTCAATCAATTTGTATGTACAACTGGCTAAAACTTGCTAACTTATTAAATTTGATATCGGTCATTTTTTTTCTCAGGCATTCACAGCTGTACATGCTAAATAGATTGCTCTCAACTTGATTGCGTATTTTACCTACTTTGTGTCAAGGATTCATCGAAATAAATGCAAAAGATTGTTTTAAAATTTCAAAGTAATAAACAAGTACATAGATGTGTGTTACATTTTGAAGAAAATCAATAAATAGTATAATCACTCATTTTTTCCAATATCATTTCATGTTTGCATCTGAAGCGTCGTGTCAGCGCTTTAATTTTCTATTCGTAAGTTTGTTCGTTGAAATTTATAATGAACAAATAGATGAAACAATTGAAAGAGTAAGAGAAACAAAACAACAACAGCAGCCAACCCATGAAGTTCAACATAAGCACCTAAAATAATCAAATACACGTTTCAAGCAACAAACAGTTTGCTTGTGTTTTTTTTTTGCTGCCACTTGACGTACCAAATGTACACGCTTGCCAGATTGGCTCACTAATAAGTGTACATTATCCTAAACTGCATATTTTTAAACCCGATTAACTTGCAAGGTATAAATAATTGTGAAGTAAAGACAAACAAACATCGTAATTGTTGGCCATAGTTTCTATATTCGTCTAAAAACAGAATACTTAAATTGGAGAGAAAAAAACTTCACGGGTTATGCGACAGCAAACGCGCAGTCCGACTCAAATACAATCGTAGTGAATAACTATCAAAGCAAGTATACCCCTTTGCACTATCAAATGACGATTTAGAACAGTCTAATACTAGTAATTATGGAAAATTGTTTTTATTGTATTTACATATTAGTGCGCTTCAAGGCATTGTATTAAAAATTAATGTAAAGTGATGTACCAAATGCTCCAAACACACCCGGGGTGTTTGTTGTAACATTCAAAATTTCTGCACACTTTCTCATCTATCTCCTCTTCCATACATTCCCTTCTGATAATAATAACTACTACAATATTAATAATCTTATGTTTATGATGTGTACAAGTTAAATGTTACTTAGACATGTTTGATCGTAGGTAGATTACATATCACGAACAGGAAACTCGTTAAATGCCAGATGGAAAAATGTCGAGAATACCGAAATAGAAGCGAAGCCACTGTAAGTTGTGTTGAAAGGGCCTGACCGAATATGTGTGCATTGCTCAACATGCATTGAAAGAAGTGGTTCCGAAAGAAATGTCAAATATTCCACTGCTGGAATCGGATTCTGTCTCAAGTAGATCGCATATGACCTATGCATTGCAACGTAGATATATTGAAGCTGCAAGTCGCCCTTTTATACTAAGTCGTAACTTCGATTTATTCAGTCGCTTCACTAACTCGTATATCATAGTTTAATATGACCAGTTCGACATTATGAATAAGGATTTCCTTTATTTAAATTAAGAATTATTCAGTCGTAATTAAACACTTAATAACTTATTTTTTGTGACAGAAAAAACATATTTATTCGTTTTCGGAAAGTCGGAAATCATCAGCATCTAAACCCCTAATATAGACAACAAGTGTAAACTAAAGGCGTTTAAACAAGGCGTTTATTATCATTATGCTTATGATACCAAGAAAAGAAATACAATATTATCAACTCATATAATGATGATAAGCATTATTTTAATTTCTTTGAAAACATGTATCATAGAAGTAGTGCACATAAGTTGTACACTGCTAAATGAGACAGAAATCCGTCTTGTAACATATGAATTACCTTTATTATCAACCATAGATGCAATTCAAAAATGTATTAGTTCATTAAATACGCTTGTTGCATATTTATACTAATTGGTCAAGCAGAATTGAAATCTAATATTCAATTACGCATTTGTATTGAACACGGAATGTTGTTTAAACTAATCAATTGTTTTTCAAACGTCATACAGTCAAGAAGTCATACAAACATAAAGCATTGGATTGTAAACACCAGAAAAACACTTGACATCAAAGCGACATTTCACGGACAACGCGTGTTAAGTGCAGCTTGCTGCGGTGTTTATGTATTTGAAAGTTTTCAAATATCGTTTGATCTTTAAAAAGGCATTGCTATTTAACGCAGCACATAAATTGATCACATTGAACAACAATTCTTATTTAGAACATACATATCGAAATGGGCTTAAACAAAAAATTTCCGGAAACCGTCAATAGACGATGCAATTTTGCCCGTTAATCTTTATTGTAATCAAATATGTTACGTGACTTAAACTGAACTTATTCGTATTAAAGTTATTGCAAATGAAACTTCATGTAATTTACAACGGATTAGAAATCCAGAAATGCAGCGCAATATTGCAGGGCGGATCTCGTCTCTAGTCATACCAAAACATCTATGAAAAATATAAAATATATTTTTTAACCTTTTTTTTTATTTTCCCACATCGTATTCATAAGTCACAGTCTCATTCATAACATTTTTTACAAAAAATGTCTTACAGTCTATTTTTGCAACGCGATGATCTGAATCCATGATCGAGCTATGTATTTTGACAATTCAACATCGTTATCTTTACCGTTGTAATAAATTTGACAACTTTTCACAATCAATTTGTGAATTATATGTTCCAACAAAGAATAGTCGAGTAAATTTTACACAGTGTCCAATACACCATGTACATGAAGAAGTTTAAATATATGCTTTATTACAATATGAGGGGGAAGCTCTTAAAGACGCTTGCAAGGAAAGTCGACAGAAAATATTGAAGATTGGCTATTAGTAAAAAATACTTCAAAAGTGACTCGCCATCAACATTTCCATTGGCAAGTGTCTACTACAATTTGTTTCTGCCATGTAATCCATGCTGTTTTCATGGGACGTTTCTGGTAACAATTACTTTAGGACTCCACTTAAGAACTCCGTATTCATCCACAGAAAACACTCCAATTCATCAAATATTAATTAATTCCATAAATGGTATGGTCTACAACCAAGTTGAACGAAGAGGTACCAAATGGCATGCAGTTCGTATTGATAAAATGCAGGTTATCTGATAGTCCAATTATATATTTAAGCCATACGTAGTGCATTCTTGAAATCATTTCGTTTACAAAAAGCAGTGGTTTTATAAGTTTTAGTTTAAGAAGATTCCATAAAGGGACCACATGCATGCACTTTGTTATTTTTATTTATCACTGTGCTGCACTGGTATATTAACTTTATTGCAAATAGCTAATATTATATAGCTATTTATGGTTCTACATCTATGAGCATAAAACGGTAGAAAATTCGATGATGAACTAAATGAAAATATTCGCAAATACTGTTGTAATCTGGATTTTAACACTAACCACCATGAAGTTATCACCTGAAAGGTAATTTGTTAGAAAACCTTATTTAAAGCTATCTTAGCGCTTCCTCTGTACATTAACATAACTCTGTTCTAGTCATGAATATACAGGGGAAGTCATTTGTCTTAATTGTGTTGTGTAACTAGTTGTGCTGAAAACAATCTCAATAAATATATAGGCAGTGAAAGATTCGACCGAAATATCGGACACACCACCGGAAATGTCAAAGTTAACTATATTCAGGACGGCTTCCGAAACAACACTTGTGCATGATGCGCATTAAGAAATATGCGTACAGTCGATCATGACCCTAAACTATCGGTCACTGATGTTTGATACAGACCTAAAATAGCAGATGTTAGAACTCAACCATTTTAATCGGACGAAAGTACATGATCTTCCTGCAACGAAGAAACTTCCAGAATCGGATATTCATCACAGCTTACCAATACATTCTACGGCATATGCAATGGACGCTCTTCCTCAAACTAAACACATTCCTGTAAAGCACATATAACTTATACAAACAAAATGACGCGCTGAACTCATACCAGATAGCACAATATAATAGCCATATGAAATACTTTTGAACGGTATATTATATTTTATCAATATACAAGTATACATGTAAAAATATTGATTCAAGTATATGCATAAAATCTTTCAATGCACTTTAAAACGGTTTTAGTTCCACTGAAAATATATGGCGTTTATTTTACTGATAAAAATAACAACACACTACTTCGTTTGTAAGAAATGCATTGAATTATATTTATGTTTGAGTGTTTGGCGCGAATATTATTTGCTGTTCTGTATGCTTAGTACCAACATATTGTACTTTCTCGATTTACTCAAAAGGCATCATTTTTTATTTTGGTCGGTAAGATGTTCAACTATTTCAGCAAAATAGTGAAAGTATTTGAGGGGAGTGGGCAGGTTTTCATGCGTGCAACAATACATGACAAACCTTTCCAAACGCAGACTTATTCAGTCGTTTATGTGAAATATCGAACATGTCATATGTTTGTTAATGTAATTCTTAATTTTAACTGTGCTGATTAGTCTGATCTTGCTTAGTACTGTGCGATCAAAACCGTCCAAAGGGAAAGTATTTTGGTGCGATAACAGAAACATTATTTGTTGACCTTTACGCTCGGTAGTTTAAGATTTGTATTGTTTCTCGTAAATTGGTTGCTAGAGATAAGACTTATCATATCGCACATCATCTGCATAAAGACAATCCTATTTAGTATCATTCACCACATTATTATAAGCAACAGCACAAAACATTATGGTGTGATAGTCGAAACATAAAAATACCATCTTGAAGCGTATTCGTTTTGACGTCGAAGGAAGTTTATATTGTCAGTAGTCTTTTTTTTAACATATGTGCATTATAATGGATATACTTTTTTAAGTTCTTGTATGATGATCCTTTACGAACCTTTAGCTTCGTAACTCTTTGTAATGTTCAAGACACGTTTAAACTAGCTTACAAATCTTAATATTGTATTCTATAATAAATGCAATATGTACACGCTATTGTTTGTTTATGAGTTTATATAACGTATATTGCATCACATACAGTTTATTAAACGTGTGCAAATGAATGTGTGATGATTTTTTATCACTTTGAGATGAATACTACCTATGTATATCATTGGCATTGAAAGCAATTAAAATAATTACATTGTGTTTTTGTAACCATGTATCGTTAATTCAGCTCACGATAATTGTGCATAGAAGACAACAATAAAAGATATAAATAGATATGACTGAGTTACTGTTATGTTCATGTCATGTAGATTTAGTATTTAAGAAAATGTATCTTGCATAGACATAACCAGCAGAGAAAGATAAAGTGAGTTCTAAGTGTATCTTCGAAAAACAAAAACATGATGAAAAACAAAAAGAAAATAACACAAACTGTACAATCAATCAACAATGGCAATGAAGAACAAAAACAAAAATAATAACATAATAAACTTTGTAAGTTCTTGTTTAAATGACAGCAGTTAAATATTGTTTAACTACAGATTGTCCTAAACTGCACATTATCCGAAAGCCGAGTCAGCCTATGCAATAAAAGTTGCACAGGTATGTATTTATGGGACACATTCATTATATTAGACGGGGTAATGGGGAAATATATAATTAAAGTTCATTAAGTATTGTAATGATCGGTTATAGTTTCAATCTGATTCTAAATAAGCAAACTGTTTGAATTGGGGAGTATCATTCGGCAAGAAAAGTGCGACAGCAAAAACGAGGTCCGACTTGAATGTGTGCGTCATATCGAAGCACTGATACCCTTTATGTGTTATTTTTTTTTTTTTATTTTATGTCCTGTTCGTTGTCACTTTATAGACAGAAGTACACAAAGCTCTGGACATCTATTTGTTTATCCTCTTCCTCATTATCCATCATTCTCTGAAGCGTCATTATCATTATCGTCTTCTTTAATATCATCACCATTATTATCATCAGCAGCAGCAGCAGTAGTATCCCAGACCTGCAGCAGCATAAGCATCACCACCGTCAACATCTACACCAGTAAACTAATCATTAATAGCAGAGTAACTACTACAGTAGCTCCGTCCTGGCTTGCTTTTTCTGTCGTTATCGTCGTTTTTGATTGCCGGTATTCAGCAAGAACAACAACCTGACAACGAGTGACAACACGTGATAAAACGATGATGTATTTTATACTTCGATCTTTGATCAATGCTTACCGTTAAATGTTACTCAGAACTGAATAATGATATGTAAACAATATCCGAAGAGCACGAACAGAAACATCATGTAATGCCAGGTGGTATGAGAATGTCTTAATACCAGCGCAGCCACTGTTTGATGTGTTGAAAGAGCCTGGCCAAATACCAGTGCATCTCTCAACATGCATTGAAGAAATGTCAAGTGTTCCGTTGCAACTGCTGGAATTCAAATCATGATGTAGTAGCTTGCACGTAATTATAAATATCAGATAGCACGTGATATTAAAGTATCATGTTCTAGACGGCTTAGTGCAATTTGAAGTGATGTGTATATATGTGTATTATATCACATTTTATGTTATCTTTGAAAAGGGAAAGACCGCAACGATTGAATTGATAAAAGTCCATCTAATGTATACAAATTATCGTCAGTTATTGAAACTTTCATGTATGTTCTTTTTTT
The DNA here is from genome assembly GCA_007657795.1 of Dreissena rostriformis. Lineage (NCBI taxonomy): Eukaryota > Metazoa > Mollusca > Bivalvia > Myida > Dreissenidae > Dreissena > Dreissena rostriformis. The sequence continues at coordinate 609,472 of VMBQ01000075.1, read as the reverse complement.
TAACTAAAGTTACAGTTTTACGCCGATTATAAAAAACTTAGATTTTTTGTGAATACTTGTTTGTAGCAATTTTGTGTAATTAAACTGTGACACTAGGAAATAACTTGTTTCTTTGCCTTTGATTGAGTTTTCAATTTGAATGGTACCATTTTTATTCTCATTAATGTCATATATGTCAATTATCTTTCTACAAATATCATTTCGTAAGATTATTAACATATCTCTTTTACATTTGTCGGATATATAGAATGTCAGATATTATTTGTTAATTGTATATTTGTATTATTTGTGAATGCAATCTTATTATACCAGGTGGGGCCTCTACAAAAGACCATCGTTTTGAGACTCCAAGTACAGTGGCAATATTGAAAACGAAAAACTTTCATTATTTAGTTTCTTTACAAACTGTCATTATTCATTGTCTTTATATGTACAATCTATTTGTGAATGACATAATATGGTTATGAAAAATACCAATAAACTTAAAATGTGATCTCTAAAATTTGAATCCTGAATTTGAAAACATAACATTGCTGAAAAGCAATTGTTAAATCTGTATATAATTGAACGCGATGCCAGCAAATTGTGTCACCTGCTCATCAGTGCAATTTATATACAGTCTGTAATTTAGTATGAACAATGACGTAACCAAACCCTTTGGAATGAACGAATGAAACTGATCACAAGCCAATACATTACGATAAATCATCGCAAGAACTTTTTGTTTAAAGGCATACAATTGTCACATCAAAAACAGTTTAGGATGAAAACAAAAGTTTGACTCCTAGTGAAAATCTCAATCAATCGCAAATATTGACACGACGATTTGCATGCGACATATTGTCCAATACGCCATGTGCACGAAACATTAAAGAATGCTCATTTATTTGAAAGCTTCAAATGTATAAATACGATTACCACAATAGGAGCACGTGGCTCTTTAAGACGCTTGTGAGGAAGGTCAACCGAAAAATTTAAAATATCGAGTAAATAGAGCAAGATATTGCGGGATTCCTTTTATATGCTCATTAAGAGACACAAACATGGCTGCCAAATGCTTCAATCTTGAAAAACAAAAACTCCCTTTTTCTGTTGATAACTTATTTGGAAACAATTACGCAAATGCCGTATGCATGGTAATGATCCAAGGCCAAGTATTACTAAATATGCCATTTAAAGGTATTTGCTTACTTGTATCAGTAGTGTCATTCTTGTAAATATCATTTTAACTGTATTTTTTTATTGACATTGCTTTAAAGGTCCATTTTTTTCACATGGTACATACTTGTCATACGCATACACAAAATATGTTCAAAATTACCTTTACAGAGTCATGTCACTTTTCTAATTGTTATATTAAAATAACTTAAACGATCTATCATCAAGTTTATATAACACTAATTCCGATTCCCATAGGGTCCCATTATAAAACTGACAACTTTCAAAGCATTTCTCTTGCCTTTCCGACGTATCAATTTTTCCGAACCTCGTATCATTTTAAAGATGGATCTGTCTTCTTCCAATAATTGAACTCAAACACATACCGTCTTTCAACTTCTAAGAAAGTAAATCGCTGTCGAATGCATCCACCGTAGAAAACAGTGTTTCGGAAGCCTTATTTCGACAAAAGCCCCATACAACAGAAAACACTCCCTAAAAGTTCATCTTTTAAGTTAGCTTCCAATCCAAGGCATCAAAGTACTACAGACACATAAAGAATATGAGAAATAACAACAAAAGAAATGCCCCACATTGTTAAATGACTTTTATTCAAGAAGAGAAAGGGAACTCTTTACGAATAGGCCTTACTTTGGACCACGGGGGGATACACAATGATTTAGTGTCATGTAACCTCAAACATTGATAGATTTGTAACCGCATGTATCAGAAGATGAATTATAAAAATACTAAAGAAATAAATGTTCCATGTGTAATTCAAATACCATACCTTTTTATTAAACGAATTTTCAACATTGTTTGGTAACCGTCTGCTGTCATCATTGTTTGCCATGCAATCTTTCGGAGGACATTGCACATTATAAAGCTGCTTGGCTTGAGACTTACACTTGTGACTAAGTGTTTGTCTTTCCCACAGAAATAAGCCCCATTCATAAAATGTTAATTATGTCCATTAATGGTATGGTCTACAACCATAACATCGTGGCGACCACACATGAAATGTAGTGCCTATTGAGAAAAGCCACTTTGCCTGATTGTGTGATTGTACATTTCCGCAATTAAAATACGTCTTGGATTTGTACATCACGTGTATGACAAATAAAAGTAAAGTATTGAACGACTTTTAAAACTTTTTATTTGTAATTATTTTTCTTTTGGCAAAAATGTTTTGCTTGATAAAGAAAACAAATCGAGTGTGCATTGTTTGCTAATGTAGAAAATTAAACCCTTAAACCATTATAAGAAGAGCCATTATTGTTAATTTTCGCAAATATTTTATTGAAAGCGAGTTTTAAAAATATAGAAAGAAAATCCAAGAATAGCTAAGGGTCGATTAACATTAAAAGTATATAAATTGTTTCGATCGTATACAAACAGGTACATTTTTAACCCTATAATTACACACTTCTTGCACTTAAACAGTAAAAGTTAAAAAGTCGGACTAATTAAGGATTCCACAGACATAAATATCAAAAACACATCCGTAAATGTCAAAGCCAGTGCTCTTTAGTACGGACTACGGCACGGACAAGTGGCGCAACACTCGAGTGTTGCTATGGTGGTAGGTCACATTTGACACATACTTGACGTAGCGAAAATTCAAGAAAACAGACTTTGTTTGCATAATTGACTTAAACTACATGTTAATACTGCACGCATACACTTGCATATGGCAACTTATCGATCTAAGATTTATACACGGGCCGAACACAGCAGCTGTGGACACTCGGACTAAAGTGCACGAGTTCCCTGCAGCGCAGATTCTTTAAGAATTCGTATTGCCATACCAATTCGTATTACGTCAGATGCTTTGGCTGCCATTCCAGACACGAACACATACATACACATATGATTAAAATCAACTTACCGGTGTTATTTTTGTTTTGTCGTCAACATTATTAACTAATAAATTATTTAGATATTTCAGCATTTCATTTAATTTTACAATAGGTCTTAAATTAACGTTAATATAACGTGAATAACTCATTTTCAAATTGTATTTTCTTGTTTGCTTTGATTTCTATAGATCATCAAGTACACCACTATTGAACTTCACATAACATATTAAAATATACCAATACAATTAAATTATAAATAGATAAATTTAATTTATCTCTATATTTAACACAATTAACTCAAACTTGATAAGAAAAATATTTAAAATTACATCAGTCGTCGCCAACAAATCTAATTAAAACACAGATTTTGCGATATAATTTAGTAAAATTGATATAATAACATGTAATTATTTGGAATATTTATATTCATCGAACACATTTTTGCACGACATAATATTTAGGAAATTGCGCAGAAAGGACATGTGAAAGGGGAAATTTTATGGAGAACACCGTCAATATGCGCCTTCATGCCCAATCAACGCATGCAATTAACATCTTCAAAACTCCGGTTGGCATGGCAAAGGAAACATAAAATAGACTCAACAATGCAAACGAAATAAAGCCCACAAGAAAGTGTAGTCTGTGTGTGGTGTGCCAATAATGTATTGTTATGTATTTTATTACAAACGATGTAGCAAATTATCTGTAATTTTATCTATTACAACGTTTCATGAATGCAATCGTAAAGGAGTTTCTCTCTGTTTTGTATTATAGCTTTTTGTATCAAATATATGATGCTTAAAATTGAGACTATAATTTCGATTTAGGATGACAATAAAACTGTTCTTTTTCCTGGTTGTTATGAGTTTATTTAACCTATATTACACGGCATTATTTAGACTGACGAATGCATATCAATTTGTGGTTAATATCAATTACAATTATTGTATTGACTGCGCGAAATACAAAGTGTTTACAATGTTTAATGTAGCTTTAGACATGGATGTTCTATTTTGCTTTATACAATCCTTAGTGTACATTCACGAAATGATGCGAAGTTTAAATAATTTAATTTATTTTAAGTAAGTGTTTACCTTTTGTTTAGACAGGATATACTAGCCAAAACTATTGCATCATCTTCTAAATATAATTATTGGACTTAAACAATGTTTCATCTAACTGGAAGCAGTATTCATTTCTGTGAAATAAACGTGATCTGGCAACAGACACAACAACACGATAAAATAATTAAGCCGTGAGAATTAAGGAGGGGTTATCGCGAACATCGACTCTACAATACTACATCGACTACGCCCAAAATTAGGTACTTTTATTGGTTGGAAACGGATTTACCGCGGTTTCGATTTGCACAATTAGCAAATGTTCTAAAGACGTGTCCGGTTTTACAGGGGTGATCAAATGAGTACAAATGAACCATGCGCAGCTCGAATTATATCCATACACTACAACCACTAAACAGATGCTTTCCTTTTAACACGTAAATTGTCTACAATTTATGGTTTCCTGTAACAAAACCGCAACTTAATTTGCAGAATACAAGTTGTTAAATGTTTAAACAACAACTCTTACCACGCGATGAAACACGATGTACTGGGACACACGATTTAACAGTAAATACAATGGTTTAAAACGGGTTTGTTGTATTTGATCATAACGAGACTTGCAGATTCGGTCGACTGAACATGAATCAATGGATATTAAACATTTATTTTGATTAAAAGTAAATGAAGTTTAGTTCACTGAAATCTATTATGTTTGTATGCAATGCTTGATATGTTTATTTGTGCGAAAGTGCAATGTGCGAATATACTAATCTGGGTACGAACTTAGTGTACATACTCGGTTAAATTTAGAAGCATCACCAGCCATAGAGTGCACTGAAGCTATGTTATTAATAATGACCAAATCATTATTAATTGACTGATTTCGATGCGGGATTTTGGGCATTTTGCCCCATTAAAACTCTCTCGACACAGACTAATTTCATGGGAGTCAGTTCCCCATACATATATGAAATAGTTGAAATCTAACTTTTGCAAACGTGGACCTCTGCAGTCCTTTCAAAGAAATATTGAAGTTCAAATGTTTTGTTATGATATGTTATGTTATGGTATGGTATGCTATGTTTTGTTATGGTTTGTTATTTTGTGTTTGTTTTGTTTTGTTTTGTTATTTTATGTTATGGTGCTCTAATTAGGATCAGCAGACGATTTATTTCATAAATCAATCTCTTGTACAATAATTGACATTTTGGACTACTTCCAATATGGCAGCGCCCATGGACCTTGGCATTTAATTTGATAAGTGGCAGAGATGATGTTAAAATTATTATGAAAATCGATGTATTTAACGATATAAAATGTTAATTACGCAAATCAGAGAGTGTTAAATAATGTACGATACCGTTGAACATTGGACTAGTGTTATTTTCAGCTTTTCTCAAAGTCATTGAACTGGAAGTGGAATAGTCAGAGGAAATTGGAAATGGGAATATCTAATATTATTGGCCGTTTCATACACGGACCGGATGGAATTTGATTAAGTGTAAACTAACGTACACTATAACGCGCAAGCCAATTTGATCAAGACAATATGTTGAAAACTATGCAAGAGATGGCATTTGATCCGAAGTACAAGGTTGACGAACTTTCATCATAGATGAACCGTGCGCATTGTCCTTTATATTTTAATTTTGTTTCTTATGTATACTCTAAGTGACACATTTTATATAACTTTTTTAGCTTGGGTTATATGCTTTGGAATCTGGTTAACATATACATTGCCATATGTACTTTGTTCTTGAATATGTTTCTAGTTTTGTTTGATATGTATTGTTTTGCTATTTTCACGCAAATCTTTGTATTATATCAACCTTATATTTGTCGATACATGTATTTAGAAGGTGTACTATGTCAAAGTCTTGGATACAAAAATGTCTATCGGTATGTCAGTCTAGTTGACGACGTTGCATTCACATTTCGTCTGTTCGTTTTCAGGTACTACAATACATAAGTCGAAAGTAGCCCAAACAAGTCCAAAGTAGTCGGTATTTATCATCAAAGAATATGATTGATTGATGATATGGTTGTTTCTGGAGGTATCTGTCTTTTTCAAGTTTACTAGATGTTGAATGCTCTGTTTAAAGGGTTGAATCATTGTTTTGTCTCTTGANCTACTGCGCCGCTTTGATTTATTTATTTATTAAATTGACCTTTGACCTTGAAGGATGACCTTGACCTTTCACCACTCAAATTGTGCAGCTCCATGAGATACACATGCATTTAACATTATTTTTTTTACCTTTGACCTTGAAGGATGACCTTGACCTTTCACCACTCAAAATGTGCAGCTTCATTAGATACACATCATGCCAAATATCAAGTTGCTATCTTCAATATTGCAAAAGTTATGACCAACGTAAAAGATTTCGGACGGACACACAGACTGATGGACGGACGGACGGACAGTTCAACTGCTATATGCCATCCAACCGGGGGCATAAAAAGTACAATACTTTGATGGAGTTGTGCAACTTGTAAGTTATTCGCAATGGTGTTCAGACTCCTAACCACATAATTATTTCCTTTTTGTAATAATGTACATTTATTTTGTTGTGAACACCATTGAAATCACGACATGCAGTAAACAATTTCAATTGAGCTGTACCACATCTGTTCACCTTTAATAAATCATAGATCGGCTAGAAGTCATAAGATTACATAAGACATGGTCTTCAAGTCCTACGGCTTCTTAAGAAATACCAGACCAGAGTAAAATCTATTAAACAAAGCCATACATGGTAAAGTAATCAAACACACTGGCCATCCTGTACTTTCTGAAGGTAAAGGTACTTTTTGGTTCAAAACACGACCACAACTTAACTTGACTGTAAGTCGCCAACAAGACAAATAATCAAGGAATGTTTACTTTGTATCACATCAAAAACACAAGATTTCCTTAAGCAAACACCATTAAATGAGATTCAGACATGTGGATTCCTTTTGATGTTGCATTAATAATGGTTTTAGGTGATAAATCATGGATAGAGACATGAAGTTAAGTATTTAAAATGTCACTTTTCTCGTAAATTACTGATATACCTTATGATTCTAGAATTGCCATGGAATGCAACAAAACGCAAGCATGTTCAAGTGTCATTGATTACGTTATAGTGGTCAGGGTTATAGGTTAAAGTAAATTTTGTGGTATTGATTGTGGGATTTTTAAAGTAAATATTTCCAGTTGAAGTTAAGTATTTAAAATGTCACTTTTCTCGTAAATTACTGATATACCTTATGATTCTAGAATTGCCATGGAATGCAACAAAACGCAAGCATGTTCAAGTGTCATTGATTACGTTATAGTGGTCAGGGTTATAGGTTAAAGTAAATTTTGTGGTATTGATTGTGGGATTTTTAAAGTAAATATTTCCAGTTTGCAGATTTTTTTTTCCCTTTTTTTATTTAAGGAAACAAATCTGCTTAAAAATGTGCTTTCTGTTTTTGTAAGTTGTTAATGAGAATTTCATAAATTCTCGATTGTTTGAATTTCATGTCCAGCTTGACAGAATAATTTAAATCATGTAAATATCTAGATAAAATATCCATCTAGCAGTTTATTTTATTTCAAATTAATCCATGATTTCTGAAATATTGTAACAGAACATCATGATTGCTATGGAATGAAGACGTCAAAATGACATTGATAAATGTAAGAACAAACACCACTTCTGCCACCAGAAATGTATATAACGTTATAAAATGTACATCACTTGGCCATGGTTGAGACACAGAAGCCTAGTTTTCATAATTTGAGACTCGTTCTGGGAAAACTGGGATTAATGCATGTGCGCAAGATTTGCCCGTGCAGTCCGATTTTATGGAATTTTTATTTTAAAGAAAGTCTTTAGACAAAAATCAAGTCTAGACGGAAAGTGTTGTCCCTGATTAGCCTGAGCATCTGCATAACATATGAACACCTATTTTTACTGTTACCAATATTATAAGGACTTTGCACAAACTTAAAGTGTGCAACATGACCTTGACCTTTAAGTGAGCAACATGATTGTTGCACATGACAACTAACAATGATTGTATTGTTTCTTTAATATTGATTATTAAACCAACTTTTTTTAAAGACAAACAAAACAAGGAAAGGAAAAATCAGGGACATCTAGGTTCTTCAAACACCTCAACAACGCTACAAGGTGTTAAGTATGACCATTAACAGGATAAGTTTATCTCAAAATCAATGTCACAAGACAGTTTTAAAAAAGCAAAATCAATAGCAACGGGATTACGTTGATAGCCTTTCAGGAATGCGTGGATTATGGACGATGGTCTTGTGTTCCTGAAGTGAAGCATCCTGGGAGATAAATGGCTGAATTAGCTGCAATCGATGACGTTCGGTAAATAGTCTACACTGTAAAAGGTGGCATTTTGGGATACGCCAGCTGTGAGCTGCGATAACATGGATAATGGGGACACGGTGTATTGCATGGAAGCGCTGGAATGTTGTGCGCCAGGACAGACAGAGAATTTACAGCAGCTGTTTAAAACAGTGGTCTTGTGAATCGTTTAAAGCTGCATAATCTGATTGTGCAACACATTTTGTTTTAAATGAGCCTCTTAATATTGCACTCTTCCGAATATTATTTTGCCCATTTTACGGATTAATAATGTTTATGCAATTTAAATCTAATGAGAAGAGTGTTCTATCAAAGGAACTAGGGATGGCATGGAATACCTATATCGGTATTCCAATATTCACAAGTCCATTCAATGGAATATTCGAATATTCGCATAAAACGGCTGAATTGATTTAACTTCAGTTTCGTATCCAGTATGTATGTATTTATTTTGACATTGAAGTCAAGGATAACCCATGAAAGTGCAAGCACTTATTTCCAATGGGGTCCTTTGGTTTTGCTGAAGAGACAGCGGGTATAAGAGACAGTTTTTGAGATACAAGGAATCCGGGTGCGATCTAGCTCTTTGCGAATAGATCCCTTGGTTCTTTTACGTGCTCAGTGTATAGCACCGATACGCGCGAGAATTACCTGTGTTTCATACCAGTACATCTCTAGTGGGGTGGGAAACACTTGAAGCATTTCTGAAATTTCCAGTGCCCCGGCCAGGGATTGAACCCACGACCTAGGGATATTAAATATAAATTGACACAGAAATACAATTGAATATACAATTGTTGTGTTGAGAAATAGAATGACAATGTAGCTTAATTGTAAAAACAAACTTTGAAAAAAACAATTAAGGCGAAATATATCAGAAAAGAGTGAAACTTGTTCTGTGTTAACTTCCTTTGTTTTGTAAGTTATATCAGTTTGCTTAATACAAGGCTGTTTATGAACGTTGCTATCAAATAATTGTATCGCTGTCGGCTAATACTTTGACCGATACTGTAATCAGGCACAAAAAGAAGGAAAACATCATGTCATAGAAAAAAAATAATAATAATAAAGTAACAATAGAATGTACGTTTATATAAAGAAACATAATTATTATTCACAAGTCAACTGAAGCCCTTAATTGGCATCTAATTGACAAACAATANAGCAGTAGCCTAGAACCTACATCAACATAAGCATCACCACCAGTAAACTAATCATCAACTACAGAGCAACTACAACATCAGCTTCGTCGTCGCATGCTTTCTGTCGTTATCATCGTTTTTTATTGCCGTTATATTCAGCAAGAAGACGAACAACAACAACACCTGATAACAAGTGACAACATGTTATGAAACGATGATGTATTTCATACTTCAATATTTGCTCAATGCTTACCGTTAAATGCTACTCAGAACTGAATGATGATATAAACAAATATCAGAAACGCACGAAAGAAACCTCATTTCATGCCAGGTGGTATGAGGTTGTCTCAATACTAGTGAAGCCACTGTTTGATGTGTTGAAAAGCCTGGATAAAAATGTGTGTGTTACTCAACATGCATACGAGAAATGTCAAATATTCCATTGCATATGCTGGAATTCAAATCCTGAATAAGAAGCTTGCACCTGACCTTGGCAACCTAATTAAAAACACAAGATAACGTGATATTAATGTACAATATCATGGGCTACACGTGCTTAGTGCAATTTGAAGTGATGTGTATATATTTGTATTATTTCACATTTTATTTTATCTTTCAAAAGGACATTGATGAAATTCCGCAAAAGGTTTCAAAGTGAACATAAATAACTTTGGATGGATTTGCACTAGTTTAAACCAAATTTAAATAAGTGACTTTCGATACTTTGTTAGGTTATGCATCATGCATAAGTTAGAGGTAAATTAAACTGTGAATTCGATACGCATTTTGTTTCCCGTGAGACTGATATCGTCGTTCTTGTCCATCATCGTATTCGTCATATATAATGTTACTGGGGGCTAACTGTTTAGGTCTAACTGTTAAGGTCTTACTGTATATGTCTAACTGTTTAGGTCTAACTGTTTAGGTCTAACTGTTTAAGTCGTACTGTTTTCGTAGCATAATACTCTCAAGCCAGTTTGATTTGCCAAACAAAAAACTGCAATCTCTGCTCTATTTGATGTAACTTGGATGGAGAGTCATAACGACAAAAGGGATACGAAGACATCTATATTACATACTTTTTTTTTACAGTTTGCTTTGTAGACAAAGGATGTAAATATAATTTGAGCGGTTAATATATAACCTCCATGTTTACACATCGAACATGTGTGAAAGGTTTAATCATCAAGAGCTCGGACTAAATGCACACTTCTTTTTGCATTACACAACTCGTGAATTCTATGCAAAGATTGTTAACATAACAGCGTTTCCAAGAAGAAACCTGTTGGTCATTCAATTCCGTTCATACAAAAATAGTGCAACACTAATACTTAAAACTTATTGAGTTTTTAATTTAACTTTTTTCAAGTATATTCTCATTTATGTCATTTAAGTCAATTATCTTTCTACAAATGTCATTTTGTTCGATTGNACAGTTTGCTTTGTAGACAAAGGATGTAAATATAATTTGAGCGGTTAATATATAACCTCCATGTTTACACATCGAACATGTGTGAAAGGTTTAATCATCAAGAGCTCGGACTAAATGCACACTTCTTTTTGCATTACACAACTCGTGAATTCTATGCAAAGATTGTTAACATAACAGCGTTTCCGAGAAGAAACCTGTTGGTCATTAAATTCCGTTCATACAAAAATAGTGTAACACTAATACTTAAAACTTACATAATTATCGTGATAGTGTAATTCATTTACAATTTAAAATCATCCATAGTCAGTTGTTTTACATGTCTTTTGGCGTTATTTTGATTAACTAAATTATATAAAAATTTCATTTAACAAGGCCCTGGATTTATATTTAGTATTAAGTGCAACATTAACATAACGATACAATCAAGAACGGTTCCTCAAAACTTATTGTTTGATCAATATCACATCCAATGTATAAACAATAGCAACAGTTTCAAGCCTTATGTATTTTCTTTGTTTTGACCAACGTAACACTCTAACGTCGATAATAAACAGCAGAGAGCTCTTAAGGTTGCTTGTTTATAGCAATTATGTGCATTTAAACTGATATACTAGGCAAATTACATGTGTCATTTGCGTTTGATTGAGTTTTTAATTTAACTTTTTTCAAGTATATTCTCATTAATGTCATTTAAGTCAATTATCTTTCTACAAATGTCATTTTGTTAGATTGTAAACATACGTCTTTCACATTTTGCGGATAGAAAGAATGACATATATTATGTCTGAATGCTCTCTCATTATTACAGGTGTGGCCTCTACCGAAGACCACCCTTTTCGGACTCCATGTGTAGTGGCAAGTGTGAAGAAGAAAAACATTCATTATGGGGTTTCTTTACAACTGTCATTATTCAGTTTCATTACAAGTACACTTTTCAATGGCATAATACGGTTATTACAAATGCCTATACACTTAAAATGTGATCACTAAAATAAGAATCCTGAATTTGAAAACATAACATCGCTGAAAAGAAAATGTTAAATGTGTATGTTATAGAGTTCGATGCAAAGGAATTATGTAACCTGCTTAGCAAGGTTATTTATTCACAGTCTCTAATTATGTTATGGTATGACACAAAAGACGGAACAGAACCCTATCACAATCCAATGAATTGCAATAAATAATCAAAGGACCATATTTTTTCAAAAAGCATACACTTGTCACATACAGATGATCTCATTGTTTCCTTAAATGCAAATTTTATCCTGCAAATGCAAATGCAAACGTTGACACAACCTCTCGCATGCGACGCAGTGTCCCATAAATGCAGGAAGTAATTTAGAATATACGTTTATTTATAAGCTGCAGTTGTGGAAATACGATGACCACAATAGTAGCAAGTGGCACTTGGAGGCACTTGTGATGACGGTCGACAAAAAAATATTAAAGATCGAGTAAACATATCAAGATATTGCGATATTCCTTTTCTATGCTCATTAAGAGACACAAACATGTCTTTGCTTAATACTTCAATTTGGTCATACATGTACGCCCTTTTCCGGTTGATAACTAATCTGGCAACAATTACGCGAGTGACCTATCCATGGTATTAATTAAAGGCAAATTGTTGCTCAACATACCATTAAAATGTATTTGCCTAATTGTTTCAGTAGTTTCATTCTTTGCTGTAAGGAACCAATTTTTTTAATCTGGTAAATACTTGTCATACGCGTACACGGTACACAAATAATGTTCAAAATTACTATTACTGAGTCATGTCCCTTTTCTCTTTGGTATCTTAAAACTACATTAAACGAATAAATGTGTATTTACAAACTTTAATAGCTTTGTAACCCTTTTGTATCAGTAGATTATATATAACGAACAGTAACGAAATAAATATTTCAAGGTATTCCAACGACTATACTTTTTCAGAAGACGGCTATTCTACATTAGATTAGCAATCGTTTGGTTACCGATCATTGTATGTCGTGCAATCTTTCAGAAGACGTTGCTTACAATAAAGCTGCTTGAAAATCACACTTATGACGTAGTGATTATCTTTTCTCTAGAAAACAATCCCATTCATAAAATGTTAATGCCTTCCGTACATGGTCTGATCTTCAGCCATAACATCGTGGCGACCAAAAATGGCATGTGGCGCCTTTTGAGAAAAGCCATTGTACCTGACAGTGTAAATTTAATTTCCGCAATTTAACAAAACAAATCTTGAATGTTAGCTTCAAGTGTATAATACATTAAATCAAAGCAGCGAACGACTATCCAAACTTCATAGTTGCATTGCTTTTGTCAGTATTGTAAACAAGGGTAATATGCTGAACTGTTAATTTTAGTTTAAACCCTCAACAATTATTTTCCAAAACTATAGGAACAGACATTATTGGTATCATTCTCATGTGTTTGATTGAAAGCAAGTTTGAACAATATAGAAAGCACACCAAACATATTAATGGCCCGATAAAGAAAAAGAAATAATAATGAATAAATAATAATAAGACGGATTTTTAATCCTATTCAACACATTCTCCTGAGACTCCAGATGACAATGGCAGTTTGCTGAAAGAGGCACCTTTTAGCCAGGATAGAGTTGTACAACCAGGTAAAAATCCAAACTTCATAGTTGCATTGCTTGTCTGTATTGTAAACAAGGGTAATATTCCAAACTGTTAATTTAAGCTTAAACCCTTAACCATTATTTGCTTTCAGATTGCCCTGTATCAACGTGTTTATTAAAATTGTAATCACTATGAATAGTATTCAATGTAATAAATAAAACTGCGTGATAAAGAAAACCAATCGAGTGTTTCTTGTTTGTTAATGTTGAAAATATTAACTCCAAAACTATAGGAAGAGACATTATTGGTATCATTCGCAGGTATTTGATTGAAAGCAAGTTAAACAATATAGAAAAAACACCAAACATATTTATGGCCCGATTAACATAAAAAAATCATATTTTTTCGATTTTATACATACATACACTGGTATATTTTTCAACACACTTATTACATGGCTACTTATTGCCGTCAACAGTAAGAGTTAAGAAGTCGCACCACCCTTGGATACCACCAAAACTATATATAAGACACACCTCCGGAAATGTCAAAAAAAAAATTCTCTTGAGTACGACTTTCGGTAAGGACACGCGAAACAACACTCGATTGTTGCTATGGCGATATGTCACACTTGGCACACACTAGACACAGCGATAGGTCAAGAAATAAGACCTTTCTTGCAAAACCGACATACATTTCATGATTAATGACATAAAACTACACGTATACACTTGAACATTGCTAATGTATCGATCTAATGGTTTTAAACTGAGCGGAAACAGCAGCTGTGAGTACTCGGCCTAAAGTGCATGCGTATCCTGTTACGTAAAATCTTTAAGAATGCTTATTACCGTACCAATCCTTGTTACGTCAGATGCTGTGGCCGCCATTCCAGACACGAACACATACATACACACTTAATTAAAATAAACATACCGGTGTTTTGTCATCAAAGTATAAATTCCAAAATATATAATCATTTCACTTAGTTTTTCAATGGTTCTACAAGCTTTAAGAGAGGTTTATAGTTTCGTTTTTTTGTGAAATTTTCTTTTATTTAAGATTAAAGAATCAGAAATTAAAGGGGCGTTTTAAATACCGCGTATGTTTTTCAAAAATAAGATTATATTGTAATATGTATGTCTTAAATGGTTTCTTAAAACATATATCTAGTTTTCTTTTGTAAACGCGCGATAACATAATTATTTGTATAATAATGAATAGTTTTCTTATGGGACAGAGGGCCCATGGATTCAGCCGTTTTAGTAAAATCGTTAGAAATTAAACGTACAAGAAGTACCCCTATACCTTTGCGCATTATCCAAAACGGGACTCATGTGCAATAATGTTCTCATTGAAGTAGGCTATTTTTCTAGGCCTGAGATCGAATCGTACGATCGACAAAAAGTGTTTTTGGCATTTTATACACTTTTTTCTTAATGATTTTATCAATATAACATTGGAACTAAATTAACACCTACCGCAAAATAGGGAATGCACTTTGTTTTAGTAAGTGTCTGTATTTTTATGGAGAATAACCGTCGATATGCCCCTTCAGGTCCAATTAAGACATAAAGTTAACAACTTTAAGGCACTGTAAACCACGAATGCCGAAAAAAGAAAAGTTCTAAAATACCGTATTTTTTACAATTATTAGTTTATATTGATTAAAATATCACGACTGGTATATTACATTACTTGAAAAAAGTTCATATTTTCAGTATATTCGGTAATAAAATTTCGCGATGTGAAATCGAAAGTACATCGCGAAAATAGGTGACATAACGATAAACACACTATAAATAACGCAAGTAGATTGATCATTTTATATATAAAACATATACAATTCACTACGCATGCACAATTTGCATTCCTGGGTTTACCACGTGACGTTGATGATCAATCTACTTGCGTTATTTATAGTTAACTGGTAGTTACCTGGTAGACATACCCAGTAAAAAACAAATAATAAAAAAAAGTAAAAATAAAAAAAACAACTTTTTTCAAGTAATGTTATATACCAGTCGTGATATTTAATCAATCAAAACTAATAATTGTAAAAAATACGGTATTTTAGAACTTTTCTGTTTTCGTCATTCGTGGTTTACAGTCTCTTTATAAACGACGTTTGGCGTGATATAGGAAACATGAAAGAGACTTGACAATGCAAAAGTCAATTATTCCCACAAGAAAGTGTAGTCTGTGTGTGGTGTGCCCATAATTTACGGGTATGTATTTTAATATACCTGATGTAACCAATTATATGTAATGTTATCTATTATAACCCTTCATAAATGCAATCGTAAATGACTTTCTATCTCTTTTGAAGGATTGCTTTTTTATATCAAATAAATGTTGCTTGAAATTGAGACTTTTTAATTTCGATTTACGATGTCAATAAAAACGTGCACGCTCGTGTTTGTTATGAGTTTATGTTACCTATATTACACGACATTATTAAGACTGTCGAACGTATTTATATCATTTGGTGGTTAATAACAATTACAAGTATTATATTTACTGTGCGATATACAAAGTATACACCTGATAGAATAGTATTTTGATGTAGCTTAAGACATGCATGTTACATTGACTTTATTCAATCCTTCATGTACATTCACAAAGCGGTGTGTATTTTAAATTGAGAACAGTTGTTTTATGTCTTAAGGGAAAAGAGAATAGTATAGCATGTTGTTTTCAATGTAACAGTTATTGATGTTGTTAAATACACTATATTACAGTCAGTGTTCAAGCAAACGTGTGCCATTCTTGTCGAATTTCTATTCGATTCTTGTTTGACTGTTTGTTTACATAACATTATTCGATTTAAAACGCGTGTTCCTTCTATTCCATCTTGTTCTCTATATCTATATGCATTATATGATAGCAGGAATGGTGCTTACACTATAACAATAAGGGCATTTTATTGTTGCAATTCAAGAACGTGTTTAATACAAACATTTAATGTAACTAAGTGTATAAGACAAAGTATGCTTACCAAAGCGATTGCGTCATCTTATTAATAGAATTCTTACTTTCATACTGTTTTATCTTACTGGAAGCGGTATTAATTTCTGTGAAATACACACGCTCTGGCAATAGACACAACAACACGATAAACAAATTAAGCCGTAATAATTGGGGTGGGGGTATCACGCACATGCTGAATTAGATTGGTTAAATGTTTCTAGAACAACTCTGAACAGGTAATGCGATGAAAATCTATTCTAGTAGTTTACGAAAATGACATACACGTAGATTTTCACAATTGGTTAAATATCCAAGACCATGGTAGTTTACGAAAATGACATACACGTGGATTTTCACAATTGGTAAAATATCCAAGACCATGGTATTTTATTTTGCAGTGCATTTTTATAATCACATTTCTTGAATATAATATTAAAAAACGAATGTCCATAAACGTTTGTCTTTCTTTGTTTCTAGTTACGTGATGTTTATTTGCATATAAATAACATTTTCAGATAATTATATTTATTTGATAGACATTAACAAACTTGATTGCCATAATTTTACAAATTGTGTTTTTGTAATCGTGTATCGTCAATTCAGCTTGCGACAATGATTCATAGAAGACATCAGTAAAAGGTGACATATAAATATGAATGGGTGACTTGTATAATGTGTGATAAATTTGGTAATGTCATGTCGTATTAGTATTTACGAAAATGTATCGTGCACAGATATAAGCAGCAGAGAAAAATGAAGTGAGTTTATAATGTATCTGCGGAACAAAACACCAAACAAACAACTGCACAATAAATCAACAAAAGCTAATGAAACACAAGAACAAAAAAAAATATCATAATAATAAAACAACCGTTAACAACACGAACCTATTGAAACAATTAGTAAGTAAAATACGTGTTTCGCACACACAACTCTATTTTTTTCTATAAAATCTTCATTTGCACGCTTGTCAGATAAGATAGAGTAAGTATACTTTGTAAGTTCTTGTTTAAATGCCAGTTTAATATTGTTTAACTACAGATTGTCCTTAACTGGCACATTATCCGAAAGCCGAGACAGCCAATGCAATAAAAGTTGCACAGGTATGCATTCATCGGGCAAACTCATCATGTGTAACGTGAGAGTCATGGGGGAAATGTATAATTAAAGTTAATTAAGTATTGTAATGATCGGTTATAGTTTCAATATGATTCTAAATAACACACTTTTGAAATTGGAGAGTATCATGCTGCAAGATACAGCAAAAACGCAGTCCGACTCAAATGCGTGCGTCATATCAAAGCAATGATACCCTTTTTGTACTATCAAATGTCTTTATGTGATGATCCAATGCAGTTATTTCTAATTATAGAAGACTGTATGCATTGCATTTACATATCAGCTCGCATTACAGCATGGTGTTTGAAGGTCATGTTCTATAGAAAATGAACCAAATATGCCCGTTCGAAGTCACTTTATATACAGAGAGTAGACATGGATATTTTTTAATCCTCCTTCTGATCATCCATCGTTACCACCTTCTCCTTCAAGATCTTCACAGTTATCATCCTCATCAGCAGCAGCAGTATCCAGCATCTGCAGCAACATCAGCATCACAACCAGTAAACTAATCTCCCACAATAGAGCAACTACTACAGCACCTGCGTCGTCGCAGTCGTTATCGTCGTTTTTTATTGACGTTATATTCATAAATACATATACAAGAACAACAACAACAACATATGCTGACTAGTAACAACCATACAATAAAACAATAATTTATTTTATACTTCAATCTTTGATCAATGCTAACTCTTAAATGTAACTCAGAACTGAATTACGATATGTACACAAATATCAGAAGAGCAAGAACAGAAACCTCATGCAATGACAGATGGTATGAGGATGTCTAAATTCTAGCACAGCCACTGTTCGATTACTGAAACGCATAGCCAAATATATATGTGCATCTCTCATCATGCATTGCAGAAATGTCAAATATTCCGTTGCATCTGCTTGAATTAAAATCCTGATGTAGTAGCGTGCACTTGGTCTTAGAAACGTAGTTTTAAACGCCACATACCAAGTGCAATTTGCAGGGATATTTATATAGTTGTATTATTTCACATTTTATATTATCTTTCAAAAGGGCAAGGTTCTCAATCTGAACATGAATAACTTTGGATGAATGTGTACTCGTTTAATCCAAATTTAAATAGTCACTTTCAATACTTTGTTAGATTATGCATCATGAATAAGATACAGGTTATTTGAATTCGATACGCGGTCTTTTTTCTGTGAGACTGATATTGTCGTTTCTGTCGATTATCTTATTCGTCATAGATAAGGTTATTTATGTCTAACTGTTTATGTCTAACTGTTGATGTTTAAATGTTTTCCGTGCATAACATGCTAAAGCCAGTTTGATTTGTTAAAGAAAAAAAAGAAATATCTAATATATGAAGTCGTAACAAGAAAACGCATATGTCGACATGACATCTATTTTACATACTTTATGAACGTTTGCTTTATAGACTAAGGATGTTCCTATTAAATGTAATGCATTTAAAGATTTAAAACAATCATAATCAGTTGTTTTTGAAGGTCGTAAAAGAAAACTTTTTGCTTTAACCCTTAACTAGTTTTTGTTTTTTGATCGCACTGTGTAAACGAGTAAATTAAAGCTTAAATACTATGAGTAGTGTTCACTTTGCAAACATGTTATGCTTGAAAAAAATCGATTGTGCATTGTTTGTTAATGTAAGAAAATTAAACTCCAAAACCATTATCAGAAGAGACATTATTGTAAACATTCGAAGGTATTTTATTTAAAGCATGATACACATTAAAATATCATATTATTTCGATTGTTCACAGACTGGTTTTTACAGAGTCGTACTAGCGTTTTAAGGGTAGAGATGATAATACAGTAAGGTGTTGATGTTTTTAAATACACTGTATGGCAGTCAGTGTTCCATCGAGCGGGTACCTATATGTCGATGTTTGATTTGTTTCTAGTTTGACTGTTTGTCTACATGACATCATTTGATAAATACATTTTTTCCTCATTGTTTATATCTATATATACACATTATATAATAGGAGGAATAATGTTTACTCTATTACAACAAGACACAACGTTTTTATTCAAGAAAGTTGTTTAATGCAATAAAACCGTGGAAAACAAATATTAATTTTAACTAAGTGTTTACGTTTTGTTAAGACAAGGTTTACATTGCCAGAACTACTGCGTCATCTTATAAATATAATACTTAGACTGTCACGATGTTTCATTTATCTAGAATCAATCAGTATTAATTTCTGTAAAATAAACACAACCTGGCAACAGACACAACACCACGATAAACAAATTAAGCCATGAGAATTAGGGAGGGGTAAGTACGCAAAGGAACTCTTCAAAACAACATTGACTTCGCCCAAACCAGGTAGCTTTATAATGGATTGAAAAGGATTATCCGTGTACTCGATTTTCACAATTAGCAAATGTTCTGTATACTTGTCCGGTTTTACAGGCGTGATGAATTTACGTACACATGAACCATGCGTAGCTCGAATTATACGCTAATACCAAAACCACTAAACAGATGCGTTCCTTTTAACACGTTAATTGTCTACAATTTATTGTTTCCTGGAATACATCCTCAATTAAATTTGAAAAATTAGGTTGGTTAAATGTTTCAAGAAACAACCCTGAACAGGTCATTCGATAAACTTGTACCTGGACATACGATCCAACAGTCATGTATAATGTTTTTAACCAGTTTATTATATTTTATCATTTTATCAATGCATGTTTAAACTGAAAACATGGACTTGCACAACCGGTCGACCGAACATAAGTCAATGAAAATTAAAAATTATTTTAATAGAAGTAAATGCTAATTAGTTCTCTGAAACAAACTATTTGTTGTTTGTATGGAATGCTTTGATACAAGTATCAGCTCACTCACTCGACTAAATCCAGAAGCATCACATGCAAAATAGTGCACTGAAGCTATGTAATAAATTAATACCAAATTTGTTGTTAATTATCTTATTTTGATGCGGTATGTTTTTGCATAATGGTCATTTAAACATTTCTGCTAAGACGAATTTAATAGGAATCGGTTTCTCGTACACATATTAAATAGTGGAAAACACACTTTTGCAAAAGAGGACTGCTGCTGTTGTCTTTAAAAAATATATGCTATGCTATGCTATGCTATGCTATGCTATGCTATGCTATGCTATGCTATGCTATGCTATGCTATGCTATGCTATGCTATGCTATGCTATGCTATGCTATGCTATGCTANTGGTACCTCATTGTTTGTTAAGGCTACAGGAGCTTAGCCTTCCTGTAGGAGGGGGTAATGATGCGCCCCACCTTTTTGCTCAATTATATTCTCAATATTTATATTTATGTTAATGAAGTATACTACTTTAAAAGTGGTAAATGAACACTTACCTTTAATACATGTATTAACTTTCCAAGAGTTGTGATGTTCATCAGTGAGGGAATTTTATACAAATACATGACTGCATATTTAGTATAACTTTACAGAATGCATTTTGTAATTAAAACCGCCCTCACTGTCTTTTAAGTTTCCATAAGCATATCATTATTTTATTGTTGCTTAACACTTGTAAGGAGCGAAGCAGTTTCTTTGTTTATTGGTGTCCTGTTAGGCAAATTCTCCATTTTCTTGTAATATGTATCCATTACAACTCACCACAGAGTTTTAATAGTTATTTTCCTCTATGTCATATATCATATCGCATAAGTTTTATTAACAATCGCTCATGGTAAGTCCTCATCTGAGCTTTGTTACATTCGCAATGGCGGCCATCTTGGATTCTTAGAACTTGTCGACCCGGGTCGATTTGCCTTAGTTGGTCGTTCGATCATAGGTCGGGTCGACCTAGTGCTGAATCGACCAAGGAAGATCAGCGTTCCTTTAGAGACATTCCGGTTCGAGCCTCCACGAAGGAAGGTCGCGTTTTGATCAAGTTATCATTATTCAAGATCATTCAAGACTTCAAGTTGCGATTCGGTGGATGAGCAGCAGCCTGAGCAGGACAGTTGAAACATCGATCCAGTTGCAGTCGATAAGGTTTTCTACCTTCTTCCTTATAGATTTTTGCTTGAAAGTTAAATCGGTTCATCTTCATGAATTGTCTCATCTTTTTTGATACTCGTTTGTTTACATCCTGTGGTGACTCGTCCGCGACATAGATTATTCATTAATTTTTATAAGTCAGCTTTTTGACTCGTCTTCACGAACAAAATAACTGCTTTGCTTCACGAAACAAATAGATATTCCAGAGTTTTATATATCCTTCGATGTTGTAATCCGAACGATCATCGTTACACAGAATGAACCGTTAAACTTATGGCGGCTTTATTTGTTTGAAACTTGTTTATGACTTAGTAAGTCAATACGGTGTGGTACGAAACGGGGCAGCAATACGCTACAATATACATGTAAGTATAAGCTAACTCACTCGACTAAATCCAGAAGCATCACACGCAAAAGTCCGCACCTGTGCTGTTTTGTGCTATGTTGTGCTATGTCGTGCTGTGCTGTGCTGTGCTGTGCTGTGCCGTGCCGTACCGTGCCGTGCCGTGCCGTGCCGTTCCATTGCATGGCATGGCATGGCATGGCATGGCATGGAATGGCTATGCTATGCTATGCTTTGCTATGCTATGCTATGCTATGCTTTGCTATGCTATGCTATGCTATGCTATGCTATGCTATGCTATGCTATGCTATGCTATGCTATGCTATGCTATGCTATGATATGCTATGATATGCTATGATATGCTATGCTACGCTATATTGTTTTATGTTATGTTATGTTATGTTATGTTATATTATGTTATATTATGTTATGTTATGTTATTGTATGTGTTTTATGTTTGTTCATGTTATGTTATGTCATATTATGTTATGTTATTTTTTATGTTATACTATGTTATGTTATGTTGATCCGCTCTGGATCAGCAGAAGATTTATTGCATAAATCAATCTCTTGTACAATAATTGCCATGTTGGACTGCTTTCAGTATGACCGCGCCCATGATGTTTAAATAATTATGAAAATCGATGCATTAATGATTTAAAATATTAGCTACGCAAAGCAGAGAGTGTTAAATAATGTTCGGTATCGTTGAACATTGCAATAGTGTTATTTGAAGCTTGTTGCCGTTTCATACATGGCCGTTTCATACATGGACCGATTGGAATTGGATAAACTTACGTACACTATAACGCGCAAGCCAATTTAATAAAGACAATACTTGTATGTTGAAAACTATGCAAGAGATTTGGTCCGAATAAAAAGTTTGACGTCATAGATGAACTCGGCGCTCTGTCGTTCATATTTCAATTTTGTTTCTTATGTTTACTCTTGGTGAATCAGATACATTTTATATATGTTTTATGTCCCCCAGTCTATACTGGGGGACATATTGTTCTTGCCCTGTCTGTTTCTTGGTTTGTTTGTTTGTTTGTTTGTTGGTTTGTTTGCACAAACTTAAACATTGGCCATAACGTTTGAAATATTGAAGAAAGCATCTTGATATTTGGCATGCATGTGTATCTCATGGAGCTGCACATTTTGAGTGGTGATAGGTCATGTTCAAGGTCATCTTTCAAGGTCAAATATATGGATCAAAATCGCTCAAAATGGGACATAGTATTTTACAAACACATACCTTGTATAGCATGCCATTGGGATATACGCTTTGGAATCTTAAGACAACATAAGAATGTGTGTGTTATGTTTATGCAAATGTGTGTATTATTTCATCATCGTCGTTCACATATACTTGTCAATATGTGTATTTAGAAGGTGTACTATGTCAAAGTCTTGGCTTAAATGTATATCAATTTGTCAGTGTAGTTGATGACGTTGCATTCACATTTCGTCAGCTCATTTTCAGGGACTACTATAAATCCAAAGCAGTCCATAGTAATTTAATTCGTCGAAAGTAGTCGGTATAAATCATAAAAGAACATTATATGTTGTGGTGGGATGTCTCTGTCATTTCGAAGTTCACTAGATGTTGAATTCTCTGTTTTAAGGGTAAAATCATTGTTTTGTCTCTTGACATGGTTCGTTCAAAATAGTTCTTGGATTGTATATAAGGTATGTTTAAGTGCATTGAAATACTGATTTTTTTTTTCTTCGCCAGCATTTGAACACGGAGACTGAGGGAGCCAAGTTGTACGGGCCTTTTTATATGTAAACGTTATTATAAAGGCTGTGCTACTAATACCTTTTACGTTTTAACTGAATTGTCGATGGAAAGTTTTATATATGCTTTATCCTGTGATCGCGATTGTCGAATACCCACAACAGCAATGATATATATTAGAATTGTTATTAGTCGTGGATGTTATTTGCTTGCTTTAATATCAGATTTAAATTCTGGTTTGAAACTTTATGATTTGGTCAATATGTGTACCTTCGATTTTCAAGCAAGAATGCACATGTTGTATAATCATTCAACTTTATAAGCTTATTATTTATCCATATATTTAGGTGAATACTCTATGTAGGTGAGTACAAAAGTAATTGATTCAGCTTAATATGTCTAATTTCCTAAAATGTACATTACAAACACATAGACACGAAGAGGCCATTTTTATGATACCATTTTTGCTGCAATAACGAAAGTCACCGACACATTTATAGCTAACAGCGCTCATTCGTACTATCCGATTACCTAAAGATAAAAAGCAAACAACCAATCCCAAGTATTCTCAACAATACATACAACTATACCTTAACTGGATTTTATTAAATTGGACCGATTAGTTTAGTTACTGACGCGCTCAAAGTGGTTCAAGCGATCGCAGTTATATTCAGTGGCATGTATCCAACGTCCACGGGTCATAATAAATCATACTAATCTATGACAGTTACGTTTTGAATTTTCCACCAATTTATTAATGTGTATTCCCTAATCGCAAGTGACAAATATCATAATTGACACAAGGAGTGTGTTTGCAAAGATGTCACGCCTTTATAATTTTTGTATCAGTATTTGCTAAACGATTCATCTTATTTTCATTGATTTCAATTTTTTAAACTACGCGTACTTGCTTACCATTAAGATGATCAGCTACATTGTATCAATCGTATCCATACATGTTTTTTTGTGTCCCACTCGAAAATTAGAACTTAAAAATACAAAATTATCTGCTTACTCTTTGAATGTGCACACAACAAACTGATATTGGTATTGAATTGTATTCAGCGCTTTATTATTCATTTGCGTCATTATCTCCTCCATGCATTTGAACTTTGTCATCAATAAAATTCGCGGACACACAACCATATCTGCTTTCCTTACGTTACTGTCAGTCTTCACGAAAGAGACTTTGACTCTTGCTCGTCATCATCCTACCGAGCCTCGCTCTGGGAAAACCGGGCTTAATACATGTCTGAACATTGTTGTTTCAGATTTATATTTGCCACGCGCACACTTTGCGCTTTTAAGGACTTTGTATTTTAAAGGAAATTCCTTCTTAACGAAAATCCACTTTAGGTAGAAAGTGTTTTCCCAGATTAGCCTGCGTGAACTGCTCAGGCTAGTCTGTGACGCCACTTTACGCACAAGCATTAAACACGGTTTTCCCAGAGCGAGGCTTAGAGGCTCCTTATACCTTGCCTTTGTTTTAACCACGCCCTGGTTGGTGAATACGAGCACAGTCCTCGTTTTGCTGCCATCAGTTCATACTATGTAAATTAAAACAGTTCTTCAGATAAAGAGTACGATTGCATTGACATTTTATAAACAAGTTTAAATCATATTTTAAATGTAATATTTCAGCAAAACTTATTACTTTAGTACCTCGTTTTATTTTATAGTATGTATTAATATTTAAAAAAAAAGAAGCAACTAGTTGACTTTTTATTAATTTGTTATGAACTGTTGGTTTATATACTTACTAAGAAAACCACCATGTACATATGCCAACTTCAGAAACTCATGTTAAACTTAAAATCGAATATTTACATTTTGGTGTTAACTACTTTAACATACAATAATAAGTACCCACATTAAAAGCATAATAGAAGATATATGCGGTGCTTACATACATTGAAAACATTTAATTGCTTTGGTGAACATTGGTGAAACCGCTCACGAACTCAGTGAGTGTAACGTACTGAAACCCCAGTTTTATTTACATTTATCCGTCTCATTCACAAAACCGTTGAAATTGTGCAAATATTTCATTGAAGAAAATTTGCATATTTAATATGTTTAATTCAAGGGCTGTTAAAAGCAAACCGATATCAGTTATAATAGATGATCATTATGTTGACGAATGAAGCTGTTTTAAACTTGTTTAAAACGTTTTCATTTAACCTAATCGTATTTAATAGTATCGTTAGCGTGTCGAAGTACTCATTTGGATTCTCGCACAACTGTTGCGTGTAACGAAAATGAGCACATATTTGGTGGTATAATTATTTACAAATGCGTTTGAGAGATCAACAGAGCATAAATTCAGCGTGAACGACCGTTTACAATCATCAATACTTAGTTGCAGAATTTTTAATTTGGAACAACAGTAACAAGTCTGTCTGTCTAACATATACATGTGAAAAAATCAACTTTTGCACTATTTGACCGAATATTGTAATATATTATTTGTAAAGGCTTTAAACCTGAGTAATTACGTCAACTATTATTTGGATTGTTGGAATTTATTTAAGCTCCAACAAAACATCTTCCGACGCAAAATGTATTAATCCCAATAATTATTGACTACATATAAATAAAAAGTAACAGAAACAAACGTCGTGGGAAAGTTGAAAGTTGTTCAACCAATCGTCTATTTACGCTACGTACAATCGCCTATAAAATCACTTCGGCGCGAGCGACAAAGCAATACGAGTTTACATTGTAGGCTAGCTACCACTCATAATCAGTATTGCTTTCTTCATTTTCAACTTTCGCTCACGCATGTATGGTTGATTATTCAAGTTTCACTCCGGACTTTGTGTCGCATTATTTATTTGACGTCTGCACGGGAAATTGGGACGAGTGACGAAAATAAATTAGCGAAAACTGCATTCTGTGATGAATAATTTAAATGCTTTTCATTTCTGTCTATGAAAGAGTACCGATAACAGATATTGGAATTATCTCATTATTTCATTACCGGGATATAATTTATAATTTTCAACAAAAGGATTAGATAATAGGAGAAATCAGCTGAAAAAACACGCAACGAAAGAATTCAATAATTCCAGTGAAATAACTGTATATGATGAGTGTAGTTAACTGCTGACGCTAACTTAAAATGTGTATAGCGAACCAAAGCGTTTTAAAATATTTAGGACCTGGGTGTATATTTACGACATTTAAAAACAGTGAACATAGTTGAAAACGAAAATTGCGCGATCGATCCGCAGATTTATTTAACATAAAGAGAAATTCATAGCCTTTAACAAGCGTGTAAGTAATAACACATAGTACAACTTGATCAAACGATATATGGATTTATTCGAGGAACACCTGTTTGACTATTCTCTCCGACCCAGCGTTGTTTGATTGATCCGTCGCTGTGTCTAGTTTATGTAATGATCTGTCAATTCGACTGCGACTTTTAACCTGCTCGACTATTTAAGAGACAGTGAGTGCTAAATGTTGAGATTGAGACGGACCGGTTGAAGTGTGATTTCGTGAAGGCGAAAAAGTGAAATTGTGCACGGCGTTTATCACGGATTATTTGTTTGGATTATAAATGTCTACTTATTGTTCAAGTATTAATCTTGTGTTTATCTCGAGAAGAAGTGAGTTCCATTAATCATTTTACGGGGGAAAACAATATCGTATATCATTATTTATTAAGAATCGGAATTACAAAAACAATCTAGACGGCATAATGGAGATGTCAGTAAACATTACTTATTTTCTGAAGTTGCTTGTCTTTCTTATCGCTGGACGTAGCACTGCATTCAACCTGGATGGCGATTTACGTCAACTGGCGGAAATGCTCCCTGGTATTTATAGCAACAACGGACGCCACTCTAACACCATTAACCGGAAGGTGGAGCGGGCGCTGGGTTCCATTGAGACGCCGGCGTCTGCCATTACGTCGCTTCCGATTCGAGCCGTTTATCGACCCGTCGAGGTGACGTTCCTGCCTGACAGTTTTAACGTTTATGTCGAGCACGTCGAGCACGGGAAAACGGACCCACATCGACGCTGGCTGTACAGCTACTCAAAGGACGACACTACGCGCTCCATAAAACTGCGCGTGTATAACTTCAACGACGAGTCCATTATCGAGAAGGTCAGCAAAAATCCCCGCGCGATCAAGTATTTGAATGAACATGACGTCACGACCCGAAGCTCGTGCGACATGTTTTGGCGACGTCTTGGGGAGACGTTTGTGGGAACGACGTCACGCGAATGCCAGGCGGTTGTGGACGGAAGCCAGGTAGATATTCAATTTTGTACCGCAGACTTAGTCTTATTTTCGACCCGAAAAAAAACAACAAAAAAACATTTAATAATTCCTTTGGAATGATTAATTCAGCAAGATCGAGATCGAGCAAGTTACTGTATTTAAAGAGCAAATTTGTAGCAAAGTCGTATTCTTTACCTGTCTGTCCCTTAGATCGGTACTAAATGTTTTTCGAAAATCCACATTGTCAGAAAGGATTTGCACCCTCTGGGTTAGGGTCGTTTTTTTATTGCAGGGTTTCTTATCAACGTAACTCAAACGTTATAAAATTAAGAACCAATGTATTGTAAGTGTCAGTTACGTAAACGCTTATCGTCATAGTGTACGATACCTGGAAGTTTGAACGTCAGTATATTAGTATTGAAGTACTTAATTTTAGTATGTTTTTTACTACCGAACATGTTTTCTTATCACCATGACGTAAACATTTAGGTATGAACATGCCCACTTTATGTATAAGAAACACATTCATTATTTCATTCATAAATTTCCGCTTGAACAATCCTCCGTTGCCCAAAGCGTCAATAACATACGTTGAACTCATAATTGAGTTGCGTCTTCATTTAAATGTGCCGTAATTGTAAACATATCTTACTAAACAATATAATCCATGTCTATGAATAATAAACGGTAGAAACAACTCACGATTTTAATGTTGGCTAATTTATGGGTTAACTTCAATAANAAACATCTAACATTGAACTGCTATTTAAAGTTCCATACCAGTCCTGTGTAAAGTGATCATATACTCTGCGTTTAAATTCCTCTACAAATGTGTTAGTGTCAATATTAATATTAGTTACATCATCACATACATAACACTTTCTGAAACCATAGTCATCAAGCATCTTTTTAACATTAAATATCCAATTATGACAGCCTTTGTGATAATCTGAAACGGTCAAGTTGTATACAGTTTTAATAATGATATTATTAGATCTACATATCTTTAACCAATATTTAATGACACGTACATATCTATTTATATAAATGGGATATCTACCCAGCTCACCATATACACATGCATTACACGTGT
Organism: Dreissena rostriformis; assembly: GCA_007657795.1. Lineage (NCBI taxonomy): Eukaryota > Metazoa > Mollusca > Bivalvia > Myida > Dreissenidae > Dreissena > Dreissena rostriformis. The sequence continues at coordinate 580,379 of VMBQ01000075.1, read as the reverse complement.
TAAGTTTAACCTTTAATAATCGTTTGCAAAATTTCAAATGGATTCTTTCTAATTCCATAGATTTAGTATAGCCAAAAACTTCCGAGGCATAGTTTAAAATGGAACCAACAAAAGCGTCAAATAGTTGACAAAGTATTTTTGGCGTTAAATCATAACAATGGCCTGATTACCTGCCAAAAATCCGCGGAAAGATTACAGAATTAATATTGAAAATGAATTTACGGCGCGGTGATTGCATATTTTCAACTACCATTTAATGAAAGTTAAAATGGAAATTCGTTATTTTGTGTGAAGTCTGGTTAAAACAATAAAATGCAAAATCGTATGATAATAAGTATGGTAATGAATTATTCACAGTATACATATGTTATCATATATTTGTAGTAACACTATAAACATAACCACGATTTTAATACAAATGGATATTTCATTTCGCTGTTAATCAACGCCTTTGTGCTCGTGTCAGTAAAATAAGTTTGTATATGGAAAATAATGTTTTACATATAAATTAACAAATTCATACATTCTCCACCCGACCTCTGACTTAGTAGGTCATTTGTCAGTTACTGACATACGTATGTGCACTTAGTACTGGTTAACCAGCTATCCCAGTAAACATGTGAGGAGGTAAACTGGCCGCCGTGATATGGCTGAAATACTGTTGAAAACGACAAACAATTAAACTACACAAACAAACTGAAACATGATTTATTAATAATGCATAAGCAACGTCACGACCTAGTCTGTGTATACTCTACATATTTAAAACGCATTCATAATTACGTTTACACGCCTTTGGTCTATTTACTTTTATTTATGTATTGTTATGCAAAGTTCTTGTGGTCAACATACAACTATTATCGCCAATATAATAAATTTGAGCGCGTTACGGCTAATAAATGCATCAGGGAACTAAGGATGGTTTTTATTTACCTTATATTGTTTTCCATATATGATTTAGCATAACATATATCAATATATAAAACAGAATGCTCTATATACGTAAGTGCGATACTGGATTAGCGCGTCGACGGAGAAGCGAGAAAACCACCATGTATTGCTCGGCGTTAGTTGTTAGTTGTTAAAATAACCCGCTGTGAATACATTTCATTAAATTAACTCGTCGAATTCTCTTACATCTTCGACGGCGTGTAACTAATGACGTACGTGTCAATCCGTTGACAACGTACATGCTTTACATTTTTTTGTTATGCGCATTAGGCGTCAAAAAAGTTGTTTGTTTACAATAACCCGACAGACCCTAATTTTGTGGTGCCGACCTTAAACTTACCTTGGTTTTCCCGGTTTAGTTTTCGATCATTGCTAAATTCACTAACATAACTATTCAAATTTCGTCATTTTTGTTAAATTCGATCATATTCGCTAAATTACCTTGAACTTAATTAATATTTCATAAAGAAATAATGTTAGATAAAGATTTGAAAGACTTCTGCATGCCACTGAATATTCTTATTAAATTAAGAATCGTTTAAAATATTTGACACAAGATTAAGCCGACCTATGACACTTACTATTTGTCGATGTTTATGAAAACAAAAACATTTCTTTGGCCTTAGAAGTTAATGCACTTCCTTACGAGGGTAGCCGACTCTTGATTGCCGATCAAGAAAGATTATCGAATTTGTTTAGTGGCTTTACTAAGATTATCCGCTAAGGTGTTGATCGTACATATTAAAATTAATCCAAATACTTCTTTCTGGGCGTATCAATACTTTTTCTATGGTTTTGCCGTAGGTTAAACATACGTAAAATCACATTATCCCGTGAGTGACTCTATCGAGGTAAAGATGTTTAACCTAATTCAGTCAACGGTTAACTCAACGCGGTTAAGTAATAATTTGTGCTAGAAAAAAAGATTTGAATATAAAACGCCGTGCGTTTTTGTGAAAGTCTCATGTAATCATTTCACATGTCATCAATATATCGTGCTAAAAATGTATCCTTTTATTATAGTTTATAGTCGCCTACGCCCGGGCCGTAATGAGAGGAAACTTTTATTCTGATTAACATTTTATGACGTATTCGTTTTATGGAACGATCTTGACCGACATACTTCATAGCCCGACATACATATTGGCTACAGAGTATTTATCAACATTTATCTATAAAGTATTTTCATTCATATAATAACAGTGTCTTATTAAGAATATCTACGGATTGTTTTTCTTTCATAGCTTCTATACAATTTGTTTCATTAATATTATACATAGCATGTTACATTAATTTTCGTTTGCTTTTGTTATTGCCGATCAGGATCGATTTATCTGAAAGTGTAAGTGGTGTTAATTGACAGTTTAATATTATCAATATTGATTCGTTTTGACTCATAAACGCACGTACTCTGTAGTCGTGGCCATTTATGTAAAAATATAGGAATTTCTTAAAAATATCACACATAAATATAGATTCCTGTGACTCATGCAAACTACATTTTTGACGATCTAATACACAAAAACACAACTAAACGGTGCCTTAAATATCGTGTAATATTCACGTTAAATTGCGTTTCCCATGCTTTTTAAGACGGCTGTATACATTCATAAATTGAACTTTAAACTGACATTTCATTGGACGCATTTTGCTAAATGCAGACGACTTCATGGGTTGCCAAATCTGCTGTGAAATGCAAATCTGTAAATACGGATTATACCGTTTTATACTGTGTGCCAAATAATAATGACATCATAATGCATAAAAGAGACATAAACTATTCTACAGCGCGAAATGAATTTGACACTTGTGAAAAAGACACTCATTAAATACGTATTATATTATGGTCGAATTCGCATTTCTAACCGGTCGTCAACGACTGTGTAACGACGCTTGTAATGACAATGTCATAAGCGACATTTGTTGAATAAATACTCTTGTAAATTGATAATGATTTGTTTAGGCCATGTCATTTCCTTTGGGTCTTTGCGGGGAAGCTAATCTTTTAAAAAATTAGTTAATATGCAACATTTAACTGCCACAAAGGCCATTTAATTTATTTACTAAATTATGTAATATTTGAAACACTTTAATAATTATAATAACAATTAAACAAATATAATATATCGTTTTCGTCCCCTTTGGTTCGACGAAAAAGCTTACGTATGCAGAAATTTGAATTTGGATGAAGTTTAAACCTTATGTCGGTAATACATATTCTTGCTGAATTATCGATTAACAACGTTACAAATGCTTTATTGTTTCCCATTTCGATTGACGATTGTCAAATAAACATACTCTTATTTTGTCAAACTGTGTACGCTTCGCTTTAATAAATATTGTATGCTCCCCCATCTGGCCAAAACATAGAGTGATCTGAATGTTATTAACTATAGAGAGAACCACATTCCTAATGACCATCAGAACAATGCAGCTACACGAAATTTATGTGAAGGTATGATAACCCTATATACTCTTTTCATTTCGAAATTTGACTTTTATTCACTTTTTGACCAGGCATTTACAGCAAGTAGTTAATCAAGATTTACAAATGCTCCCGTCGCGTGTAAAGAACTTTCAAGACAAACAATACCCTTTAAGCGAACTATGCAAAACAGTTTGATTGTGAAAAGTAACAATCGAGAGATATTCACCTGTTTAATACCATACACAAAACGCTTGAAAGCCTTGTGAGCTTTTATAAGGGCCTCACGTGAAGATGTGGAGACCAACATCGTTGCTGTGATTTATTACAATGCCGGCATCGTGAGCGATCTTAAATTGGAACATTAAGTTTTTAAGAGAAAAGTTATTATTGGTTTATTGCATTTTGTTTGACCCGACAGACCTCTAGTGACGAATTACCGTTCTTAACTGTCAACATTGTCCGGGCGGCCATTTCGCATAAGTTGTCAAGCTCCCATTTAAAATTTACTTACGATGAAAAACGAAGAATAAACGTTATAGTTTGTGTCAATTACAAATGGTCCGTGCGCCCATTTCGCGTTAGTTGTCAAGCTCCCATTTAGAATGTACTAACGACGAAAAACGATGAGTACACGATATTTATTTTTTTGTTAATGATCAAACTGCCCTTTTCATGACCCATAGCTCTTTTTTCGACCTGATTATGATAAAGGTCGATGTCAACAAAGGCTACAGAATTTGAACCACGATATAGTGGGTGAAAAATAACGCAAATTTACAGTATTGGAATTGTTCGAAAATGCCCTATGCATATGCATATGGATCGACCAGTAGGCTGCGTTTGCTCGAGTTTTCCCCAGCTTGTTTTTAATAGGCTTAAGTGGTGGTGGTGGTGGTGGTGGTGGTGGTGGTGGTGGTGTAGCATAGAAGACCTTCATTTCCCACCAGAAGACATGTCTATAAAATAGACATCAACTATACAATGTAGGCACATTTACTATTATCCTCCAACTGATATGTTATTGCTACCACGAACGAAGCCGTGGTTTTGTTGACGTTTTATGTTTGCGCGTGTATTGACGTTGATAGCTTTGACATGGTCAGATTATTTTTAGTATTGTTATTCGGACATCGTTCCTTGGATTAAGCCTAGCACAAATTGATGTCGGAGCGCCTTCAGATATATTTTTATGTTATTTTAATTTGTAAGCAACGAAAATTTAAGTTAGATGAGGAGCGTTCAAACGACTCATGAAATTAGTGTTAGTAACTAATCGATGGCATTTAATTGTCCAACCACCAATAATCAAAGGAAAATGTTAGCCAATATGTTCAGTTAAAGAGTGGGATGCATAGAATAAGATAATCAGAACCCTATTAGTACAGTAGTAGATTTTATAAACCTCGTCTCACTGATACATTTCGTGTTACCAAATGCTACGCGCACAAAGGCAAAAAAGCCACGTTGATGAATATACTAAGGGCGTATCCACGATGGAAATCAAGTTGAAAGTACATCTGAATCAATTAAAGTAACCAACATTCGCTCATGAAATTACACCTTTCCCCGTGTCGTCTTATAATGGACAGGTGCGATACGGAGTATGCATAGCAATCTGAATATACGCGGTTTTATTGTCAGTCCGACACTCTGTACCTCTTACTATCTTATACAAAGTTGAAAGACCCTGACAAGTCTAAACTCTTAGCTGAAAGAATGCTTTCCGAATATATAATCTTGTATTAAGACATAATTATTTGTATACAAAAATAAGTAGTTAATTGTATGATGGCAAGTAAAAGCATAAAGTCAAACTTGTGTGACAGATTAAGCACACAATATTTATATAACAACATGTAATGAAATAACGCATGCATAATGCGTCAAGTTAAGTGGAACTATTGTGGATACATCACTGAGCCCACAACAAAGAGGCAATTAGTAATTGCATCATATGCATTAAAAAAATGACATAAATTTCATTGCAATTAACAAATCCACGAACACATATCTATCATATTGTTTTTATTAAATTGTCAATCAACAACAATACAAAATACCGCAGCGGGAATTTCCACACACAGCCGTGAAGTTAAACGATCACATTGAATATAGTATATTATAGTAAATTACAAACTTTAATTAAGTGAAACTTTTGATATTGTATTGCACTGATTGAACCATCTAGAAGAGCATTACAATTGTTCGCAGCGCGTGGCGCTATTGCAATGATTGATAACTCAGCTCAACACACGAACACAAATGGAGAAGAGATAGCATTTCTGTGTAAGAATTGCGAGTGGGAAACTCGTCAAACTTATTTTAAATATTGAAAAAAAACACATACTAGCTGTATTGAACTAAACAGTCAAAACAGCAAAAACCAAATGTTTTGAAGTTGCTAAGTGCCCCTTTGAGCAAGGCTTTCGTGACATTTTGTGCGTAACTGAAGTAAAAACACGCACTCATATTACCTGTAAATGTCAATTAGAATCAAACGCCAGAATACATTGGAAAAAAACAACATACAAAAACCTGCCCGATCGTATGTCACAGACAGTCAGGTCTCGTGTTTGAGATACAGGCATTGAAAAGGAGAGAGGGAGAGTGTGTGTGTTCCCTGATAACATGTGACAATATCAATGATATCGATAATGACATCTTAGTTGGCAACCGGTGCTTACGCTGTTATATATCTGTTTTTTACAAAGTATTTATACACCATCTTCTCTTGCAAATAAGCTAATTTTGAACCCTTATTTCGCTCAATTAAAGTGTATTTTTTTTATTAAGTCACCCAAATTGTTATATTTGTGTTATTGCTTTAAATTAACTTAGGCCAAGTGAAGCTCAAATTGAAAAACACTGAAATAAAATTTACATTAATTTCCATGTCAAAACCAATCCGACGGCGTATGAAAAATGATAAAATACGAGTAGGTGTCATATTAATAATTAACCGGTAAACCAACTTAAAACTAAATAAATCAATTTTAAAATGTACAGTCCTTGCGCAATTGATTATACACATCGCAAGCAACCGTGGTAGTGTACTCCTTATTTGCTTATTAATTGAACTACAGGTAGACCTGCTCAGACAATATTGAAAATTTTGACAACATAAACTGCTGCAAAGCAGCTTTGTTAAGGATTTGAATTTTCTGTGTACTTCACTTAGACATGTCTTAGCTTTCGATTGCTCATCGTTATGAATTAATAAAACTTTCGTTAGAATTAAACCGGATCGTATGAAACTACGTTTGATTAATATTTCTTGTTCAAATAAATATTTTGGGCTCAAGAGTTTATTCGAATTGATTAAATACATGATTTAACACAGTTTAATACTGTGGAACATTGATTTTGAACACACTCCTTCAATTAAGGTAAGTTACATGGTGAGCATTGTTTCGAATCGAGATGTAAGAAAAGTCGTATCATTAGATGAGACGTTTGCTAGACGGTTTCGCAATAATTATACACAGATGATGTTGAAATTGATTTAAAAACATATTCAATTTGTTTAATAGTCTATACAGATGGTAGAAAGATTAAACATCGCAAATGTATAATCCGTACCAGTTTAAGCATGTCGTTCGTCACTTCAAACTCACAATCTAATTCATATGTTTTATAAACAAAAAGTGTTTCCCCATGTGCTAAAGGTTTCATTTGCATTTCACGATTGTTTTAATATTATTCGCGCAGTTTAATTTATTTAGGTTTATCTCTTTTTCTTAATGAATCGCTCGAAGAAATCTGTGTGCGTAAACGAATTAAACAAAGATCGCAGTACGACTTGTTAAGTTGTAACTTAACATATGTTTAAAGAATTGCATTGAACCGAATAACACTAACATTGTATTTTCAAGCTCCTTTTTGCATATTTTATGTTCTGATTAAAAATACATAATATTCAAATGCACTAATGAAACTCGTCCTACAGTGAACAATTTTATTCATTAAAAACATTAAAATAAAACTTACAGCGTTGAATTTCCGAATTATTTCTAAATTTATCATACCGACTTTGCATTGATTTTCACAATGTCAGAAATGGTGTTTACATCAGTAAATTTAGTCAGATGTACACTAGAGATTAAGGATCTTGCAGTTTAGTCCCGATGCTCAGAACATAACTGAGACGGATGAAGTCAGCTGATGTTAATCTACTATAACAAACGTTCAATTTTGCTCTGCCTTAAGAAAACAAACCAAATCTAAAATGTTGAGAAAATATTTCATTGCCAATAATCAGGTTACGACACTTTATGATTATTAATTCGTTTGATAATTTGATCGTTAACTTATACATTTAACCAAATTTAACACGTTTTTTACAACACATTTTTTTCCAAAAACGTATGTGTAAGCACATAAACATTTTTAAATACAAACAATTTTATTACAAAAAAGATTGAATATGATTTATATGACAAGATAATAAAGTGCTTGAATGCATGCACTGTTTGATATAACATGTACGTAGACAAAAACATCAAAATAATTGTGATTAATTAAATCATTTGATATTAAAATCTTGCTGCTGTATAGAAACCCTTATTCGTTAAATCAAGGTTTATTGTATTCAATAAAAATACATATTGTTTTTTGTTAAAATGATGCAACATAATTATAAATAACACCAGTGAAAAGTGCAACAACCAACACATACGTTCCTCACTTAGGCTAAATATATATAAACCATGAATATGAATGCGATTTCTGTAACCAATTGGCTGTAAGATATGAGATATGCAGAACAGCAAAGACCATGTGATACGAGATAAAGAGAAAACATAGCGATACTGAACTGTATCACTCCTTATTAGAAGAAACGTACTTCATAGAGATGCAGCACATTTATTAGTTCTCCCCAAAGTAAAATTTGCTGTGTACATCCCTCACCGGAAATCAATTGAATACAGGGAAACAGACATGGATACGTTGTGCAGAGTCATAACTGCGATATAAAGCGTTAATAATTAAACCCGCCTGTCCATCCGGTTTATCGAATCTTTGCGAGACAAAGCCTTTGCTGTTTTCGCAGACGGCATCGAACGCTCATCGTACGTTTACAAGCATTATCCTTATCTCTATTTCGATATTGTAGATGAAACAACAAACAGAGTGTCGAATGTAGACGTTGTAAGAAACAGGTGCGCGGTTGAACTTTGTAATCATTTTTCTATAATTTTCTTAAACGAATCAAGAATACCTAGTGAGGGTGGTATTGTTTTTATAACTCAAAGCTGACGATGAAAAAATTGCGAACCACGGGTCCAGGTGTGTCGCGTATTTCGATAAAAAATGAATTAAAACATTGTAGGCGCAATAGATGAGTATCTTATAGTTGAAATCTGATTAGGTTTGAGAGGGGGGGATACATGTTGATGTGTGTTTGGCGTACTAATTGGCCAGCGGTTTTACTTCGAGCTTATTAACTGAATGATTAACGATCAAGTGTACGTTTAATGGGTCTGGAACACGACATGTTTCTGCAGCTACATGGTCCCGTGTAGAAAGTGTCTTTATTGGTTTTTGTTGGATTAGGTTTGAAGAGCTGGTGTACAAAATGTTATTTGGGACGCATAATCAATTATAAATCAATTTGTGACGGCATCTTTATTAAAACTTACTAACTTACAAAGCTATTTATAGGCACATTCCGATTAAACTAAAAACATAGAATCAAGAAATTGTCATACTTTTTTTTACAAAGTATTGCCTGTTTGTTTACTTTGCTTATTGACCATAATGATGCTTTTCAGAGAATGCATTTGTTTTAATTCTTGTATTTTCCATATCCAGCAGTTGAGCAAAGAAAAAGTGAGGAGCAAGAAAATATTACTTTCTGAAATTCAGTTGGCTTATTATATGAATGTTTTTAGATTCGTAAAATATTAGTTAATGCAATTTATTTTAATATATTAATAATATTCGTCCATTTAAAACAAAAAGGAAAATCAATTAAGCCCTTTATGCTTTTTTTTCTATTCAAAGCAGCGTATCCCAATGCTTTTTTTAACTATCTCTCTTTGCGCTTTTATTGTCTTTATTTCCATGGCAAAAAAGCTTATCGCTTACATACAGCAAAGGCATAAGTCGGTAACCCTCTATCCGTTACCACTTATATACTCATTTGACCAGTGTGTAGTCCCTTACAAAAATCAAATTAAATTTAACACTTTTTCTTACTTGATTCAAGTGTTAAAGGCGTCGTTTCAAACCCTACTGTACTGATGGGCAGCATAAAGTATAAAACCTTAACAGATTGCGAATAACTCGCAGGCTGTTCTGGTTTTATGCTGGTTGCATATAGCCATTTTCATTCTGCGTCTGAGAGGGACAAGGGTAAATCATCACGATATTTCAATTGCCAGATGCGGATCTCAGTGATGAACACGCTGACAAAGTCAAGCCTACAGATAGACGAAGGATGGTACAGGGCCAGTGACGGGTCAAAGGTGCTAGAACTGGATGGACCGATATTCCTCACCAAGACAGACGTTATCCTGGATAACCCGTAAGTATCATACAGTGATATAACGGCATTGACACGCGTGTACTAGTTACAGTGTGGACCTTGGACCTGGATGGACCTTGAATACACTTAAGTTAGAACAGTGCTTTAACATGCATGTAGTATTTAAATAAGTTTCTAGATTTGAAGTGGGATCGACCGATATCCCTTATTACGGTAAAACAGATCAGTGATAAGTACAAACATGTGTTTCACATGTTCAGGGATTTTTTCATGAAAACGTTGTTGTGTGTAGGTTTAAACGGTCATATACATGTATGTCACACAGTTGTGTGTGAGTTTAATGTATATACGTCTACATTTTATTAATGTAGCCCATTTATATATATTCATCAAAATGCAAATCAATGAAAACAAATGCAATGCAATCCAATGTAGCCTTTACAAATAATCTTGCAGACGCAAATCTTTTGAATACGTTATGCTTACGTGATTAAATGTCTCTATGTGTAAACACGTTCATGCGGTTCATTTAATGGATGAATATGATTTCCAATAAAATATGTTTCATTTATTTGACAAGTTATCGCTTGTTTACATGCAGTGACATGAAAAAGTTTAATCCGTGAAAAACACGAGTTTTCATTGCTTTTAAAGGTCTTTTTAATTACTCGTTTTCAGGTTTTTGGGCACCGATCAACATAAAGAAGATGAAGATTCAAAAATCGTCAAATTGTCAGAAAAGCCTTTGTTGCAGAAAGATAGTCAGACTAAATACGACAACAAGGATAAACAGAATGAGAAACATACACGACGAAACCCTCCATACGCTTCCCGAAATAAAATCGAAACAACCGAGCAGGTTTATGGATATCAAGAAAGAGCGTTCCCAACCAAAACAGAATCCATGTTCAGTAAGGCAATAGCAAAAGCAGGCTTTGAATACAATAACGAAATTGAGACAACTAAATATGACCGCGACAAAAGGAAGACGTCTAAACTGAGTAACCAAGATGAGATTAAACCGATGTGGAACTTGCAAACGTACGAAGGAATTGTTGACGCTCTCACTAGCGGTCATAAGGTATATTTTACTGCAAAAACGAAGCATTGTACGCAGACAAAAGGGAAAACGAGCGACAAAACATTCATTGGAGACTATTTGAACATATTCGAGATTCATCGGGACTATTCGCACAAGCAACCAAACAAATACATCCAGTTTTCACTGCGTCGAACGGAGCATGATGCTCGAAAAGGTTGGTGAATGTTTGCCTGCCACGAGAATTGTTTAAAATTGTAATTGTTAAACACCGATGTGTTTAAAATGACTGCAGCGTGTCTTTAGTGTATAACAAGACGGTGTTTATGAACTAACTGGTTATTACATTCTTTTAGAACTACGGCTGTTGATGTGTTAAAAATCATTAGTTACAAGTTCCTAGTATATTTATGTGGTTGAGGTAGTCTTTATAATTATTAAGTAATAACTTGTATTATGTTTTTAGTGCGAACAAGATTCACACTAGTAAATGCCAACACTTTCATGATTCTGCGTTTCTTTGATTAAGGTGGTCACTAACTACGCTTATCTAATTGCAGGATTCTTTGACGTCGTTAAGGACATCACTACACATCGGAATGGGACAGTGCACATTCGGACGGCATATTTGGACGAGGAAAAGAAATTGTACAGACACTTCTCGCAGGAATGCCAGTTATATATATCCGATACAAAGTAAGGGCAGGTTAAGCAATTAGTTAAAACCTATTTGTGTCTATCAAATGAATACTTTTTTTAAGAAACGTTTGCATTTAGGTGAAATAGAAATTATCAAGAGAATTTCACTAAAACTGCCACACCCCATATTCGACCATAATCAAAACACATCTTTGAAGCTTGTGTTGTTTAGAATGCGTATTATTCGAACAACATAAGAGAGTTTTATCAAAATAACAATTGATTTAATTGTTTTTATCTAGGCTTAGCCTTAGTAGTACACAAATGAAACGCACACATGGAGCGCATATACCTACATGTATAAAACTCGTAATATGTGTCGGTACGTAGATTGTATAAATTTATTATGTTTTTATAATTTTAATATTTGTGACCGGGTCTGAATCCTGTCCAAATTCATCGAGAAGCCATTTAGTATTCGTACGGGTTTATTTATTTACCGTCCCTTCGATTTGTAAATGATAACATCCACAGTGAAAGGTTAAGCGAATATATATTAAAGCTGAATATACAAAATACAAAGCAATTTTACTTAATAGTCCAAACTACCACTTTGCAAACAACGTTTACTTTATCAACATTAAACATGGACATTAAATGTAAACTTACACGATGACTAATTAATTGTCTTGGCTAATGCCCGGTTGTGTCTTTTGTATATAAACAAATGATAGCAAAGTTACTGGAAACACTTGCGTTCGAATGACCTCACTGTTCATGCATAAGTTACGTTAAATCCCATTTTATTAAACCTTCTTGATATCAGAACGTTGCCCTACTGTGCCTACACATATCTAACTTTGTCTTGTTGCTAATGACATCCCGTTTGGGGTACATGTTGAACATAACATTTACCGTATTCTTCAATTTGAAATGACATTTTCCGAGACGGAAAAAAACCAACTCATAATCAAAATCTTTATTGCAAATTAAGCATTTATATATTTATTATCAATAATTATTGTTGATATATTTTTTGAAACTTACAAAAAAAATTTGTTAAATGTTTGAAAACAAACAAACATTGTACAATATGACACATGCATTCACAAATAATCTTAAGTGTTTTGAACTCCATCTATCGGAACCTATTATGCCTTGTGCATTTACCTCGTAAGCAATCTATAGATTAAAAGTCTTGCCCAGTCTTTATACAAGTTGGTCAGAACATTTGTCCCTATCATATCTTTGCCGAGTTCGAAACTGGGTGATATGGGGATAGGTTGACACAAACTTGGTCACTAGGTCAAACTCAAGAAAAGACTCTAACGGTCACCGGTGTTGCCCAATAGGCATGCATTTTTGTGAAAACATTTTTAAGTACTGAACTTCTTTTTCACGAAAGCGGCCTAAGTCCGTTTGGGATCGCTTGAATAATTGTCCTTCTGTGTTTAATTGTTTTTAATTCATTTTAGTTAAAACATAGTTTGTATTCATTTTGTCGTTGTTGTTCCTTTGTTGGTTTGTCATGACGCGTTTGTGTCAATTTTCAGGGCGTTTTAATTGCAACAAAATATGTTTACATTTTAATTTGGCGTGTACATTTTGTTTACAGGAAAGGTGATGTGAAGTTTTTCATCGACCCTGATAGGGACGTGTCGGAGGTAAACCGAAACAAGCCCCTTCTGGCCTCCCTTCAATCCGGAAACATGTTCCGCGTTTCAACGGAACTTGACAAGTGTAGAGGTGGCCAAAGGGATCAGGTTGTGATTGGAGGGGAAATCAGAGGTAGGAATATTTACAGCGCCTCAAACTGTAAAGTCCAAGTTTTTTAAGGGCTAGTTTTAGGACTGTCATGCCACTTCATGTTGCATTCCTCTCTCAGTACTGATTTATATTTTTAATTAGATTTTCTCCGCAGTTGAACCTCTTGGTTTTTGATTGGGGTATGGTGGGCGAAGGGGTAGGAGGCCGCTTGTGACACATCATCCGATAAAACAGCTGAACGATTTGTTCTGCTAATTTTATGTTGCATCTGTGGCTCATCTGATCTTGGCAGCTTATACTTGATGAAAATCATATACAATTAAATGAGCCGCACTCTGTGAAAACCGGGCTTAATGCATGTGCGTCAAGAATAAATCCTGAGTAGCCTGTGGAGTCCGCACAGGCTTATCAGGGATGATACTTTATGCATTTATGGAATTTGTGTTTAAAGTTTTTCAAAACGAAAATCCAGCATACTATGCGGAAAGCATCGTCGTTGATTAGCCTGTGCGGACTGCGCAAGCTAATCTTGGACGATACATAAAGATACATTACGCAAATGCATTATTCTCATTTTCTCGGATATTTTATATATATTTCATGTATATTCTCATGAATACTTAATTAATATTAATATATGTGTTAAATAATTATATGTGTACAACCAATGTAGTATAAAAATAGGTCATGCACATGAACAATCAATGTCTAACGGGATTCTCTTTACATTTTATCCACTGTTTTTTCCACATTATTATTCGATAGTCCCTTAAGCAATCGTAAACGCGTCAATGAAAAGATCAAAATTTTAAAACTCAATGTATGAATGAGATGCAATTTAATTTGTCGTTTGAAAATGAAAATAATATTATTGCATTATATTTAAATCCTAAGGGAACAAATAAGATGAAGCGTTTTAATTTTCTGTATTATGCGTTTAATGTGTACGTAAAACCTTTTTCGACACATTAGCCTCGACTAAGTCATTTAAATTTATCTCGATGTCAGATCTTTCACAAACCTACAAAAAGGTTTTATTGAACAGTTTCAATTTTCCGCTTCACATATTCTTCACAAACATCGCACACAATATATTGCTTTTCACATTGAATCGTCTCTAATCGCTCGCTGGTTATGTCATACATCCAGAATAAAATGGGGGTAAATTACTTAATGACGCCTATTTGTAAAGATGATCAACAGCTTAATTTTAAGAGCGGTAGCATGCGAATATTCTGTCGACATTTGCTTCATAGGTTTAGTGACAACATATTCGAATGGATAGTAACTAAAACGAAATATTCAGTTCAATTGTGTTGCCATACAGTATACTTTATCTGAACATAGTTTATATAAAACTAAAAGAAATGTAGTTTTCAATATTCAGACATCATTTTAAAACGTTTACAACTGTGTCAAACCAAAACCAAATCCGAAGCCCACACCCAACATGGGGTGAAAGTTCAGCTAGTGATCAACATACAAGACTGGTGGGGATTTCCTCCGTATACTCACCACAGGACATAACCAGACGAACATCATCATATTTTGGTTTCAATATTTAACCAAAACGTGAATCTCCGATTTCGCCTATACTTTCAACGAAACTAAATATTTATGAGTGTCGAAACACACGTCGGTCTCTTACATTATACTTATTACCCTCAAAAACGTTCAAGAATACACGAGATGAAATCTGGCTCATTGCCTATAACACGGTTGCAGAACTTATCACTATTACAGGCCGGGCCTATTACAGAAACGTAATTAAGTAAGGAACACATTGATATTTTGGTTTGTAAAAATATTAAGATATGTTCCAATGTAACATTATTTCGAATCACAAAATATTAAACATTCTATAAACTATAAGGCCTTTAAATTAAGTTGTTTATCCTCTAAAATGATATCTATCGCCACTCGGACAAATTTCAGGACACACGCGCGGTCGTGCTGACATGCAATGCGCTACATTCATGGATATATCAGATATAATAGACAGTTTATGTGTTACCCGCCTTTACATCAGAGCTGTCGAAATACCGACCGACAATTTACAAATCGCATATCACCGTATCAAAACATTGATTATGACAATGCAAATCTGCCGGTGTCTTATAAATCACGCTACTCAAGATATCGTCAAGTCTTCCAGCGAGTTTTTGCATATCCACACCTAGTCCTGACGTCGGTACTGTACATTTAATTCTGTTCCAACATACAAGGGTTAATTTGCAACACGCCTTTGGTTTCGTTGTCCACTTAATCCAATTTGTAAATAGAAACAAATAAAGCGATCATACCACATCAAAAGAACTGGGTTTTACCCATTCAAGCAAACCGCTAAGTAAACTTTACATGTATTTATTCTAGCATTTGCGTTTTTAAACATTGGTTAAAGACGTTATCCACGCAAAGTCACTGTAAGTTTTTTGTTTAAAAGTTTCGCTAATCGTTTTGAGCATTATTCAACTAAAGCTTCGCAGTTAAACTCAGAGGTAAATAAAGGCTAGAACGAACTATGATCTCCGACACGATGTTTGTTTATTTCTAATTCGAGGATTATATTGTTGTTTCAACTTGCATTGGACAGGCAAAAATATATAAATTTAAGATAGATCGTGTTGAATATCACATTATCTTGAAACAACTTTCTGTATGACTCAGGCGTTAAATTAAAAAAAAAATGCAGCGATACTCAAGATCGCGATATTTTCCAGTAGAGCTTTCAAGTCGTCAACAATGTTATAATTGTTGGAATGAAACATGATATTTTACCGAAAATAAAACATTTGTATTGCATACCCATACACTGTTAATGTTTAAATCTATATATTAAGCAAAAAACAAAACACGTAATGAACTTATCTTACACAGAACTAAATGCGTCGGAGGTATGAGACCATTACATTTCATTCTTAACGATACTGCACCTATTAGTAAATTACAGCCACTCAACTATAATAATTGTATGTATGTATTTATTTTGACCTTGCAGTCAATGATAACCCATGAAAGTGCAAGCACTTATTTCCAATGGGGTCCTTTGGTTTTGCTGAAGAGACAGCGGGTTTAAGAGACAGTTTTTGAGATACAAGGAATCCGGGTGCGATACCCTAGCTCTTTGCGAATAGATCCCTTGGTTCTTTTACGTGTTCAGTGTATAGCACCGATACACGCGAGAATTAACTGGGTGTCATACCAGAACATCTCTAGTTGGGTGGGAAACACTTGAAGCATTTCTGAAATTTCCAGAGCCCCGGCCAGGGATTGAACCCACGACCGCTGGAATGGTAGAACAGTGTTTTACCACTCGACTACCGACCACCCCTTAATATATCTCTAAATGTCAAAATGCCAAAGTCTAAACATCAGGAGCGTATTTTGACACTAAACATCGATCAACGATCAATTCCGTTCATGTTTCTCATACACATAAAGAAGAATCCGAAATTGTAGTGAAATTTAAATTTGTCTTATCGAGACATTTACACCATTGTAATCAAACATAATGCTTGCAGCTCTATTGTCGTCGAAATTAAAAGCTGTCAGATGATTTAATTGTAAGTGAGAGAGTTAAAGTGTCTGAAGTCTCCCTTTTATCTATGTTAAACAATATGCCTTTTTAATGGTTTTAAGTTAGGGAAGTCGTAGCTCATTTAAATGATTCACATTTATATATATGTCAACGTTAACGTTTGAAGTGATATGCGATGTAAAAGATGCTTTTTTAAGCACAGCCTATTAGTTTGTTATAACCAATTTTCTTTCTAAATTTTAATGACATCAGACGTTATTCAAACTGCCAGCCAATTAAAGTAGCAGGGCTTACCAAACAAACACGTGGTCTATGCTATTGCATTCCCTCTGAATATTTCCCTTTTCCTTATTTTAAAGTAGACATTCGTCATCTCTGTTCTCGGCAGTTTTTGCGAAACATTAAGTAATCACATATGCAGTGAAATGTAATAGCTGTTATTACAAATCGCATGCCATTTATTGTCAGATAGTGCGTTTTGTTATACTCGTGTTACAATGCAAAAGACATTTGCTTAAGAGATGGAATACAACATTGTGTCAATGAACGAAGCTTAACTGCCACTAATTGTAATGAGGCCAAAACAGTAGATTTACCGCAAACATAAACTTATGAAATGTATGTTACAGTATTGGAATGATTTGTGTAGATTGAATAAACACAATTGCCTAAGCAAGAACCACTTAAAGAGTTTGAACGGTTTTCGCTTAACGTTTTGATTGACTTATGTATACCACTAATATACAGGTAGTTACTTTCGTAATGTAAATACAGGTGTGATACGGTTGGTAAGAGTTACACATATTATTTGTTTACGAGTTTGGAAGTTAGGACAGCTAAGTAATTATATAAATAATTGTTTTCATATCTTCATATTTACAAAGCGCCTCTTTTACAATTTTACTTTTTGATTCATTTTCAGACGATGACGTGGATAAGAAAGAAGCCTCATCACAAATAAAAAAAGCAGCACCATATATTTAACTGTTATGTTTTGTAAGGTATTTACTTATTTAACTATTGATTTTTTTAATTTTCCAGACTACGACATGGGGCGGAATGGAAAGACGTTAAATTTCAATTTCGTCACCACAAAACTTCAGCCGACGCCAGACGGTGACGTCACGGTGGCGGATCATTACTACCTGTTCCAGTTCCCAAAGCGAGGCGAAGTCACCGTCATCAAGAACAAGCGTAACGTCACGCCTNAAGTTGTAAACGTTCGTAATTTTATTTAAAATAGGAATTTTATCATTAAAATAATGCCACTACAATCTGGACACTTTTGTAGTTCACAAAAGTGATGAGATTGTAGTGACATTATTTTAATGATTTAATTAAATTAATATTTGGCATACTGAATTCAATTAATTTACATTCGTAAGCATTAGCGAAATGTTGTACCTTACTTGTTACATATTTATATACTTTGAGATTGATAATAAAATTTGATTCATTGTCTTTCATTCTTTCATATTTTGGTTTTTACCTACAAGTTAAAGAAAGTTTAAACCTACGTTTTTAACTCACTTCAATATCATCAACGGCCATGCACATATGGACACAAACCAGAAACCCTGAACATTATGTTTTGAAGACAGATTTTTTGGTGCACCAAAATGCCAGCACAAAACGCATTAATACATAATTATATGAAGGCATTTCATACAAACGAACTACATGTCATTAAAGATGATGTATATTTTTTATTTACTTATGCTCGGTCGACCGGTTATAAAAGTCAATATTTACATTGCAAACACGTATTGATTACATACATTAAACTGATTAAAAACCACTTTAAGTGACTGTTGATCGTGTGTTCCAGTACAAGTTCATCGCATGAGTTGGTCAGAGTTGTTCTTGAAACATTTAACTTATCTAATTCTGCAAATTTAATTGTGGATGTGTAACAGGAAACATTTACGTGTTAAAGGGAGCGCATCTGTTTGGTGTTTTAGTGTGTGGGCATAATTCGAGCTACGCATGGTTCATTTGTACGTTTATTGCTCGCGCCTGTAAAACCGGACACGTCTACAGAACATTTGCTAATTGTGCAAATCGAGTACAAGGATAATCCGTTGCCACAAAATATTAGTACCTGGTTTTGGGCGTAGTCCATGTTGTGTTGTAGAGTTGATGTGCGTGCTAACCTCTCCCTAATTGTCATGGGTAAATTTGCTTATCGTGCTGTTGTGTGTGTTGCCAGATCGTGAGTATTTCACAGAAATGAATACTGCTTCGAGTTAGATAAAACAATGTGCAAGTCTAAGTAATATATTTATAAGATGAAGCAATAATGTTGGCATGTATAACCTGTTTTGACAAAAGGTATACTCTAAATTAAAGGGCTGTTTTTAGCGAATCATGTACATGTAATGTAAAAAAACAATACAACTAGACTCAAATAAAAAATCGACAAGAAAGTAACCCGCCGACGTGAACACTAACTGCAATACGTTGTGTTTAAACATACAGCAGTAGCATTGAAATATTACTTTATTTAAGATCAAAATTATATTACAACAGATCACAATTTAAACTACGCATCATTTCGTGAATTTATACGATGGATGTATGAATTCAAATGATACACGCATGTCTGAAGCTATATCAAAAGATAAGTCTATCAGGTGTATATTTTGTATTTCGTGTAGTCAATATAATAGTTGTACTTGTTATTAATCACAAAGTGATATGCATACGACCGACAGTCTAAATAATGCCATGCAATATAGGTTAAATAAACTGATAACAAACGCGAGCGTGCAAATTTGTATTATCATCCTAAATCGTAATTAGAAAGTCTCAATTTCAAGCAGCGTATATTTGATATAAAAAGGCAATCATACAAAATAACACAAAACTCCCTGACAATTGCATTCATGAAGCATTCACATAGAAAGAACGCTTACGTTACATGTATCGTGCTACATCAGATGTATTAAAAACATATATGTAAATTATGGGCAAACCACAAAAAATCTTCTCCTCTTTCTTGTGAAATAGTTTTAACGTCTAACGTCAAGTACGTTGAACACGAGAAAACGGACCCGCATCAACGCTGGCTGAACAGTTACTCAAATGACGACAGTACACACTCGATACAACTTCGCGTGTATAACTTCAACGACGAGTCTATTATCGAGAAAGTCAGCAAAAATCCGCGCGCGATAAAGTATTTGAATGAATATGACGTCACAATCGGAGCTCGTGCGACATGTTTTTGCGATGTCTGGGGGAGACATTCGTTGGAACGACGTCACAAGCAAGGTAGATATTCAGGCTTTGTCTTGTGTAAGACCCGAAAACCAACTTCTTCAACTTATTAGATATTAAGGTCGAAAAAAACATTCTTAAATTTTACAATGTAAAATTTTCTTTCGGCGTGATATCTTCAGCAAGATCAAGCAATTTGTCGCATTTTAAGAGCAACAAGAATTAGTAAAGTAATATTTTATACATTTAATATGACATAAAAACTTGACATAAACGACCAGATTATAAGAAACTAAACATTTACACTTATGTATGGTGTGCTTAAAACTTGTATGCAATGTTGTCGAATTTCCACATTGGCCTACATGATTTTCCCCTCTAGGATGGGATTGTTCTGTTTTAATAATTGGGTTTCTTATCAACGGAACTAAAACGTTATCAAAGTAGCAATCACTGTTGTGTGAGTGTCAGTGACTATACCGCTTAATATGCGATTGCGTTCGATACCTGGAAGTTTGAACGTCAGACTATTTAATTTATTTTACCGCCGAACATGTTTTCTTATCACCATGACGTAACCAGTTCAGTGCAAACATGCAACATTTATGTACAAGTAACTCATCCATTATTTCATTCATAAATTTTCGCTTGAACAATCCTCCTTCGCCGTAAACGTCAATACTATACGTTGAAGTCTCATTCAGTTGCCTCTTTATTAAATTGGCCGTAATTGTAAATATATCTTACTAAACAATATAATCCATGTCTATGAATAATAAACGGTAGAAAAAAACGCACGATTTCAAGGTTGGCTAATTTATGGGTTAACAATGGCCTGATTACCTGCCAAAAAAAAAACGCGGATAGATTACATAACTAATATTGAAAACGAATTTACTGCGCCGTGATTGCATATTTTTAAGATACCTTTTAATGAAAATTTAAATAAAATTTCGTTATTTTCTGTGAGGTCTTGTAAAAATGCATACAGCGAATAATTCATTACCATAATTATGATAATACCATGTTGACTTCAATAAAGTGCAGAATGGTATTATCAAAATTATGGTAATATATTATTAATTGTATTCATATATTTCATAAATATGTCGTATCACTTTAAACATGACCATGATTTAAATACAAAATCATATTTCTTCTTGATGTAAATCAATGCTATTGAGCTCTTACCAGCAAACTTGAGTGCTAAAATGGAAAATCATGTTTTACATATGAGTGTACAAACATCCCCCGACCTCTGACTTAGTAAGGCAGTTGTCAGTTACTGACATACGTGTGTGCACTTAGTACTGGTAAACCATCTATCCCAGTAAAATAGTGTCAGTTGGTAAACTGGCCGCTGTGATATGACTGAAATACTATTGAAAGCGGCGAAATATTCAACTAAACAAACAGACAAACACACACACACACAAACTAAAACATGTATAATGTATAATGCATAAGCAACGTGAAGACCTAGTCTGTGTATATTGTACATATTTAAAACGTATTCATAATTACGTTTACAAGCCTTTTGATCTATTTTCTTTTATTTATTTATTTTTATGCAAAGTTCTTGTGGTCAACATACAACTAGTATCGCCAATATAATAAATTTGAGCGCGTGACGCCTAATAAATGCGTCAGAGAACTTAGGATTTGTTTTTCATAATTATATGACTCGTCATAACAAATATCAATATATCAAACAGAATGCTCTTTATTCCGGAACGTAAAGGCAATACTGGATTATCGCGCAAGCGGAGAAGCGAGAACACCACCATGTATTGCTCTGCGTTAGTTGTTTAAATTACCCGCTGTGAATAAGTATCATTTAATTAACTCATCGAATGCATTCTCTTACATTTTCGACGGCGTGTTACTAATGACGTACGTGTCAATCCTTTGACAACGTGCATGATTTACATTTTTGATTTTTTGTGATGCGCATAAGTCGTCAAAAAAGTTTTTTGTTTAACGCATACACGCACGTACTCTGTAGTCGTGGCCATTTATGCAAGGTATTTAAAAATCCTAAAAATAACACACATAAATAGATATTCCTGTGACTCATGCAAACTACATTTTTGACGATATAATACACAAAAAACACAACTAAACGGTGCCTTAAATATCGTGTAATATTCACGTTAAATTGCGTTTCCCATGCTTTTTAAGTCGGCTGTCTACATTCATAATTTGAATATTTAACTGACATTTCATTGAACGCATTTTGCCAAATGCAGACGACTTCATGGGTTGCAAAATCTGCTGTGAAATGCAAATCTGTAAACACGGATTATACCGTAGTATACTGTGTGCCAAATAATAATGACATCATAATACATAAAAGAGACATAAACTATTCTACAGCGAGAACTGAATTTGACACTTTTGTGAAAAAGACACTCATACAATACGCATTTCATTATAATCGAATTCGCATTTCTGCCCGGTCGTCAAAGATTGTGTAACGACGCTTGTTATGACAATGTCATAAGCGACATTTGTTAAATAAATACTCTTGCAAATTAATAATGATGTGTTTAGGCCATGTCATTTTTTTGGGTCTTGACGGGGAGCTAATCTTTTTAAAAATGAGTTAATATGCAATATTTAACTGCCACCGAGGCCATTTCATTTATTTACTAAATTATGTTATATTTGGAACACTTTTAAATTATTATAATAACAATGAAACAACTAAAATGTATCGTGTTCCTCTCCTGTGGTTCGACCATATTTATACTGAAAAGCTTACGTATGCAGATATTTGAATTTGAAATGTAGTTTAAAACTTATGTCGGTAATACATATTCTTGCTTAATTATAGATAAAGAACGTTACAAACGCCATTCCTCATTTCGATTGACGATTGTCAAATAAACAAACTGTGTACACGTCGCTTTAATATATATTGTATGTTTAACCATCTTGCAAAAACATCGAGTGGTTTGAATGTTAATAACTATTGAGAGAACCACATTCCTAATGACCAACAGAACTACACGAAATTTATGTGAAGGTTTGATAACCCTATATACTCTTTTCATTTCGAAATTGCGACTTTAATTCACTTTTTGACCAAGCATTTACAGCCAGTTGTAAATCAAGATTTACATATGCTCCCCTCGAGAGTAACGAACGTTCAAGACAAACAATACCCGCTAAGCAAACTATGCAAAACTGTTTGATTTTGAAATGTTACAATCGAGAGATATTTACATGTTTAATACCCTAAACAGAACGCTTGCAAACCTTGTGAGCTTATGTAAGAGCCACACAGGTAGATGTGGAGACCAACACCGTTGCTGTGATTTATTACAATGCCGTGTCGTGAGCGATCTTAAATTGGAACATTAAGTTTTTAAGAGAAAAGCATTTAATGATTTATTGCATTTTGTTTGACCCGTCATACCTCTTGTGACGAATTACCGTTCTTAACTGCCAAAATTGTCCGGGCGCCCATTTCGCTTAAGTTGTCAAGCTCCCATTTAACATTTACTTACGATGAAAAACGAAGAGTAAACGCCATAGTTTGTGTCAATTACAAATATCCCGTGCGCCTATTTCGCGTTTGTTGTCATGCTCACATTTAAAAAGTACTAACGACAAAAAACAATACGTAGAGTACGCGATTTTTTTTTAATGATCAAACTGCCTTTCTCATTTCCCATAGCTCTTTTTTACGACCTGATTATGATAAAGGTCGATGTCAACTAAGGCTGCAGCATTTGATCCACGATACAGTTGGTAAAATCACGCGATTTTACAGTATTTGAATTGTTCGAAAATGTCCTATGCATATGTACATGGATCGACCAGTAGGCTGTGTTTGCCCGAGTTTTTCGCAGATTGTTTTAATAGGCTTTCATTTCTCCGTACAGGGTTATAAAACCACGAAAATTACAGGGAACGGATCTAGTGCCATCAATTAATAGAAGACCTTCATTTCCCATCAGATGACAGTCCATAAAATAGACATAAACTATACAATGTAGGCACATTAACTATTACCCTCCCACTAACATGTTATTGCAACCACGAACGAAGCCGTGGTTTTGTTGACGTTTTACGTTTGCGCGTGTATTGACGTTGATAGATTTGACATGGTCAAATTATCTTTAGTATTGTTATTCGGACATCGTTCCTTGGGTTAAGCCTAGCACAAATAGGTGTCGGAGCGCCTTCAGATATATTTTTTTGTTATTTTAATTGGTTAGCAACCAACATTTAAGTAACATGAGGAGCGTTTAAACGGCCCATGAAATTAGTGAAAGTAACTTATCGATGGCATTTAATTGTATGACCACCAATAATGATAGGAAAATATTAGCTAATATGTTTAGGTAATGGGTTGAATGCATATAATAAGATAATCAGAACCCTATTAGTACAGTAGTAGATTTTATGAACCTCGTCTGACTGTTACATTTCGTGTTACAAAATGCTCCGCGCACGAAGGCAAAAAAGCCAAGTTGATGAATATTCTAAGGGCTAATCCACAATGGATATCCAGTTGAAAGTACATCTAAATCAATTAAAGTAACCAACATTCGCTCATGAAATTACACCTTTCCTGATAAATAGATTTAAGTTCGACCATCTGTGCCTATTCAATCGTGCGTTGCTCTGTGCAATAAAAACCCAGGATCAGTATCTCTTTTTTATTGACGTCCTATAATGAACAGGTGCGATACTTAATAATAATCTGAATATACTCGGTTTTATTGCCAGTCAGACACTCTGTACCTTTTACTATCTTATACAAAGTTGACAGACCCCGACAAGTCAAAACACTCAGCTGATTGAATGCTTTCCGAATATATGATCTTGTATTAAGACATAATAATTTGTATACAAATGCAGATGATGGTACGATGGCAATTAAAAGCAAGTACTCAAACGTGTGTGACAGATTTAGCACACGATATTTATACAGCAACATGTAATGAAATCACGCATGCATAATACGTCAAGTTAAGTGGAACTATTGTGGATACATCACTGAGCCCACAACAAAGTAATGACAATTAGTTAGTGCTTCATAATCAGTAAAATAATGTCATAAATTTCATTGGACAATATATGAATCGCATTGAAAATGAATCCACGACCACAAATCTATCATATTGTTTTTGTTGCATTGTCAATCAACAACAATAAAAAATACCGCAGCGGGAATTCCCACACACTACCGTGAATTAAAACGCTCACATTGAGTATATATAGAGAATACTAGGTCGGTGTCGAATAAAGCGAAATTTATTTTGCGAGGCTTAGACAATCTAAACCACGAGCCTTGGCCTATATCCCATCAATGTTCTTAGTAGTCAATTATTTCTTTATAAATATATTACTGAACCAGCTTTCCGTATTTCATTTTCATCACTTGAGTACGCAATTTATGACGTATCTCGTGTGACGTCATTTCTGTGACGAAACATTTTGGGAGAACAATATGGACGTGGTGGTTTTTTAACAGTAAAATATTTGTTTAAAGCATCGAACGAATCCAAAACGTATTTTGGATTGTGTGTTTGTCATTCATAACACCTTAAGAACATACACTGGAAGTGTATATCGTTGTAACTTTAATGTTATTAGCATTGGACTAAAGTTGCCATTGAGGTAAGCGTGACGTTTATACTAAATTAAGTTTTTATTTGTGAGCGAAGCTCACAAATAATGAAGACGCTATTTTGGAAATCACTATGCCTTAGCTACGGTAGGGCCCGTAACCCATGACTGACTGTGTGGATAACTCCAGTACACTGCAGCAGACGACAGCCTGTAATTATGTAAACAATAGGTTTAAGAGCTTGTGGAACATATTGGCCAGTCTAGTGTTTATAACAGCTTGTGCAATGACATTGGTAAGTTTATCATTGAAATATGTAGATATTGGCTGCTTTCAGGGAAAACGGGGCTTAATGCTGCATTAAAAGTCTGTCATGTGGGCAAAATTGTTTCTCAATAATTTAAAGAAAATAGATAAAGTATTAGATACACATATCACGACGTGTACATGATAATAGGCTTGTAATTCTTTAGCAAGGCAACCACAATTCTGAAGATGGTTGCCAGTGCAGCGACCTATTGTGAATAAAAAGACATATTGTTGTTATTTTGTCTAAGTTTTCTCCATTACGTAAATATGAGGATAAACAGTCACACACATCTCGACCTGTGCTTTAAGACACACTCTTTAAAATTTGAATGGGTTGTGTTCATTTCAAACTTGCGATATAAAAATCTATAACATAAGTTTGAAAACTGAGTTGCTTCTAAAATTATGCAAAAGCGAAAAAATTCAGTGCCTTCAGCGCTTTGATTTATGACTCCTGTCAAAGCTTAAATAAGTGCATTACATTATTCTTCAGCACTGTTTCAGCTGCAATCGATATTTTAATTATCCAAATAATGTGCTACTTGTAATTATAATTATTTTCGATGATGTGTAGCTCAATTTAATTTATATCCGTTGACTTACACTGAATGTGCACACCATTTTGTTCAATTGAATGTTCAAATAAAATTGAGTTTTTGCTTTGCTGTTGCATTTGTTTTTCAAATTTTAACAATTAAAATATCACATTCTCGATTCGTTTTTAGTTTCTTCTTATATTTTCAATAGGAAAGTATTAAAAGGAACGGTTTAATTTGGAACTAAATTTTACGTGACACAAAAAGTAGTCCGCCGCGCGTGACAGCTATATTTCAACATTGCCAAAATAAAGAAAACAAATATTCCACGGTGGTTTATTTCGACAATGCACGTCTGATAATTGGATAAAGTTTATTACTGTAAATAACAAACTTTTAATAAGTGAAATGTTTGATATTGTATTGCACTGATTGAACCATCTAGAAGAGCTTTACAAATTGTTCGCAGCGAGTGGCGCTTTTGCAATGATGGATAACTCAGCTCAACACACGAACACAGATGGCGAAGATATATAATTTCTGTGTAAGAATTTCGAGTGGGAAACTTGTCATGCTTGTTTCAAATATTAAACAACACATACCAGCTGTATTGAACTAAATCGGCAAAACAGCAAAAACAAATGTTTTGCAGTTGCTAAGTGCCCCTTTGAGCAAGGCTTTCGTGACATTTTGTTTGTAACTGAAGTAAAAATACGTACTCATATTGCCTTAAAATCAAATAAACCGGGATAAATTGGAAAATACAATATACAAAGACATGCTTGATCGTATGTCACAGACAGTCAAATCTCGTGTTTGAGATACAGTCATTGAAAAGGAGAGAGGATGTGCTGACTGTGCCCTGATAACATGTAACAATATTTATGATATCGATAATGGCATCATAGTTGGCAACCGTTGCTTACACAATTAAAGGTATCATTATCACGTATGGTTCTTACAGTGTATTTATACATCCTCTTCTTTTGCAAATAAGCTATTTTTAAACGCTTATTTCGCTCTATTATAGTGTTTTTTGTAACCCAAACTGTTATATGTGTGTTATTGCTTTGAAATTTACTTAGGCCAAGTGAACGACTCATTGAAAAACACTGATATAAAATTAACATTAATGTCCATGTCAAAACCAATCCGACGACGTATGAAAAATGATAAAATACGAACCAGAATAGGTGTCATATAAATTATTAACCGGTAAACAAACTTAAAAACAAAACAAAATTCACGTTAAAATGTACAGTCCTTGCACAATTGATTGTACACATAGCAAACAACCGTAATCGTTTACTCCTAATTTGCTTATTAGTTGAACTACAGGTAAGACCCGCTCAGACATTATTGATACTTTTTGACAACATAAACGGCTGTAAAGCAGCTTTTGTTAAGGTTTTGAATTGTCTTTGTACTACACTTATACATGTCTTAACTTTCGATTGCTCATCTGGTTGCATAAATTAAATTTTCTTTGGAATTAAACCGGATCGCATTTTCTTGTTTAAATATACATATGTTTGTGCTCAAAAGTGTATTCGAATTGATTAAATAAATGGTATAACGCAGTTTAATACTGTGGAACATTGATTTTGAACACACTCCTTTATTTCAGGTAAGTTACATGGTGAGCGATGTTCCGAATCGAGATGTAAGAACAGTCGTATCGTTAGATGGGGCGTTTGCTAGACTGTTTTGCAATTATTATACACCGCGGACGTTGAAATTGATTAAAATACAGTTTCAATGTGTGTAATAGTCTATAAAGATGTTCAAAAAGATCAAACATTGCAAATGTATAATCCGTACCAGTTTAAGCATGTCGTTCGTGACTTCAGACTCACAATATTTTTCATATGTTTAATAAACAAAAGGTGTTTCGCTATGTGTTAAAAGGTGTCATTCGCATTTCACGTTTTGTTTCAATATTGTTAACGCTGTTTAATTTATGGTAGGTGTATCTTTTTTTATGAATCGCCCTGAAGAAATCTATGTACGTAAACGAATAAAACAAAGATCGCAGTGAGACTTGTTAAGTTTCATCTTAACGTGGTTTAAAATAATAAAATTGAACTGAATTACTCTAACATTGTATTTTCAATCCCCTTATTCGCATATTTTATGTAATGATTAAAATTACATATATATTCAAATGCACAAACGAAACTCGTTCTACAGTGAACATTTTTATTTCATAAAAAAAAATAAAAAAAAATAAAGCGTTCAATTTCCGAAATCTGGTTGTGCCTCATAAAATGCTTATTTTTTTCTAAATTTATCATACTGACTTTTCATTGATTTTCACAATGTCTGAAATCGTGTTTGGATCATTAAATTTAGTCAGATGTACACTAGAGATTAAAGATCTTGCAGTTAAGGTCCCGATGCTCGGGACATAACTGAGACGGATGAAGTCACCTGATTTTAACCTAACATGCTTTCAATTTTGCTCTGCCTTAAGGCAACAAACCAAATCTAAAATTTCAATCTCAAATTCTACCAAGTGCTTAATAAAATTTGGTTAAATTACACAAGTAAACTGATTTGTTGACCTTTATATTTCCTTCGCAATTTCACCATTTTGTTTTCAGGTTATGAACTGAGCGTTGAGCAAAATTATGCTGGCGCATGCGTCTCGAATTATTATTAGTTGATATATTGCTCGATATAAAAGGTGACATTTGTCATCACATACGTCAGCCGATATGTGAACAATCAGTGGTTTGTCACCGGGTTGAGATAATAATTCATTGCCAATTATTAGGTAACGACAATTTATGATTATTAATTGGTTTGATAATTAGATCGTTACTTATACATTTTTAAGAAAAACAACACGTTCTTTTCTTTACAAAACATTTTGTTCCAGATACGTATGCACATAAACATTTTTTTAAACAAACAATTTTATTACTAAAAAGATTGAATATGATTTATATAACAAGATAATAAAGTGCTTGAATGCATGCAATGTTTGATATAACATTTACGAAGACAAATACATCACAATAATTGAGATTAATGAAATCATTTGATCTTTAAACCTTGCTGTTGTATAG
This sequence comes from Dreissena rostriformis, assembly GCA_007657795.1. Taxonomy (NCBI): domain Eukaryota; kingdom Metazoa; phylum Mollusca; class Bivalvia; order Myida; family Dreissenidae; genus Dreissena; species Dreissena rostriformis. Next base: position 550,811 of record VMBQ01000075.1, on the reverse strand, counting down.
AAACCCTAATTCGTTTATTGTATTCAATATACCCACATATTGTTTCTTAAATGATTCAACTTAACATAATTGTAAATAGCACTTGTAAAAAGTGCACCAACGAACACATACATTCCTCACAAATATATTTACCATGAATATGAATGCGAATTCGGTAATGCATTGGTTGTGAAATTGAAGATATGAAGAACACAAAATACCATATTTTACGAGATAAAGAGCAAACATAGCGATACTGAAACGTACATCATAGAGATGCAGCAAATTTATTAGTTCTCCGTAAAATAATATCTCCTTTGTACATCCCTCACCGGAAAGCAATTAAATACAGGAAAACAGACATGGATTCTTTGTGCAGAGGCATACATGCGATATAAACAGTTAATAATTAAATCCGCTTGTCTATCCGGATTATCGAATCTAGGCGAGACAAAACCTTTGCTGTTTTCGCAGACGGTCTCAAACGCTCTACGTATGTCTACACGCATTATCATTATCTCAATTGCTAAATTGTGGCTACAAAAACAAACAGAGTGTCGACTGTAGACGTAGTAAGAGACAGGTGTGCGGCTGAACTTTGTAATTTTTTTGTGTATTATCTTAAACAAATTAAGTAAACCTAGTAAGGGTGGTATTGTTTTTATTACTCAAAGGTGACGATGGATGAATTGCGAACCACGAGGCCAGGTGTGTCGCGTATTTTAAAAACAATCGAAATTAAAATGTTAGAATTATTAGCGCAATAGATTAGTATCGTATAGTAGAAATCTGATTACGTTTCAGAGAGGGAATACATGGTTATGTGTTTCTGGCGCAGTAATTGGTCGTCGGTTGTTCCTCAGGCTAATTAGCTAAATGATTAACGATCAAGTGTACGTTTAATGGTTCTGGAGCACGAAATGCTTCTACACCTTCCTGGCCTAGTGTAAAAAGGTTTATTTATTGGATTTTGACAGATTAGGTTTGAAGTGTTACAAAATGTTATATGGGATGAATATCAATTATAAATCAATTTGTTTCGTAAAATGTAGTAAAACGTTCTGACCAACAAGTCTTGTTTTCACTCGTTTCTCTATTAGCATATAGGCAAACTCCTATTAAACTAAAATAAATTGTTTCGATAATGTTTGAAAAAGCCCAATAATCTTAATGTTTTTAAATTAGTTCCATGTTAGTATATACAATGTAATGAAATCTATTTATAATTTTCATCCTTTTATAACCAAAAAGGCTGATCGTTCTTCTGTTCAATAAAGGCAAATACATTAAGCTGTTTAGCCATTTTAAGCATGTCTTTATCTGTTCAAAACTGCGCATATCAATGCTTTATTTCACAGATTAGCTCTTGTTTGCGCTTTGCAGATCTTTTTTAAGGTGGCAAAAGAGTTTATCGCTGTACATACAACAAAGACATAAGTCGGTATCCATTAAACATGTACCACTGAGATACGCACTTTGACTCGTGTGTAGTCCCTTCGAAAAAACAATTTAATTTAAGACCTTTCCTACTGAATCCGAATTTTAATGGATTCATTTCTTATCCGTAGGCACTGATGAGCAACAAACAGAATAACACATGAACAGACTGCGAGTTACTCGTAGGCTGTTCTGTTGTTGGGGCTAATAGTCACAATATGTTCAAATACCAGATGCGGATCTCCGTGATGAATACGCTAACAAAGACAAGCCTTCAGATAGACGTTGGATGGTACAAGGTGAGTGACGGGTCAAAGGTGCTAGAACTGGACGGACCGATATTCCTGACCAAGATGGACGAAATCCTGGATAACTCGTAAGTATGCACGTTGACTGGTTGGCATTGACATTCGTCAAAATAGTACCTGTACAGCAGTTAGAAAGTGATACTGATACTCCTGACAAAAATTGACGCAATCTTTGATAACTCATAAGTATGATTAGTGTTTTTATTAACATTGACATTTTATATTTATTATGTAATGACTAAGATTTAATTGGCATGTGTACGATAACTATGTTAGTTAAAAGTGTTTATTGGAATGGGTAGATATTCTTGACACCGATAAAATAAATCCTTAACAACCCGTACGTTTTGTGTGTGAGTATTATGCATATACACATTAATTGACATAATGTAGCCCATTCATATAAATAAATGCATATCAATGAAACCGGGTTCAATAAAATCCCAATGTAGCTATTAAAAATAATATTTCAGACGCAGGTCTTTTGAATGCGTTATGCTTAAGTGATTAAATGCATATATGTGCAAAAACGTTCATGATATTAATTTGATGAATGGATTAGATTTCCAATAAAATGTTTTCCATTTATGTGAAAAGTTATAGGCAGTTTCATTTTAAAACATTAGGTAACTTTTAACCGTCGAACACATGAAAAATCAATGCTTTAAAAGGAGTCATTTACAACTTGGTTTCCAGGCTTTTGGGCACCGATCAGCATAAAGAAGATAAAGATTCAAAAATCGTCAAATTGGCAGGAAAACCCTTATTGCAAAAAGATAGTCAGTTTAAAAACGTTAACAAGGAATAACTGAATGAGAAAATTTCACGACAAAACGGCTACCCAGTAAGGGCATTCCCAGCCAAATCAGAATCCATGTAGTAAAGCAATAGTAAAAGCAGGGTTTGAATACAATTACAAAATTGAAAAACCTAAATATGACCACGACAAAGGGAATAAGTCAAAACAGAGTAACCAAGATGAGATTAAACCGATGTGGAACTTGCAAACGTACAAAGGCATTGTTGACGCTCTTACTAGAGGTCATAAGGTCTAGTTTACTTCTAAATCTAAGCATTGTACACAGACAAAAGGTAAAACGAGCGACAAAACATTCATTGGAGACTATTTGAACATATTCGAGATTCATCGGGACTATTCGCACAAGCAACCAAATAAATACATCCAGTTTTCACTGCGTCGGACTGAGCATGGTGCTCGGAAAGGTTGGTGAACTTTTGAGACAAGTATCGTTTAAAAATTTAATTGTAAAACATCGCTCTTTACAGCATGTCTGCTTTTTCACCGCAACTTTAGTGTTTAGTCAGGAAGACGGTGCCATGAGTTAATAATTCCTAGTAATTGTTTCTATGGTTGAGGTAGTCACTAATTAAAGTAATTGTTGGCATTAATATTGCTTGTGTGAAATAGGTTCACACTTGTTAATGCCATCATTTTCATGAGTCTGCGTTTCTGGGACGAAGGTTGTCAGAAATTACGGTTTTATATTTACAGGATTCCTTGACATCGTTAAGGACATCACTACAAATCGGAATGGGACAGTGCACATTCGGACGGCATGTTCGGACGAGGAAAAGAAAGTGTACAGACACTTCTCGCAGGAGTGCCAGCTCTATATATCCGATACAAAGTAAGGACAGGTTAAATAATGTGTTTAATACGAATTTGTTTCTGTCAAATAAAAATTATTTAAACGAAGCATATGTATTTAGGTAAAATAGAAATAATAAAGAGAAGTGCATTTAAACTGCTACATCCCACGTTATACTCTTATCAAAACACATCATTGAAACGAATGTTGTCTAGGATGTGTATTGTGCGACGTACATACGAGAATTTGATTTAAGGAACAATTAAATTAGTTGTTTAAAACAAGGCTTGGCCTTAATAGTACACACTAAAAGTTTATACATACATGTATTTAACTCTTGATAATAATGGATACATAGATGGAATGAATGTATTAGGTTTTTGTGTTAACATCAATTACCGGTTCTTAATCCTGTCACAATTCTTAAGCAAGCCTTGCTGTATTCGTACGGTTTAATATATTTACCGTTTTTTTGTTTTCCGAATGATAACATCCAGATTGAAAGGCTAAGCGAAGACAATGTAAAATCTGCAGATACAAAAGTGCAAATCAATTGTACGAAATAGTTTAAACTACCACTTTGTAAACATTGTTCACTTTATAATAATTAAACGTGACATTTAATGTAAAATGATACGATGACCAATTGAATGTCTTGGTCATTGACCGGTTGCGTCCTTTCTATATAAAAAGATGAGAGCGAAGTTACTGTACACACCCGCGTTTAACTGACCTCATTTTCCCAGCATTGTTCGCATCGAATCTCATTTAACTAAAAATAATCGTGATGTGATAACGTGAACCTACTACTAACATCGTATTTGTTATTGCTTAAGACATCACTTTGTATATTAAAAGTACCGTATAACAATTCTTCAATTTAAAATGACATTTTTCGAGACGTAAAAAATCAACTGATTATCAAAATATTTATTTCGAAGTTAGTGCTACGATATTTACAAGCAATACTAATTTTATATATGTTTAAAGATACTGCATTATCATATGTTGTTAAAGTTCCGAAAACATACAAACATTGTACACTATGATTCAATGGCCAGACAAACCATGACCGATAGGTCAACAAACGCATGCGTCTGTTTCTCACACAGATGTATCATGTTTCAAACGAATAAATTAGCCAACCGAGTGCGTAAGATATGCCATCGCCGCCTGCGGTACGACACCTGTCTGTTCGATAAAAACGAGCAGAGTTTACATAAATATCCTCGATTTCATTGTTTGTAACACCTTGTAACATTTTCGACGAGCATTTAAAAGCCGAGACGTGCGCATTTGTACATTACTAATCAAATGATTTACAGTTACTGCGCGGAAACTGGAACGGATTTCTAATCCATGTTTTATCAATGTCAACATTTCAAAAAAGGCAATGATGACTTAAAAAAACATGCATCCGCAAAAAAAACTATCTTGAGTGATTTGCACTCGATCCTACGGAGACCGTCGTGAATACATTTACTTCTTAGCAACCTATGTATCACATTTCTTGCCCAATCCTAATTAAAATTGGTCAGTACGTCTGTCCAAATGCTATCTTTGCCGAGTTCGAAACTGGGTTATCAACAATGCCAAGTCGTCAAGAAACTGTGTTATAACATTTTTAATAGTGAACTACTTTTTCAGGATTTTGGTATAGTATAAAAGACATTATAAAAAAAATGTTGTCAACGTTTTATTTATTGTTTTCGTATTTTTTATACCACGTTTTATTCAATATTATGGACGTTGTTAATGGTAACTAAGTATTTGTGTTTTGTTTGTTATTAGGCATGTTAATTGTGTTTACAGGAAAGGTGATGTGAAGTTTTCCATCGACCCTAATCGTGACGTGTCGGCGGTAAACCAGAACAAGCCTCTTCTGGCCTCACTTCAATCCGCAAACATGTCCCTCGTTTCAACGGAACTTGACAAGTGTAGAGGGGCCATGGGGTTCAGGTTGTGATTGGGGGAGAAATCAGAGGTAGGAATGTTTACTGCGCCTTGGACTTAAAATTGCATGTTTTTAAGGGCTTTTTTAAGGACTGTCTCTACATTTTGTATTCTGTTGTCTGTACTGATTTAGATTTTAAAGCTGGTTTTCAATTAAGTTGAAACTTTTGGTTATTACCTTGATCGTTGCGGGCGATTGGGTGGTCGGGTGGTGTCTATAGTTGATTTCCGGTAAATAACTTAAGGTCACTGATAAAATATAAAAACAGCAAACATTTGGTTTCCGGTCTATAGCTTTAGTCCGCACAGGCAAATACGGGACGACACTTTCAGCAAAGTCTTGATTTTCTTTCAGAAAATACTTTATTTAAAAAAAAACATTCCATAAACGCGGAAAGTGTCGTACCCGAATTGCCTGTGCGGTCTAAAGTTATAGCCCGGTTTTTCTACATAAAGTTATTATACTGTTCGTATCAACTAGTTTTAAAACGTCGCTAATAAAACAATTTTTCATATCAAATATGATGATGGAATATTGCATAGATTTAAAATTATCCTGTATGTGTTTTTATTTGTACGTTAAACCCATTTCGACACATTAGCCCCGATAAAGTCAATTAAATCCATCTCGATGTTAGATGAATCACAAATCTTCAAAACAGGTTTTATTGAACAGATTCAATTTTCCGCTTCATATATGTCACACAAAAATCACAAAACAATTATTTGTTCTTTGACATCGAAACTTTATTCTTTTCTAAATACTCGCTGGTTATCCCATCAATCCAGCATACAACTGGAATAAATAACTTTATGAAATGTATTTGTAAACTTGATGTACAACTTAATTTCAAGAGCAGTAGCCTCTGTACATCCTGTCGAGACTTTCTTCATAGTTCAAGGGACACAATATTTGCATGGATGAAAAAACTTAAACGAAAACTTATATTCTACTTTGCTGTCTCTGAACTCAGTTTATATAGTTTACATAAATCTACAAGAAAAGTAATTTCATTTTAAAGACATAACTTCAAAAACGTTAACAACTGTGTCAAAGAAAGCATAAATTTTAGGTCCACACGCCAATTGGCGGAGTTAGTTCACATAGTGATCTATATGCCAGACTGGTGGGGATTCCCACCGTATACGCCACACAGGAGATTACCAAACGAACCTCGTTACAAATAATTTGGTGAACTATTTAGCAACACAATTGAAACTCCGAATCCGAATTTGCCTATACTTGCAACACACTATAAAATATATGCATGAGTGTCGGAACACACGTCAGCCCCTTGCATTATATGTGTCATGTTCTGAGAAAACTGGGCATAATGCTTGTGCGTAAACTGTCATCCCAGATTAGCCTGTTCAGTCCGCACAGGCTAATCAGGGACGACAATTTCCGCTATAATGACATTTTTCGTTTAAATGATGTCTCTTCTTAGCGAAAATCCAGTTTAGGCGAAAAGTGTCGTCCCGGATAAGCATATGCGGACTGCACAGGCTTATCTGGGATGACAATTTAGGCACAAGCAGTATGCCCAGTTTTCTCAGAACGCGACACATACTACTTACCTCAACCGTTCACAAACACATAATCTGAAACCTGATCATCGCCTACAACTCCGATGTAGTAATTATTTCTATCACAGATCGGTCCTGTTACGAAAGTTTGTTTTTATAAAGGAGCACAATTATATTTTGGTTTGTTATACAAGTAAAGTATGTGCCAATGTGTTGTTATTTGAATCACAACATGTTCGACAAAGTCTTTAAATTAAATAGTTGTGCAAGGCAATACGCTGCTCTAAAATTTTATCCACAGCCACGCGGACAAATTTTAGGACACACGCGCGGTCGTGCTGACATGCGATGCGCGACAGTCATGGCTTTCTCAGATATCATATACAGTTTATGTGTGACCCGCCATCACTTCAGAGCTGTCGCAATACCGACCGACAACTTTACAAATCGCATGCCACCATTTCAAAATATTACAAATTATGACAAGCTGAAGCTGTCGGTGTCTGTCAGCGTATTTTTGCATATTCACACCTAGTGCTGACGTCATCACTGGACATTTATAATCTGTTCCAACATACAGGGGTTAATTTGCACAACGCCTTTGGTTTCGTTGTACACTTAATTCAATTAGTGAATAGACACAATTACAGCGATAATACCTCATCAACAGAATTGGTTTTGCCGACACAAGCTATTCATGGATGCGCTTAGACTTTGAGAACCATGTCTGTCTGTGCAAATACATAAAAGTCATTTGCAGGGCGTCCCTTCCCATTTTCCGTTTTAGAAAATGTCCACGCCTCGCTGTTCTTTGTCGATGGGTCTACAGTACATTGATTGGATTATAAGTATGTGTTTTTAATGTAATAGTATAAATATAAACCTATGATTTTCTAAGTCTTGCATTGACTAACAACTGTCTAGAGGTATATTAATTTTGTATTTGCAGTGTACATGTTTGTTAAGATTTATTGATTATAAATAAGTGTTCTATTTTACAAATATAAGAAATTGTATATATATTGTAATGGTATGCAACTTACATGTACATGATGATAGTGTCAATATATTATGGATAATCTTACTTGAGATTAAGGTATTTAGACTTTTTTTGTTTGTATGTTTATTCATGATTACACTTTTTGTAAATCATGCCACTCTTTCTATGTTAAACATGCTTTGTGATTACTGTATAACTATGTTGTTCGAATCTTCGATATCGGAGGAAATAAAGAATATATTTCTTTAAAGGTAGAATACCACTTTGTTGTACAGTTTGCTACATTACGACGTTAACTGCTAGTTATGCTACCAATGATATTAATATGAATATTATATTCCTACATAGAAACGTATACAACTATGCGAGATACGTATCAGTATTATATCGGCATATCTAGATGCACATCAACACGGCCTACATACATGTAGCATTGTTGAAGATTCCAGCCAGCTGTACAGCGAATTGTGTTTATTTTGGATGACAAGTCAAACCTTGCTAATAGCTATGTTTATCGCATTAACCCTAATGAGCGGTCAAATGCTCGATTAACCGATGGATAAGCGATAGACTTTTGAATGATATCCATGTAAACTTAATTTACTAAAATACGCTTGTGCCAATGTATAGTATTTTAAGCTTAAACAATTTATTTTTTTTGAGCGGTTTAGCTTGCCCTCAAACCGGTTTAAAACTCTAATGTTTTTCAGTGACCGTTCCAAGGTGTTGATCACAAGTTTTATCATTTCATGCATACAGCTATTGTTTTGTTATGAAAGAAGTGGTTACAAAATAGAATTCCTCTCCCGATAGAGTTTCTTGAGTTTCATTGTTAGCTTTATTGTTTTTCGACTTTACATTGCATAGATGCTTAAATTCTTAAGGTAAAAATGCAGGTGTGGTATACAATGCGCAAAGTAAACAAATATATAAGAGTAACACATATAATGTATATGACTAATTCAAGGTTTCACCGAAACGAATAGACAATTCTTATGTCTATTTTATCTTATCAAGTTCTTAAAAATAACATTTTTGAATTTTGATTTAATTTAGAAATAATCTCGCAAGAACATAGTAGGAAAGGCACTACATTATTGGTTTTATTGTTGTTCATTTTTGTAATAGGTAAAAAAAAGCTCAACTATTAAAGTAACTACAGGCGTTTAGGGTAGGACGTTATAGAAGCGACAGAAAATATGATTAATTACTTAAGTTCATGGTGTAAACAATTAAACGTCAATAATGTACCTAGCCGCGATTTTTGTTGACATATGTTAATTCACAAATGTATTGTTTTTCAATTTGTATGCATTTGGTTGGAAGTTTTTAATTAATTAAAGATAGGCTATATAAAGCGTCGGCCTTTATAAGACGATATCTTATCACATTCTAAGATTATTACAGCTGTCAGTCACGGGCACATTAAGCACCTCCAGAAATTCCATAAGGTCACCATTCACTACGCTGATCTTATCTCGCACTGTAATAAAACGCACCTACTCTTTGTTTTACCGTTTTATAAACTACACTGTTATCGTATACCCGACATTATCTCTTTTGGATTGAACTCGAAGATTTGTGTCAAGAATAATCTGATTAGCCTCCCAAACAAACGCGTTGAAAAGGTAAAGTAGTAAAGTGGTATATCGATGATTATTCTAAAACATGTATACATAATCGAAAATATTTAACTGTGTTATTATCTTAATAAATCACAATACAAATGTACTTGTCTTACGTATCACAACATTACTCGTACATTAACTTTGCTATAACTTATAGTTATGTACTTTCCCCGTGCATTCGAAAATGTTTAATAGTATTTTTTAATACGTTTTTCTCACTTCACCACCGATACGTCCCTTTAACCCATCATATAAACACACCTCACATTATTCGTAAATAATCTCTAGTTTGCAGCATGAAAGTCGTTAGGCGTCGACATATTGTCGACATATTGCGTTCAGGAACCAGACATTAAGAATATGTCAACGGTACAAACACGCGCAATGGGAAATGTCTAACTGGTGATTTGAAGCAGAACTGAACTGTTTTTGTTAATTGTTTATCGAAGTTGTATCTAATTATTCAATACAAGTGCCATTTAGTCATTTATTGAAGCGGGCTTTGCAATGAATTAGCAAACTTACGACTACGACCGAATGCATTTGACTGATTCTATTATAAAAGATGTGTTATTTGTCATGTTACGTGCACTATTAACATTCACACCCAAAACCAAACGATATTGATATATTGACTTTGAAAGACAATTCATGCTCTACCCAGGTGTTTAGAAACAAGATAAGTGACAGTCGTTTGAAACAATGAAAGTAAAAAGCTAAAATCGATCGAACTGATTTGCAATTTATTTGGTTACGCGATAATAACAATTCACCAGCCTTTAGAATCAAAGTTAAAGTGCAAAAGTTTGAATCCTTGAAACAGACTTATGTATTACTTGGTTATTCACTTGCTTCATATGTGTTCTTCTACGCGTTTCACGTTGACCATTTATCAGCACGGTACATGGCGTTTTCTCTAACATGTACGAAACTACGAGTACTGAATAAGCATAGTTTTAAATCAATAAAATAACACATACTTTTATCCAGAAAAAAAGAGTACCTCCTTACAGTCGCTAAATAACAAACCCGATCGCATACCAACTTTTCAATTTGTAAATCAACTCATTGATTGTACCAAAACTAGAAGTAATTAGTTGTGTTTGTATAGCGATCTAAAGGACCAGACTCCGTACAGTGGACTGTATGTGTAATTTAACCAAACTAAATCGAACGCACTCATAAAATCACTGACGTTTCTAAATCATGACATTCACCCATTCAACCAAACTATGTTTTCATCATCACTTTTAATACAAACCGCTAAGTAAGCCTTAAATATATTTATTTTAGCGTTTGCGTTTTCAAACTTTCGTTTAACTCTTTCAGTGCTGGAACCGAATTTTGAAGGCCTTTGCAAACAGTTTGGATCCTGATGAGACGCCACGTTTTGTGGCGTCTCATCTGGATCCAAACTGTTTGCTATTAAGAAAGTATTCTTTTAAAAAAAAATCGAAGAAAATGCTAATTTTAGAAATTCAGCAGACAACATTTTAGCAGCCGACAAATTTCGCAGCATGCAAAGGGTTAAGGCGTTATCCGCGCATATTGACAGTAAGTTTTTGTTTAAAAGGTTTGCTTATCCTTTTGTGCATTATTCAACTATGGGTTGCATATTGCATGTTAAATTGTGGAGAAAGATGTCTTTCTTCTAGTTCTCTGAATGTAAACTCGGAGATAAATAAGGTCAAGAACGAGCTATGATATTTGATACGATGTTTGTTTATTTGTAATTCGAGTAGTAAATTGTTGTTACAACCTGCATTGAACATGCACAAATATATGAATCGCATTGTGAGTGTTTATAACTATCTCGATATTTTGAAACAATTCTCTGAATGACTCAGACGTCAGATTTTAAAATGCATCGATACTTTTATACTCATTTATATTTTTCAGTAGAGCTTCCAAATCGTCACTAATATAATCATTGTTCTTATGAATCATACTTTATGAACGAAAACAAATATAACCTTTTAGTTGCACATACATCCGTTCTAAACGTTTTAATTTATATATTAAGCAAAATAGAAAAACAATACTTAATGAATTTATCTTACGACCGAGTTAAGAGGCCATTTAATTTCATTTTCTTTTATTAATCAACGATAGTACGCTAAACTAATTGTTAAAGGAACTCTCATACTCTAAAAGTATCTAAATGCCAAAATGCCAAGGTCTTAACATCTAGATCTTATTTCGACACTAAACGCCGATCAAGTCCGTTCATTTATCTCTTATAAAATTATTTAAATTATACCCCATACAGTAGAATCCGAAATTGAAGTGACATTTAAATTTGTCAAATCTAGCCATGTAATGTGCTTAGTATGATAATTTAAGCTTTTGTATGTGACATTCAGGCCAGTGTAAGCAAATTATAATGCTTGAAACTCTACTTTCTTCGACAATAAACACTGTCGGATTTTAATTTAGATGCAAGTGAGGGAGTTGAAGTATCTAAAGTTACTCTTTAATCAATTGTAAACAATTCTGCCTTTACAATTCATTAAGGTTAGGGTAGTCGTAGGTCATTTATTTATGAATCAGGGGTATAGCTATCTTTTTGTTAACGGTTTAAGTTATATACGTGGCCAATTTACATTCAAAATGTTAATTTGACAACATTATTATGTTCTAAATTCCTGTGTTTACCTGCCAAGATAGCCAGACGGTTTAAACAAACACACACATGAAGTATGCACTTGCTTTTCCCCCGAATATTTCCTTATTTAATAGTAGACATACAATTATATATAATATATTATATCTGTTCTTGGAATTATGTTTGGGAAAAATGTATGAATCACATCTGCAGTGACATTATGTTGCCTATAAAACACATCGCCTGTCCTTTATTATGTATTAGTGCAATGCGTAATAGACGTGCTACCTTACACTATAAAAGACAATTTCCTAAGATAGGGAATATAACATTGTGTCAATGAGTGAAGCTTAATTGACACTAATTTGAATGAGTTTTGTTTCAACACTACACATCAAAATTACCCAAGCTTTTTATAGGAAATGGTTTATCATGAGAGTGTATAATTCTTGACATAACTGTTCATACATTATGTCACGTAAGACAATATATTTGTCTGAAAAGAAATAGCATCTTCGCATAAATACTATACTTTTTAGGTCGGTTATTTATGAAAAAGTTTGTGAAAACTTTGGCATATTGACACTTTTCAAAACAATGCATGCTTACAACTCGATTCCAAAACTTCATTAAACATATTTGCAGCAACCGAAACTCGTGAAACCTATATATAAGAGTTTGAACGGTTTTGCCGAATGTTTTGATTTATATCATACCACTAATATACCGCTGGTAACATTTGTATTGTGAATTCAGGTGTCTGCCGGCTGGTAAGAGTGACACGCTTTATTTTGTAACGAGTTTGGAAGTTATGGCAGCTAAATACTTATACAAAGAATGGTCCTCACCATAGATTTGCCTCCTTTACAGTTTTTTGGAATGACACGTTTTGTGTTATGTCCAGACGATGATGCGGATCAGAATATTGCCTATCACAAAAAACAACAACATACAAATAACTCTTTATCTTTAAATGTATATACTTATTTTCCAGACTACGACATGGGACTGAATGGGAAGACGTTAGGTTTCAACTTTGTCACCTCAAAACTACAGCCGACGCAAGACGGTGACGTCACGGTGGAGGATCATTACTACCTGTTCCAGTTCCCAAAGCGAGGCGAAGTCACCGTTATCAAGAACAAGCGTAACGTCACGCCTCTCAGCAACAACGTCTCTGTCGTCAGTGGTTATCAGAAGCTTAAATGCGAAACGGACGTTAATTCAAGTACAAAAGCGATTTCGTTGTTTAACACGTGATGATCATGCGATTGTAAATGGTTAAACAACTTCGATGTAAACGGGTGTGTATTTATGTTCTGTGGCCGAAACGAATAGCTTGACGTTCTGGTAGAACGAAACCGCGCGTTGATCAATCTGTTCATCATTCGAACCGCATTTCGAAATGTTGTGACAGTGAAATGGAATGTGTTGACTAAAACACGCGTGGTATTGAAACTCCCAGAGCAAGTAAATTAATAACCCTATTGGGTATGTCTTTCATATTATATAATGTTATAAACAGAGTTGCACATACAATTGAAGAATAGAATCGGGGTGTATGATGCAGAACTATAAACGGATGTTTTATGTGGCAACTCGCGAACGAATTGATGGTATTTCACTGTTTCCAATGGAACAATTTGGGCCAAAATGACAGCACATCAAACTAAATAAGTCAGTCATTTGGTGTGGGAATTACGAGATTCTCTGTGTACAGAGGAAATTTCTTGGAAACCCGTTTCCAGTCTGTGTTATTGCTAAGGGTGAACCTGTGAAATGCGAAGGTTAGGACCACTTTATACCACACAATAGTTAGTCCAAATATTGAATCTTGAGATACGTGTTTACTGGAACATACTTCATACTTTTTTGTTTTGTTAAATGTTAAAGTTGTATTGATATTTGTCTGTGTTTTATTTATAATTGTATAATGGCATTTGATGGTACATGTATACTTATTACAAATGTTGTACATTCGTGTACGAGTACAATAACATTCACATACATGTTAATATGTTCTGTGTTACACAGTGCATACTCTCGTTAATATTTGTATGCGAGTATTCCCTGTTGCATAACAATTATATTCAGTCTAATAAAATATGGAAATGTGCGCAATCCGTCCAGAAAAAAAGTACATTAACAATATAGCGTTTTAATATCATGGATTTGAATTACTAAATTGTAAAGGTTTGTAAATTGATTTGAGATAGAAATTAAATCATTAAAATAATGTCACTACAATCTCGTCACTTTTGTGAACTACTGAGGCAGTGCGATGTCCAATATGAAATTCCTGAGAGAATTTTCTGTATTAATATATGTGTTTCTTGTAATTTATGTATGTTATTCTACCTAGCATATTTCGCTTATTTTGAAACAAATATACAGATTAAAAGCCATAAAACACCACGATGACATACATTCACCTCCATGGCGAAGAACGGATAATATGGGTTGACCCTACATATTCAACAGATTACATATACATCACCTTGGAATGGATTATTTTTATTTTACACAAATTTATGTTTCAAATATTGGGGTAACAAACGTTTTTGAAGGTTATATCACATATTAAACGTATCAAAATCGCATCGTCATTGCTAATAAAGATGTAATATAATTCTAATTCACTGTCGCTTATATCGGATTTAAAGCTCCAGTCAATATTTTTTTTCAAAACAAATATGCAGAACACGTTTGTTATTGACATCTTATAGGCCAACATACTAAACAACGTTAAAAGCAAGAACGCCCTAACGATTATGTTAACCTTGTTCGCTTTGTTTATGTACTTCGGTTAGGTTCTGATGTCTCTTGACAAAATAGAAAGAACAATATGCATAGTGTATAGAATCTGTTCGTTGTGTATATTCCGGTATTCAGGGGGCACCACGCGTTTTCAAAACTAAACATTTTTATTAAATACACATGTTTGAAGCAAACAAGTTTTTAGTATAACAAGGGTCATGAACGTATATTTGAACTGACGTCCGTTCATAAGGCATTTTTGAGTGGACCGGGCCTTTAAACAACCTGCCGGAAAACGTCGGGAATGATAGTTAAGTGTAGATATTTAGCAAACTGAATTTTCTTGCATTTGCACTCGTTATCATTTGCGACATATTCTACCTTCCGTGTTACATAGTAATATACTTTGAGATTGATAATACAATTTTATTTATTACGTTTGTTCCATTCTTTCATATTTGGGTTTCGACCTACACGTTAAAGAAAGTTTAAACCTACGTTTATATTTAACCTCAATATCATCAACAGCCTTGCACATATGGAAAAGAACCTGACACACTAAAAAATATACTTAGAACACAGATTTTGTAATGGACCATAACGTCAACCTAAAATGAATAACTACAAATATAAAGGCATTCCATACAAACGAAATAGTTTTTTTCATCGAACTTTATGTATTAATAAATATCTTTAATTTGGTCAACCGGTTCTGCAAGTGCAGTTTTACAATTAAAACATTTATTGATAACACACAAAAAACAATTAAAAACCACTAAACATGACTGTTGGATCGTGTGTCCCACTAAAAGTTCATCGCATGAATTGTCAGAGTTGTTCTTGAAACATTTAACTAATCTAATTCTGCAAATTTAATTGTGGCTGTGTTACATGAAACCATCAATTGTAGATAATTTACGTTTTAAGGAACGCATCTGTTTGTTGGTTGTAGTTTGTGGGTATAATTCGAGCTACGCATGGTTCATTTGTACGTGAATTGATCGCGCCTGTAAAACAGGACATGTCTACAGAACATTTGCTAATTGTGCTAATCGAGTACACGGATAATCCGTTGCCACCCATTAGTAGTACATTGTTTTGGGCGTAATCAATGTTGTACTGTAGAGTGGATGTGCGCGATGACCACTGCCTAATTCTCATGGCCTTATTTGTTATCTTGTTGTTGTGTGTGCTTTCAGATCGTGATTTTTTCACACAACGAATACTGTTTCTAGTTAGATTAGACATTGTGCACGTCTTAGTATTATATTTATAAGATGGCGAACTAGTTTTGACATGTATACCTTGTCTTAACAAAGGTATACACTAAATTAGAATCAAAGTTTGTTGTCCACGACTTTTCAAGCAGAAAACAAGGTTCTTGAATGGAAAAAAATGTGTGCCCTTATGTTACAATGTCAACATTATTTCTGCTATCATATAATGTATAGATACAGGGATGGAAGAAAGGAACACACTTTTTTTTATTGAATGATGTAATTTTAACAAACATTCAAGCTACATCAAAAGATTAGTATATCTGGTGTATGCATTGTATTTCGCGCAGTCAATATATTATTTGAAACTGTTATTTTACAAAGTGGTATGCATACGTCCTTAAAGGTCAATTTTAACACTTTTGGAAACTTTATACTATTAAAGATAATAGTTTGAAATGCGGAATAAAACTATTTGTAACAATTAAGCGTTCTTGGAAAACAAGTGAGTAGCATAATACGGGAATGATTTCTGTGCAGATGTATTTTACCGATTGATACAACTTGTTTTTTTGGGAACATAACATAACGCAGGTAAAAAATAAATAACAATATGCGAAATTTCATGCCATAAATCACAGGGTTAATCTTCCAATAACGCACTGTTTTCTAAAAGCTGGACTGACTTACCTCCCTTGCTGTGACGTCACACATGTACATCCGCTATGTTTAACACCGTTATTTCTGCCGAGACGATCAACTGCAATGCTATTACATCAATACTTTTATGTAAAATTATGGATTTTTCTGACGAATCTGATCATTATGAAGATGAACTGCATGAAAATAGATCATTTATGTACAGTACACGCCATTTTATCAATTAAAAAAAATCATATTTAGAACCGACTCCTTTTCCCAAAATGGCTGCAAAAAGCCCTGAAATGTTCGTTATTAGATTTTTCATCATCTTTCCAAATTATTGTATTCTTCATTTGAAAATAAAAACAAGTAAAAAAACGTATTATTATAACACATAATTTAACTTATAACACTAATTATAATCATTTGCATCTATCGATGTAATTACCTTGATGCTCTAGCTGTTCATCGCGCATGTTTTGTTCTAGTTCCTAATCTTTTCCACTTATGCAAAGTGCAAATGTAAAGTTCAATAAAATTGTCGGAAGACAAAAAACACACTACCGTATTTTTCGGGGTATAAGATGGGACTTTTTTCCGAAGCGTCTTACTTATGGACAAAAACAAAAATCAGAATATCCGATTTTTTTGCAAAACTGCGCGACTGATTATCATTAGCGGCAATTTGATTGCCTCTGAATTACCCCCGTGTCACTATAAATCGATAATGTAATTAGTTGATTGCAGTTTATGGCTTTGTTATACCTGCCACACTAATCCTTATGTGTATTANATTTCAATAATACTGATGTAGCAAGATGTTTGTAACTTTATCTATTAAAACGCTTCATGAATGCAATTGTAATGGAGTTTTTCTCTCTTTTGTATGATTGCTTTTTTTATATCAAAATATATGTTGTTTTAAATTTGCTCTTTTTAATTACGATTAAGATGACACTACTAATGTACACGATCACATTTGTTATGAGCTTATTGTACATATATGTGGCGTGTTCTGAGAAAACTGGGCAAAATGCTTGTGCGTAAATTGTCATCCCAGATTAGCCTGTGCGGTCCGCACAGGCTAATCAGGGACGACAATTTCCGCTTTCATGGAATTTTTCGTTCTCTCTTCTTAGCGAAAATCCAGTTTAGGCGGAAAGTGTCGTCCCGGATTAGCCTGTGCGGCTTGCACACGCTAATCGGGGATGACACTTTACGCCCAAGCATTTTGCCCAGTTTTCTCAGAACACGCCACATATATGTACAATAAGCTCATAACAAATGTGATCGTGTACATTAGTAGTGTCATCTTAATCGTAATTAAAAAGAGCAAATTTAAAACAACATATATTTTGATATAAAAAATGCAATCATACAAAAGAGAGAAAAACTCCATTACAATTGCATTCATGAAGCGTTTTAATAGATAAAGTTACAAACATCTTGCTACATCAGTATTATTGAAATACATATCTGTAAATTATGGGCACACCACACACAGACTACTCTGTCTTATGAAATAGTTTTAATGTCTACTTCGAGCATATTGAGCAAGAACCGCATCGACGCTGGCTGCACAGCGTCTCAAAGGACGAAAGTACACGCTCGATAAAAGTGTACGTATATAACTTTAACGACGAGTCCAAAATCGAAAAGGTCAGCACACAGCCGGCGCGATCAAGTATTTGAATGAACACGACGTCACTCCCCGGAGCTCGTGCAACATGTTATGGCGACATCTTGGGGAGACGTTTGTTAAAACGTCTTCACGTGAATGTCAAGCGGTCGTGGTCGAACACCAGATAGATTTTCAATTTTATACCGCAGCCTACAATTACCTTTAAAGCCGAAAACAAAGTGCTTGAACTATTTAGATTTTAAGGTCGAACAAATATCATTTTTCGTCTTTGATTTGACCGTGAACTATTTCTTCAGCAAGATTTAGTAATTTACCGTATTCAAAGAGACAAGTAGTAGCAAAGTCATATTCTTTACATTAAATAGAAATTTGAGACTTAACAGAAATGACCAGACTAACAGACACTTAACATTTGGCACGCATGCATGAGACTTGCATTAAATGTTGTCGAAAATCAGTATTGTCACAAAGGAGGGATTGGGGCCTACTGTTTTATTGTGGTTTTGTTTCATCAGCGTAACAATCCCACTGTCTTGTAAGTGCCAGTGACGTTAACGCTTACCGGTAATTTGCTATTTTGAACGATTCCTGTAACTCTAAACCACATTCAATTACTATTGAAGTACTCAATATAAATATATTTTACTGCCGCACCGGTTTTCACATCACCATGACGTAACCATTTCAGTACAAACATACACAATTTATGTATAAGTAATTTTAGCGCGAATATGTAAAATTGACGTACAAGCATCACATTATTATTTCATTTATAAATTTTCGCTCGAACAATCCTCCGTTGCCGTAAACGTCAACAACATACGTTGAACTCTAATTGAGTTGCGTGTTTATTAAAATTAGCCGTTATTGTAAATAAGAATTACTAAACAATATAATCCGTGTCTAGGAATAATAAACGGTATAAAAAAAGAACTCACGCTTTTAATGTTTGCTAATTTATGGGTGAACCGGCCTGAGTACCTGCAAAAAACGCGTATATTTAATATTGAAAACGAATTTACCGCGCCGTGATTGCATAGTTTTAAGAAACCTTTTAATGAAAGTTTAAATTAAATTTCTTGATTGTGTGTGAAGTCTTCCAAATTGATTGGAAGTGCAAAATGGTATTATAATAATTATGGTAATAAAATATTCACAGTATATATATTTTTTTTTCATAAATCTGAAGTATCACTTTAAACATAACCGCGATTTAAATACAAATGGATATTTCCTTTCGCTGTAAATCAACGTTATTGTGCTCTTGTCAGCAAATTAAAGTGTTAGTATGGTGTTAGTATTTTTTACATAATTATGATTTTACAAATGAATACATTATCCTCCGACCTCTGACTTAGTAAGGCAGTTGTCAGTTACTGGCATATGTATGTGCTCCTAGTACTGGTAAACCAGCTATCCCAGTAAATTGATAAACGTGCAATGACTGAAATACTGTTGAAAACGGCGAACAATCCAACTAAACGAAAACACGTATTAATATCTAATTTAGCTATAATGCACAAGAAATGTGATAACCAAGTTTTGGATACTAAAAATGTATAAAACGTTTTCTTAATAAAAAGCCTTTTAAAATATTTACTTCTTTTTTATGACAGACCGACAGGCGAACGAACGGACGGACAGACGGACAAGCGGACAGACAGGCAGACGTGCGTCAAAGAACTAAGAATTGTGTTTGTTTACCCTACACCGTTTTCCATATATGATTTATCATAACATAATTCAATATATAAAACAAAATGTTCTATGTACGCCAGTGCAATACTGTGTTAGCGCTCCGACGGAGAAGCGAGAAAACCACCATGCATTGATCGGCGTTAGATGTTCAAATAACCCGCTGTGAATAAATCATATTAAATTAACTCATCGAATGCATTCTCTAACATCTTCGACAACGTGTAACTAATGACGGACGTGCCAATCCTTTGACAATGTACATGATTTACATTTTTGTTTTTGTGATGCGCATTAGGTGTTAAACGAAGTTGTATGTTTCCACTAACCTGACCTTAAACTAGTTTTTAGTTTTCCTGGCTCATTTTTCGTTTATTGTTTGAAAGATTCAATTCAATAACTATTAAGTTTGACATCGTTTATCATATATTCGATCATAATTGCTGAATTAGCTATAATATGCATATTAAATGGGAGAATCATTTAAAAAGTAAAAGACAACAAATGTTAATACGAACTACGTAACCTACTTTTGGCGATGTTTTTGGTAACAAATGACATTTCGTTTGGCCTTATAAGTAAATACACATCCACATGAGGGTTGTCGGTTCTTGATTGCGATTAAGAAAGATTATCGAATTGGTTTATTGGTTTTAATAGGATTATCTGCTTTGGTGTTTTGAGTGTGGAACGTAAAGATTAAATTTAATCCAAATACTTATCTCTGGGCGTATCAATAATGTTTCTATCGTTTGCTGTTGGTTAAAATATACGTTAAATCACAGTATCCCTTTAGTAACTCTTTCGATGTAAAGATGTTTAACCTAATTCAGTCTGCGCCAAAAACATTTTTAGACTATAGTTCTTAAGACTGTAGCCCGTGAAAAAATTGTATATAGCCGGAATGATTGCTGTATAGTATGAGATACAGATTTAATAATTTCTAATGAATGCGTACTTTACAATTATAAAAATAAATAATCATCTCTCTGGGAAAACGGGGCTTTATGCATGTGCGTAAAGTGTCGTCCCAGATTATCACGTGCTTCAACAATTTAAAAAAAAATAGTATTATGCATTAATTTTCGTTTGTTTTTGTAATTGACGATCAGGATCAATATATATGCACGTAGTATATCTTTATTTAAGTCCTCACGTATGAGGATTGTTGATAACAGTTTAATATTATCAATAACGAATAGGCAATCCCCGGTTATGACGTATATACGTACTTTGTAGACGTTGCCATTTATCTACAAGTATAGGACACATACTTGAGTATTATATAAGTGCATTCCTGTGACTCATACAAACTTTATATAAACGCGGATCTTAAGCACAAAAACACAACAAAACGTCGCCTTTCTTATCGTGCCATACTGCACGTTCAAATGCGTTTCCCATTCTTTTTAAGTCCGTTGTCTACATGATAGAATTTGATTTTTCAACTGACATTTAATTGAATGCATTTTCCTACTGAGCATGAGTCGTCAAATCTGCTTTGAAATGCAGATATGTCAATAAGGATTATATCGTTTTATACTGTTTTACAAATAATAATGACATCATAATACATAAAAGAATAATAAACTATTCTCCAGCAAGAAATGAACTTGACACTTTTGTGAAACAGGCTCTCATAAAATCCGCTGGTTTTATTATTTCATTTCACTCGAATTCGCGCTGATATGTCTGCCCGGCCTTCAACAATTATTTAACGACGCTTGTAATGAAAATGTCTTAAAACGATATTTGTTAAATAAATACTCTTGTAAATTAAGAATGATTTGTTTAGGCCATGTCAATTCTTTAGCTCTTGGCGGGGTAGTTAATCTGTAGAAAACTGAGTTTATGCATCATTTAACTGCTACCCACTGTTATAAATAAGGTCATACATTATGGAACATAATTGGTTCTTTTATATAACAGTTTAAATGTATTGCTAGTATGATTAAAAGCATTATGCCGAACACAAGAGATTCCCTTAATCATGGTAATTTATAGATTAACTGGGCGTGTTGACCAAAGATAAAAGTCAACGAAAAATAAATAAATAATTGAATGAATGAATCAATAACAGGAGAACAAAGATATAACAAAAGAAAGAAGAAAAAGAAGAAAGGGACGAAGCGAGGGAGGGAGGGAGCGAGCGGGCGAGCGGGCGAGCGGGCGAGCGGGAGGGAGATGGAGGAGGGAGGGAGTGTTGAAAGACAGGAAGGACGAATGCACAGAAGGACGTACAGGCTTAAAAAACAAAATAAACAAAACGAACCAATAGTCGCCAAAGAACACAAAATTATGTCATGAACAAAAGTCTTTTTTTAAATCCATTAAAATGTCTTGTTATAACTAGATCGTTTCGAGTACTAGATACCAAACGGATTTCGTATACATATCTTTAAGGAAAGTCCGTGGCCTAAATATAAATTGCAGTTGACAACTGCGCAGCTGTGCACTTGCATTTTGTCTTAATCTGAAGATTATCTGTGTATTTTAATTTGTTACAAGAGAACCACTTATGGCAACTATACCGATCGCCAGTTTAGCGGTGCAGTTAAACATATATTGGTTGTAAGAAAGTATTTTATAAAAGTGACACAGATTTTGTTCAGATACAGCAGAAATACCATTGTGACTATATAATGATATAGCACCCAGAGTTTCGGACATACGGTTTGAAACAAACTTGCAAATTCTCTATAAATCCGTCCAGATGTATTTGTGAGCAGTTATATTTACTTGTTCTGTGTCTAGTCCTATCAGTGACACTACGACATGTAGTTGACAGTTCGTATCGATTATGCTATCAACAACGTTGGTCTAGAGCTATATAACCAAACGTTACCCCAGCTCGAACTGCGACAACTACAGTAGACATTTTCACAGGTACAGCTAAAATTTAGAAATTTAAACAGTGCGCCATTACCAATATTGCATTATTACAGTAAATCTGGCTTACCCAGGTCTATGTATTGGTCAGATGCATTTGATATACGCAACAATATCACCTGCTCCGAATTCGTCATTCAACGAAATCAATTCCCGTTTACTTTGGCTTCTCAATGTCACTGCTGTTTAAATATCAATTACTTTGCAACTGAATCCGTTTTAATTATTGTCTTATTCATCCATGTAACCGATTAAAACGCTGTCGCCTTTGTTAAAATCCACATTTATCATAATCAGGTCGCAAAAAGCTATGGGCTCATGAGACAGGTCGACAGACAAATTAAGACAAACATATAACGTTTACACGTCGTTCTTCTTCGTAAGAAAATGTTAAAAGGGAGCTTGACAACTGAATCGTAATAGGAACATGGACCATTTGTAATTGACAAAAACTATACCGTTAACTGTAAGTTTTTTTCGGGGAAAGTATATTTTAAATCGGAGTTTGACAACTAAAGTGAAATGGGCGTCCGGACCATTTTGACAGTTTAGAACGGTAAATCGTGACAAAAGGTCGCTCGTGTCAAATAAAATGCAATAAATTGTTTTTCTACGAAATCTACAAATCCCCATTTGAAATAAATCACGACGCGGGCATTGTAATAATCACAGCAATGGTGTGGGTCTCCATATCTTCATGTGTGGCCCTAATATTACCTTAAGAAGCTTGCAAGCGTTCTATTGATGGTATTAAACTGGTAAATATCTCTCGATTGTTACCTTTCACAATCAAACAGTTTTGCATAGTTTGCTTAGAGGGTATTGTTTGTCTTTAACGTTCTCTACTCTCAATGGGAGTATATGTAAATCGTGATTTACTACTGGCAGTCAAATATTGAATAAAAGTTCAAAATGAAACGAATGCATAGGCTTATCAGACCTTCACATTCATGTCGTGTATGTAAATTGTGCTTTTGTTTATTAAGAATGTGTTGCTCACAATAGTTATGAACATTCAGATCTTTCGACTTTTTGCCAGATGATTAAACATACACTCTAAATAAAAGCGACTAGTTCACAGTTTGACAAAATCTATATTGGTTTATTGACTATCATCAATCGATATCGGACAAAATAAGAAAGCTTTTGAAACTCTGCTTATTGTTAATTAACCAACAAGATGTATTACCAACATAAGTTTTCGAAACATTTCTAGACTTTATCAAATCTGCCTGGTAAGATGTTTTGTTAACAGCACATAGCTAGTTTGATAGTAATCATGCCTTTTGCTTTTAAAGTCACAATGGTATTTCTGCTGTATCTGAACAAAATCTGTGTCACTTGTATAAAATACTTTCTTACAACCAATATATGTTTAACTGCACCTCTAAACTGGCGATCGGTATAGTTGTCATAAGTGGTTCTCTTGTAACAAATTAAAATACACAGATAATCTTCAGGTTAAGACAAAATGCAAGTGCACAGCTGCGCAGTTGTCAACTGCAATTTATATTTAGGCCACGGACTTTCCTTAAAGATATGTATACGAGATCCGTTTGGTATCTAGTACTCGAAACGATCTAGTTATAACAAGACATTTTAATGGATTTAAAAAAAGATTTTTGTTCATGACATAATTTTGTGTTCTTTGGCGACTATTGGTTCGTTTTGATTATTTTGTTTTTTAAGCCCGTACGTCCTTCTGTGCATTCGTCCTTCCTGTTTTTTAACACTCCCCCCTCCTCCATCTCCCTCCCTCCCGCTCACCCGCTCGCTCCCTCCCTCCCTCACTTCGTCCCTTTCTTGTTTTACTTCTTTCTTTTGTTATATCTTTGTTCTCCTGTATTTGATTCATTCATTCAATTATTTATTTATTTTTCGTTCACCTTTATCTTTGGTCAACACGCCCAGTAAATCTATAAATTACCATGATTAAGGGAATCTCTTGTGTTCGGCATAATGCTTTTAATCATACTAGCAATACATTTAAACTGTTATATAAAAGAACCAATTATGTTCCATAATGTATGACCTTATTTATAACAGTGGGTAGCAGTTAAATGATGCATAAACTCAGTTTTCTACAGATTAACTACCCCGCCAAGAGCTAAAGAATTGACATGGCCTAAACAAATCATTCTTAATTTACAAGAGTATTTATTTAACAAATATCGTTTTAAGACATTTTCATTACAAGCGTCGTTAAATAATTGTTGAAGGCCGGGCAGACATATCAGCGCGAATTCGAGTGAAATGAAATAATAAAACCAGCGGATTTTATGAGAGCCTGTTTCACAAAAGTGTCAAGTTCATTTCTTGCTGGAGAATAGTTTATTATTCTTTTATGTATTATGATGTCATTATTATTTGTAAAACAGTATAAAACGATATAATCCTTATTGACATATCTGCATTTCACAGCAGATTTGACGACTCATGCTCAGTAGGAAAATGCATTCAATTAAATGTCAGTTGAAAAATCAAATTATATCATGTAGACAACGGACTTAAAAAGAATGGGAAACGCATTTGAACGTGCAGTATGGCACGATAAGAAAGGCGACGTTTTGTTGTGTTTTTGTGCTTAAGTTCCGCGTTTATATAAAGTTTGTATGAGTCACAGGAATGCACTTATATAATACTCAAGTATGTGTCCTATACTTGTAGATAAATGGCAACGTCTACAGAGTACGTATATACGTCATAACCGGGGATTGCCTATTCGTTATTGATAATATTAAACTGTTATCAACACTCCTCATACGTGAGGACTTAAATAAAGATATACAACGTGCATATATATATTGATCCTGATCGTCAATAACAAAAACAAACGAAAATTAATGCATGATACTATTTAAAAAAAAATTGTTGAAGCACGTGATAATCTGGGACGACACTTTACGCACATGCATAAAGCCCCGTTTTCCCAGAGAGATGATTATTTATTTTTATCATTTTAAAGTACGCATTCATTAGAAATTATTAAATCTGTATCTCATACTATACAGCAATCATTCCGGCTATATACAATTTTTTCACGGGCTACAGTCTTAAGAACTATAGTCTAAAAATGTTTTTGGCGCAGACTGAATTAGGTTAAACATCTTTACATCGAAAGAGTTACTAAAGGGATACTGTGATTTAACGTATATTTTAACCAACAGCAAACGATAGAAACATTATTGATACGCCCAGAGATAAGTATTTGGATTAAATTTAATCTTTACGTTCCACACTCAAAACACCAAAGCAGATAATCCTATTAAAACCAATAAACCAATTCGATAATCTTTCTTAATCGCAATCAAGAACCGACAACCCTCATGTGGATGTGTATTTACTTATAAGGCCAAACGAAATGTCATTTGTTACCAAAAACATCGCCAAAAGTAGGTTACGTAGTTCGTATTAACATTTGTTGTCTTTTACTTTTTAAATGATTCTCCCATTTAATATGCATATTATAGCTAATTCAGCAATTATGATCGAATATATGATAAACGATGTCAAACTTAATAGTTATTGAATTGAATCTTTCAAACAATAAACGAAAAATGAGCCAGGAAAACTAAAAACTAGTTTAAGGTCAGGTTAGTGGAAACATACAACTTCGTTTAACACCTAATGCGCATCACAAAAACAAAAATGTAAATCATGTACATTGTCAAAGGATTGGCACGTCCGTCATTAGTTACACGTTGTCGAAGATGTTAGAGAATGCATTCGATGAGTTAATTTAATATGATTTATTCACAGCGGGTTATTTGAACATCTAACGCCGATCAATGCATGGTGGTTTTCTCGCTTCTCCGTCGGAGCGCTAACACAGTATTGCACTGGCGTACATAGAACATTTTGTTTTATATATTGAATTATGTTATGATAAATCATATATGGAAAACGGTGTAGGGTAAACAAACACAATTCTTAGTTCTTTGACGCACGTCTGCCTGTCTGTCCGCTTGTCCGTCTGTCCGTCCGTTCGTTCGCCTGTCGGTCTGTCATAAAAAAGAAGTAAATATTTTAAAAGGCTTTTTATTAAGAAAACGTTTTATACATTTTTAGTATCCAAAACTTGGTTATCACATTTCTTGTGCATTATAGCTAAATTAGATATTAATACGTGTTTTCGTTTAGTTGGATTGTTCGCCGTTTTCAACAGTATTTCAGTCATTGCACGTTTATCAATTTACTGGGATAGCTGGTTTACCAGTACTAGGAGCACATACATATGCCAGTAACTGACAACTGCCTTACTAAGTCAGAGGTCGGAGGATAATGTATTCATTTGTAAAATCATAATTATGTAAAAAATACTAACTCCATACTAACACTTTAATTTGCTGACAAGAGCACAATAACGTTGATTTACAGCGAAAGGAAATATCCATTTGTATTTAAATCGCGGTTATGTTTAAAGTGATACTTCAGATTTATGAAAAAAAAATATATATACTGTGAATATTTTATTACCATAATTATTATAATACCATTTTGCACTTCCAATCAATTTGGAAGACTTCACACACAATCAAGAAATTTAATTTAAACTTTCATTAAAAGGTTTCTTAAAACTATGCAATCACGGCGCGGTAAATTCGTTTTCAATATTAAATATACGCGTTTTTTGCAGGTACTCAGGCCGGTTCACCCATAAATTAGCAAACATTAAAAGCGTGAGTTCTTTTTTTATACCGTTTATTATTCCTAGACACGGATTATATTGTTTAGTAATTCTTATTTACAATAACGGCTAATTTTAATAAACACGCAACTCAATTAGAGTTCAACGTATGTTGTTGACGTTTACGGCAACGGAGGATTGTTCGAGCGAAAATTTATTAATGAAATAATAATGTGATGCTTGTACGTCAATTTTACATATTCGCACTAAAATTACTTATACATAAATTGTGTATGTTTGTACTGAAATGGTTACGTCATGGTGATGTGAAAACCGGTGCGGCAGTAAAATATATTTATATTGAGTACTTCAATAGTAATTGAATGTGGTTTAGAGTTAAAGGAATCGTTCACAATAGCAAATTACCGGTAAGCGTTAACGTCACTGGTACTTACAAGACAGTGGGATTGTTACGCTGATGACACAAAACCACAATAAAACAGTAGGCCACAATCCCTCCTTTGTGACAATACTGATTTTCGACAACATTTAATGCAAGTCTCATGCATGCGTGCCAAATGTTAAGTGTCTGTTAGTCTGGTCATTTCTGTTAAGTCTCAAATTTCTATTCAATGTAAAGAATATGACTTTGCTACTACTTGTCTCTTTGAATACGGTAAATTACTAAATCTTGCTGAAGAAATCACTCCGAATGAAATAGTTCACGGTCAAATCAAAGACGAAAAATGATATTTGTTCGACCTTAAAATCTAAATAGTTCAAGCACTTTGTTTTCGGCTTTAAAGGTAATTGTAGGCTGCGGTATAAAATTGAATATCTATCTGGTTCTCGACCACGACCGCTTGGCATTCACGTGAAGACGTTCCAACAAACGTCTCCCCAAGATGTCGCCATAACATGTTGCACGCGCTCCGGGTTATGACGTCGTGTTCATTCAAATACTTGATCGCGCGCGGCTTTGTGCTGACCTTTTCGATTTTGGACTCGTCGTTAAAGTTATATACATACACTTTTATCAAGCGTGTACTTTCGTCCTTTGAGACGCTGTGCAGCCAGCGTCGATGCGGTTCTTGCTCAATATGCTCGAAGCAGACATTTAAACTATTTCATAAGACAGAGTAGTCTGTGTGTGGTGTGCCCATAATTTACAGATATGTATTTCAATAAAACTGATGTAGCAAGATGTATGTAACTTTATCTATTTAAACGCTTCATGAATGCAATTGTAATGGAGTTTTTCTCTCTTTTGTATGATTGCTTTTTTATATCAAAATATATGTTGTTTTAAATTTGCTCTTTTTAATTACGATTAAGATGACACTACTAATGTACACGATCACATTTGTTATGAGCTTATTGTACATATATGTGGCGTGTTCTGAGAAAACTGGGAAAAATGCTTGGGCGTAAAGTGTCATCCCCGATAAGCCTGTGCAGTCCGCACAGGCTAATCCGGGACGACACTTTCCGCCTAAACTGGATTTTCGCTAAGAAGAGATTTTATTTAAACGAAAAATTCCATGAAAGCGGAAATTGTCGTCCCTGATTAGCCTGTGTGGACCGCACAGGCTAATCTGGGATGACAATTTACGCACAAGCATTTTGCCCAGTTTTCTTAGAACACGCCACATATTACACGACATTATTAAAGGTCAATTTCAAAGAAAATCCAAAGTCAATATATTTAATGCTATTTACATTGAAGTATGATTAAATTATCGGGTAAATAATGTTTTAGTGTTGTGTTTAACATAACAAAAAATTATTTGGTTGACTTCAGATCGTAACTCGCAAAGCTTATTTCCCCTGTTTTCCCCTGCTGTGTGACGTCACAGCTAAACAAGCATTTCCGCGTCCGCTGTAGAAGATAAGCGATAGTTCAGAATTCGGGTTTTATTTTTCTGTTTTTATTGATATTTTCGTGATTTTTTTTTCACTTGTTAAGCAGATACAGATAAAACGCTGATTAACGCTTATTCGTGATATAATTGTGTTTAAAAGACCAATTAAACTTTTAACCGAAATCAACAGATCTCAACGTTCTCTGCGCTACGAAGTTTGTATCCAAAAATCAGTGCACGCACTCGTTCCATGCGTTTAGCGTGATGTTGTACATTACCGCATAATTTTCGTGCGCTTATTGTTTGAACAAAGGAAAGAAAACGAAATATACATAAGGACTGTGGATTACAAATTGGTATTCTTATTGGGGAATTCAACAAGACATTTATATTTGTAATATATTTAATTAATTCAAAATTGATTTTTTTTAAACGCTTTCTGTGTCAAAAAATGTTTTGATAATATAAGGCATGAAAAACAAGATTGTCAGGAAGATACATTTTAATGAAAGTTTAAATATAATTTCGTTATTTTGTGTGCATTCTTGTACAAAAATTAAAGTGCAAACTGATATTATCATAATTATGGTAATAACTTATTCGCAATTTAAGTATGTTTTCATAATTATTTAGTATCGCTATAAATATGATCGCGATTTAAATACAAATGGGTATTTCTTCGCGGTGTAAATCAACGCTATTGTTCTCGAGTCAGCAAACTAAGTGTTAATATGGAAAATAATGTTTAACATATGATCTTACAAATGAAAACATTATCACCTCGACTTCTGACTTGAGTAGGGCAGTTGTCATTATATATAAAAATGTTAATAAATTATTCGATGTGTGCAAAATTTGCCTTTATAGTGATACTCCATATCACTATAACCATAACCACGATTTTAATACAAATGGATATTTCTTCTCGCTGTAAATCAACGCCTTTGTGCTCGTTTATGTAAAATAAGTTTGTATATGGAAAATAATGTTACATTTTTCCACCCCCGACCTCTGACTTAGTAGGTCAGTTGTCAGTTACTGACATACGTATGTGCACTTAGCACTGGTAAACCATCTATCCCAGTAAACATGTGAGGTGGTAAACTGGCCGCCGTGATATGGCTGAAATACTGTTGAAAACGACAAACAATTTAACTACACAAACATGATTAATTAATCATGCATAAGCAACGTGACGACCTAGTCTGTGTATACTGTTAATATTTAAAACGTATTCATAATTATATGCCTTTTGATCTATTTACTTTTATTTATTTATGTGAATGCACAGTTCTTGTGGTCAACATACCAATATTATCGCCAATATAATAAAGTTGAGCGCGTCACGCCTAATAAATGCGTAAGGGAACTAAGGATTTTTTTATTAACCTGACATTGTTTTCCATAAATGATTTATCATAACATATATCAATATATAAAACAGAATACTCTATCTACGTACATGTAAGTGCGATACTGGATAAGCGCGCAAGCGAAAAAGCGAGAATCCACCGTGAATTGCTCGGCGTAAGTTGTTAAAATAACCCGCTGTGAATAAATCCCATTTACTTAACTCATCGAATGCATTCTCTAACATCTTTGACGGCGTGTAACTAATGACGTACGTGTCAATCCTTTGACAAAGTACATGATTTACATATTTGCTTGTTTGTGATGCGCATTAGGCGTCAAAAAAGTTGTTTGTTTCCAATAACCCGACCGACAGTTATTTTGTTGTGTCGACATTAAACTTACTTTGGGTTTCCAGCTTTAATTTTCGATCAGTTTTGCTAAATTCACTTAATTGACCATTACAGTTTCGATCATTTTGCTACTTTCGATTATATTCGCCAAATACATTTTTAATTAACTAAACTAACGTAAAGAAAGAATGTGAAATTGAGATTTGGAAGATTTCTGCGTGTTATTGCTCGTCCTTATTGAATTGGGCATTGTTAAAAAAAGTAAACGACAAAAGAAGTTCAGCACCTACGTACCCTATTTTTTGTCGATGTGTGTGGAAACGAATGGCATTTTGTTTGGTCTCAGAAGTTAATGCACATCCTAACGAGGCTAGTCGACTCTTGATTTCCGACTAAGAAAGATTATCGAATTTGCTTTTTGGCTTTTATAGGAGTATCCGCTTAGGCGTTGATTTTGGAAGGTAATGTGTTTAGTTAATCCATATTCTGTCTGGGCGTATCAAAACTTTCTTTTACCGTGTGTCGTTGGTTTAAACTCACGTTAAAACACATTATCCCGTGAATGAATCTATCTATGGATAAGATGTTTTACTAAATTCAGTCTACTTAAAAACAAATGCGTTATAATCTGAGATAAAAAATACCATTAATTATAATAAATGTGTACAGAACCGCGCTCTGAGAAAACGGGGCTTAATGCATGCAAATTAAATGTCGCCCCAGATAAGCCTGTGCAGAAAAAAGAAACAACTCTAAAGAAATAAAAACCGCAGTGCGTTTTCGTTAACAGTCTCATGTATACATTTTTCATGTCATATTTATAGCTTGCTAAAAATGTATCGAATTTACCGCTCTTTTAATTTGTCGGCTACGCCCGGGCCTGTATGAGACGAAACTGTTATTCCGATTACACTGGACAACGGCACAATTGTATGACACATTCTTATATGTGGCGTGTTCTGAGAAAACTGGGCAAAATGCTTGTGCGTAAAGTGTCATCCCAGATTAGCCTGTGCAGTCCGCACAGGCTAATCCGGGACGACACTTTCCACATAAACTGGATTTTCGCTAAGAAGAGACATCATTTAAACGAAACATTCCACAAAAGCGGAAATTGTCGTCCCTGATAAGCCTGTGCGGACTACACAGGCTAATCTGGGATGACAATTTACGCACAAGCATTTTGCCCAGTTTTCTCAGAACACGCCACATATTTCAAAGGCATCATAGCCCGACATATATACCTATAAACTATAATTTAATATAGTATAGTATACAGTTTTAAATAAATCTGAATATTAGCTAGAGAGTATTTATAAACAAATATCTAAAGCGTGTTTTCATTAATATTAATGCAGAGTATATATTGTCTCATTAACATTAGCTACGGAATATGTTTCATTCATTTCAGCCATAGAGTATTTTGTCATTAATATAAGGTACGTAGGATTTTGAATTAATTTTCGTTTGGTTTTGTTATCCATTTATTTACATGTGTTAGCAGTGTCGATAAATAGTTTAATATTATCAATACTAGATAGACAATCCCGGGTTATGTTAGTTTTAGTTGTAATCGTTGCCATTGATCATCAGGTATAAGAAAAACATAAAATCTCACACAGTAGTCGCATGACTCATACACACTTACCATTAATGAGTATCTCATGCACAAAAACGCATCAAAACAGCGCTTTTCAAATCGTGCCAACTCGCATGTTCAAATGCGTTTTCCATGCTATTTAAGTCAGTTGTCTTTACACATGATTTGAACTTTTAACTGACATTTCATTGTACGTATTTTCCCAATTGGCATGGGTTGCCATATCTGCTGTGAAATGCAGATCTGTTAATACGGATTATATCGTTTTACACAGTGTTGCCAAATAATAATGACTTCAAAATACATAAAAGAGAAATAAACTATTCCCCAGCGAGAAATGAACTTGACATTTTTGTGAAACAGGCTCTCATAAAAAACCACTGGTAGTACTATTTCATAACATTTGAATTCGCATTGGCATTTCTGCTCGGCCGTCAACGATTGTGTAACGACGCTTGTAATGAAAATGTCATATGCGACTTTTGTTAACTAAATACTCTTGTTAATTGAGAATTATTTGTTTAGGCTATGATTTGTTTAGGACATTCAATTCTTTGCCTCTTGGCGGGGAATCGTTAGAAAACTGAGTTTATGCAACAGTTAACAGCCACCAACTGTTATAAATCAGGTCATACATTAAGGTAAATTATTGGTTCTTTCATATAGCAGTTTTAATTTATTGGCAGTATAATTAAAGAATTATGCTTCACCCAAGATATTCTCTTGAAGGAAGGAAGGAATGGAGGGATAGAGGCTTTTAGGGAGGTAGGGAGAGATGAAAGAAATGAAGGTAGGACTGATGAATGAACAGAATGACGGTGGGACTTATAGAACAATTAAACCAATGTAAGCCAATCATCACAAAATTATTTCGTCAACAGAGGCTTTTTAAAGGCCATTAAAGTTCCCTTTGTATTTCGATCGTTTTGAGTACTAGATACAAAACGGGCCTCTTATGCATACCTAAAAGGAAAGTCCGTGGTCTTAATATAAATTTGCAGTTCGACAGCAGCGCAGCTGTGCACTTGCATTTTGTCTTAACCGGAAGATTATCTGTATGTATAAATAACAACTGATGCAAAATATACAGTCCGCTAATTCAAAGCTGCAGTTTTACTTGTATTGGTAATGAGAAAATATGTTCAACAAATAAACTTTTTTCCAGATACAGCAGAAATACCATCGTGACTTTTAAAACAAAAAACATGATTAATATCAAACTAGTTTTAAGTTGTTAACAAAAATCGTACTTGACAGTTTTTATAAAGAGTACACATTATTGTTTACTAAGCTCAGTTTTTCACATTTTTATAGTGTTTTTTTAAACATGTCCCTTTAACACGATTTAGTCAACATGACATGTTTAAGAAAAACTTCCTGAAAACGAAAGGCCTGCGCCTTATTCTTGAAATAAGTCACTTAACATTCAAAAACTGCATTAGGCTGATGGCTACGTTAAAAAGCGCGTTGTCTGTCAGTAGAAAAACAAACTACGGAAAAGGCAGAAAAAACGGACAGTGATACTTGGTTTGAACTCAGTTAATTAATATTGTTTTATGGTTGAAGACACCTCGTTAGGTGAACAAAGTGAATACATACTCCGAAAATGTCAAGTTGTACAGACTAACTCCCGGTTAATCAGGCATTTGTTCTTGCGCTGGAGGGCTCATCTAGAATTTGTTTTAAAAAGCTGCTTTTTTACATTTGCGTTAATTATATTGGTTCTTATACACATATTTGCTGCCCAAATACCTTTGCACATGAGTCAGTTGAACATGAAATGTTGTCATTTAAACGATAAAAACTAATTACCAGAAAAACAATATATGAATAAACCGATATAAAAGGGACTTGTTAACAGCTTTTTCTACATTTGAAAAATCGAATTTAATTTATTTACTAAAATAAATTATTTGTAACAATTGCAAATAATTATATTAACAATGAAAACCAAACAAAAAGTTCCTGTCTGTGGTTTGATCTTTTTTTAGTTAACACTCACGCGCTACCACTACAGCACGCAGGCTTTTTTATTTGGAAGGAATTTAAACCCTATATTGGTAATACATGATTTTCAAAATTATCGAGGAACAGTTTGAAAAACGCTTTATTTTTTTTTTTCCAATTTCGATTGACTTTTTGTCCATAAACATACTTATATTTTGTCAAACTGTGAACAAGTCGCTTTAATAAAGATTGGAAGTTTAACCATCTGTCAAAGAACTGAATGTCCATAGCTATTGTGAACTCCGCATTCCTTACGACCAAAAGAACAATGTAGCTAAACGACATTTATCTGAAGGTCTGATAACCCAATATATTCCTTTTCATTTGGAACTTGCGACTTTAATTCACTATTTGACCAAACATTTACAGCCAGTTGTAAATCAAGGTTTACATATGCTCCCCTCGAGTAAAGAACTTTCAAGACAAACAATACCCGCTAAGCAAGCTATGCAAACCTGTTTGCTTCGAGAGATATTTACCAGTTTATATCATCAATAGAACGCTTGAAAGCTTCTAAAGCTTATATTAGGGTCTCACGTGAAGATGTGGAGACCAACATCGTTGCTGTGATTTATTACAATGCCGGCATCGTGAGCAATTTTAAATTGATACATTTATTTTAAGGAGAAAGGCATTAAATGATTTATTGCATTTTGTTTCACCCGACAGACCTATTGTGACAAATTACCGTTTTAAACTGATAAAATGGTCCAGGCGTAAAGTTCGCTATAGTTGTCAAGGTCCCTTTAAACATTTTATTTACGGCAAAATACGAAGAGTACACGTTTTAGTTTTTGTCTATTACAAATAGTCCAGGCTCCCATTTTGATAAAGTTGTCAAGCTTCAATTTAACATTTACTCACGAAGTAAAACGACGAGTAGACGTTAAAGGTTGTGTCAATGATAAATTTGTCTGTAGACCTTCCTCATAACCCCATAGCTAGTGTTTTTGAGACCTGAGTATGAAACATGTCGATTTTATCAAAGGGCGACAGCGTTTGAATCGGTAACATGAATGAGTAAGACAATAAATAAAACGGATTCAGTTGCAAAGAAACAAATAGTTAAAAGGAAGCTATAAGAAAGGCAGTGCAACAGAGTAGTCAAAGTAAATTGGAATGGATTGAATTAAATGACGAATGTTGAGCAGATGTTATGTTTGCCTGCAAAACATCTGACAAACGAATAGGCCGTAGTTAACAAGAGTTTACTTAATTCGTGCAATTATTGTCATGTCACACTAACGGTTGTTGTCTAAAGTTTGAGCAAAAGCTGTGAATATTGCCAAAAGTATCATTTGAAAATCGATGTACGGTGAAGTATACTTCAAAGTACCCGGGTACGGGGAAGTAGTACCCGGGGGAACTTGACCCATTCAGCTACATTTCGTGTTACAGAATGCTCCGCATGCGAAGGCAAAAGGGCCACTATGATGCAGAACCTAAAGGCTAAGACACTATAGAAATTAAGTTGTAACTACATCTAAATCAATAAAAGTAACCAATGTTCGCTCGTGAAATTACACCTTTCCCCGTAGATAGATTTTAGTTCGACCATTTGTGCCAATTCACTCGTGCGTTATTTCTATGTGCAATAAAACCCAAGAACAGGTGAGATAATTAGTGTATGCATAGCAATCTGAATATATTCGGTTTTATTGTAAGTCAGACACTCTGTCCCTATCCCTTTCTTATTCACAGTTTACAGACCTCACATTTCTGAACGTACAGCAGATATAATTCATTTAGAATACAATATAATTTATGAAGTTATAATTATTTGTATGAAAATGCAGATGATGGTATGATGGCAAGTAAGAGCATGTAGTCAAACGTGTGTGACATATTTAGTACACGAGATAAATACGGCCATATTTAATGAAATCACGCATGCATAATACGTCAAGTTAAGTGGAAATATTATGGGTACATCACTGAGTCACAACAAAGTAATTGCAATAAGTAAGTGCATCATAATCAGTAAAATAATGACAAAAAATTCATTGCAATTATGGGAATCACCTTGCAAATAAATCCACGACCACATATCAAT
The DNA here is from genome assembly GCA_007657795.1 of Dreissena rostriformis. Classification (NCBI taxonomy): domain Eukaryota; kingdom Metazoa; phylum Mollusca; class Bivalvia; order Myida; family Dreissenidae; genus Dreissena; species Dreissena rostriformis. The sequence continues at coordinate 514,070 of VMBQ01000075.1, read as the reverse complement.
CGTATTGTTTTTTCTTGGATTGTCAATCATCAACAATAATACAGAATACCGCAGCGGTTCAACCGTGATTTGAAACGATCGCATTGAATATAGTTTATAACTGTAAATTACAAACGTTATTTAAGTAAAACTCCTGCTGCTGTATTGCACTGATTGAACCATGTAGAAGAGCATTACAATTGTTCGCAGTGCGTGGTGCTATTGCAATGATTGATCACTCAGCTCAACACACGAACACAACTGGCGAGGAAATATATATTTTGTAAGAGAATTGCGAGCGGGAAACTCGTCATACATATTTTAAATATTGAAAAACACATAATTGCTGTATTGAACTTAAAAGGCTAAACATAAAAATGTGTTTAAGTCGCTAAGTGCCCCTTTTATCAAGGCATTTGCGACATTTTGTTTGAAACTGAAGTAAAAAAAACGCACTCATATTACCTGTCCCTCTCAATTAGAATTAAATAAACCTTGATAAATCGGAAAATCCAAAATACAAAGAAATGCTTGATCGTATGTCACAGACAGTCAAGTCTCGTGTTTGAGATACAGTCATTGAAACGAAGAGAGCATGTGTTCCTTGAATACATGAGACAATATCAATCATATCGGTAAAGACATCTTAGCTGGCAGCCGGTGCTTAAGCTGTTATAGCCATCACTTTCAGGTCTGGTTCTGATCGTGTTTTTTTTATACACCCTTGTCTCTTGCTAATCGGCTTGTTTGAAAAAAAAAAGCTTATTAAGCTCTATTAAAGAATTATTTTTAAACACACTTTAAACAAAATTGACATTAATGTCAATGTTAAGAAAAATCCGGCGACGAGATATGAAATTATAAAAAAACGGACCAATTAATGTTTAAACGGCAAAAAAACACACACAAAAACACAAGAAAATACATTTGTGTTACATGCAAGTCCTTGCACAATTGATTGTAAACACCGCAAAGCACCGTATTGCTGTAATTCTAATTTTCCAACTAGTTAAACTACACGTAAGACCTGCTCAGACCTGCTCAGACCTGCTCAGACAATTTAAATAAATTGTATAACATAAACTTATGTTAAGATACGTTTTTTAAGGATTTGAATTTATTATTTACAACACTTAGAATAGTTTAAGCTTCGATTGAACATGTTTTGCACACATTGTACTTTCGTTGTTATAAAACCGGATCGCATGAAACAGCGTTTGATTCCCTTGTCTTGTTTAAAGAATTATTTGTGTGCTCATTTTGATTAAAGATGTGATTTTAATACAATCCTTTATTTGAAGCAAGTAACATGATGCACATTGTTCCGAATTAAGATGTAAGATATGTTAAAAGCAGTAATATTATATGAGGCGTTTGCTAGAGTAATTTCGCAAGTGCTGCACACAGAGGATGTTAAAATTGATTATATACAGTTTCAATTTGTTTTATAGTCTATAAAGATGGCAAGAAAGATCAAACATCACAAATTTAAATGTATAATTCGTCCCGATTTAAACAAGTCGTTCCTCACAAAAAACTCACAATCCATTGCATGTGTTGAAACAAAAGGTGTTCCCTGTATGAGTGTCATTTGCATTTCACGTTTTTTTGTTCTCAATACTATTAGCACAGTTTATTACTTTTTAGTGAATCTCTTTACTTAATGGATCACACTGAAAATATTTAGGCACATAAGCAAATTAAAAAGATTGTAGTGCACACGTATTAAGTTTTATCTTAACACATTTTAAAAGAATTGAATTGAACCGAGTCACATTGACATTATATTTTAAGCTCAACATTCGCATATTTTCTATGCTAATAACAAATGCATATATTTAAATACACAAACGAAACTTGTCGTACCGTGAACAATTAAATTCAATAGAAACATAAAAAAAACTATAGCAATCAATTTCCAAAGTCTGTTTTTGCATCAAATTTGTTTTTGTTTTTAGTGCGCTATTCTAGCAATACACATTTTTTTTTTGTCTTAATTATTATACTGACTTTCCATGTATTTTCACAATGTTTTAATCACGTATGAATTGTTAACCTTAGTACGATGTACTTAGTGGCGTCTATAGTACGTCATCGAAACACGGCGTAAATTAGTGCCTTAGATGAAGGAGGCAAGGCGACAGGGTAAGCGAGCGTACCTGGTATTCGATACCCTTTACATCGACGGCAACGCGGTGCGAGCGTAGGGGCACGAAGGCAGTGAGATATCCATACTATCATGGAATGTACATGGACTGAGTGAATGTAAAAAATCTAGTGCTGAGTTTGTAAATATGTTATGTTCTTCCGATATATGTTTCTTATTTGAATCATGGACCAAAGCTTCTAGTAACATTACAATAAATGGCTATCAATCTTTTAACTTTTTTAGAAATTTTCAACACAGGAATGATCGGCGATGCAGCGGTGGAATTGTTATCTATTTTAAAGACCATCTGAAAGATGGCATCGAAATTGTTCGTAACCATCACGACACTATTTTTTGTTCAAAACTTAAACATGATTTTTTTAATACTGCTAATGATATGTATATATGTGGAAGCTATGTATTGGGAGAAGAATCTTCAGCTTATAATACCATTAACGTGGATCTTTTTGGTATTTTAGAAAATGATGTTTCATATTATTCTGAACTTGGTAGTGTCTTTGTTACAGGGGATCTAAATAGTAGAACCAGTAATAAATGTGATTTCATTGTATATGACTCAATTAATACTGTAATTGACGATTTTGACTATATACAAGATCACTCCTCAGTTAGGGCCTCTATTGATACAATACACAATAATCATGGGATTAAATTGCTCGATTTATGTAAATCAACCACTTTACGTATTGGCAATAGAAGAATATGTGATAGTTGTAAACAAACATTCTTTTCAAGTAACGGTTCATCTGTCATTGACTACTTATTGACCAATGAATTCAACTTTCCATTGTTATCACAATTTACTGTTGGCGAATTTAACGAGTGGAGTGATCATGCTCCGTTGCACTTTTCATTGTTTGGTAATAATTGTCTACCTAGTTACGAGACATTCACTGATGTCAAATATAAATGGGACAGAGCGGATGAGCTATTCTCAAAATCGTACAAGTACACTAATAAACCTTCATTCAATACTGACAGTAGTTTAAAGCATGCAGATTGGTTTGACAACGAATGTAAACACTTGAAGCGTAATAAAGCATCTGGTGATGACTGTATTTTAAAAACGAATACTTTATTGAGTGAATTGATATCTTATCCAGTCATTTGTGTGATGTTTTTAATAGTATTTTAACCTCGGGCTATTGTCTTGAAAAGTGGACAGAGGGTATAATTATACCATTGCATAAAAAAGGCCCTGAGGACGATGTGAGTAATTATAGAGGAATTACCCTTGCTAGCTGTTTTTCTAAGCTATTTACAACTATTTTAAACAAGCGCATTGAATTATTTTGCGAAAATAATGCTTAAATTTCGGATGCACAATTCGGATTAAGAAAAGGATGTTCAACCGTTGATGCCATATATATTCTTATGTCAGTTGTACAACATTTTTTAAATGAAAATAAGCGTCTGTATGTTGTTTACGTTGATATGCTTAAATATTTTGATAGCATATATCGCAATGCATTATGGCTAAAAATGTACAAATCCGGTATACAAGTAAAAAAATAACGAATAATTAAAAATATGTATGAAAATGTCAAATCATGTTTAAAAGCATACTCGACGTACTCTGGATACTTTAGCTACGCCGTTGGTTTACGGCAAGGGGAGTTCATGTCTCCTATTATTTTTTCATTGTTTGTTGAGGACTTAGAACATTTTTTACAAGATAGTGTCCATTCTGGTTTAAATATGGAACATATAATTTTAATTTTACTGTTATTTGCAGACGATATGGCGATTTGGGGTAAATCACCCGAAGAAATACAATCTCATTTAGACAACCTTTACCTTTATTGTAACTCATGGGGACTTAATGTTAATACTAGCAAAACAAAAATAATGGTTTTTCGGAAAAGGGGTAGAATTCGCCGAGATGAGATATGGACATATAATGGGGAAACTATAGAAGTCGTCGATAATTTTAACTATTTGGGTACTGTTATTAATTATACTGGTAGTTTTATATTAAACCAGGAGCAGTTAGTAGGTAAAGCTCTTAAGGCTATGAATACTTTGCTTTATAAATGCAAACAGTATGATCTTAAACCTAGAATATTGTGTCAATTGTTTGATGCCTTTGTTGGCTCTATTTTAAATTATGCATCAGAGATATGGGGTTTTAATAAATTCAAAGATATTGAACGCATTCACTTAAAATTTTGTAAAAGGTTGTTAAATGTTAAAAGCAATACATGTAATGCAACGGTGTATGGTGAATTAGGTAGACACCCACAGTATGTAAATAGATATGTTCGTATTGTAAAATATTGGCTTAAAGTTGTTAATAGTGAAAACATTATCATAAAAACTGTGTATAACCAGGAGATAAATGATTGTGATAAAGGGTATAAAAATTGGGTTTCGAATGTGAAAAAGTTATTAAATGATTATGGATTTTCATATATATTCGAAAATGCAAATATGATTAATGCAAAGTCGTTTTTATGTGAATTTAAATGTAGAATTGTAGATGCTTTTAAACAAGAATGGTTTGGCAATATGAACGATAGTTCTGTTTTAGATATGTATAGAATATTCAAAACAACTCTTGAATACGAAACTTACTTAGATTTACTGCCAAAGAGTTTGCGTACATACTTTGTTAAACTAAGGGCTTCTGCCCACCCTTTGAGAATTCAAACTGGAAGATACGCACGTAATAATATTCCCCGTAATGAACGATATTGTCAATGTTGTGATCAAAGGGACATAGAAGATGAATCCCACTTTATATGTAAATGTCCATGTTTCCGCCAATTAAGACAAAAATATATAAAAATTGTTTACTATGTGAATCCATCAGTTTTTAAGTTCCATACTTTATTGAACTCAACTTGTAAAATTGAAATTATAAATTTGTGTAAATATATGAAGGAAGCTCTAGCCGTAAGATATTCTATCACAAATAATATCAACGAAAACTAAAGTAGTAACTTACTGCTAGTAAAACGATATATATTTTACTACGGTAAGCTAAAGTCGTTTTTCTTTGTTAAATATACTTTGTCTCAAATTGTTATATTACATTTTGTATTTTGTTATAACTCATACGTTGTAATATAGACACGTGACACTATTTTGTATTATATTTTGTGTATTAAGACGATGTACATTTGTATAAGTCTAAATAAACTGTCTGTTCTGTTCTGTTCTGTATAAAGAACAAAGCAAATACTGATGATATCGTTTCTGTTAAATATCGAATTCCGTCACCTTATTCATACCTATTCTAACATGCTTGCAAATTTGCTCTGCTTGTAGGCAACCAATCAAATCTAGAATTGCAATCTTAAAATCTACCACGTGTATTTAATTTCGAATGACAACACAAGTTAAGTTATTTATCGACCGTTACATTTTCTTCGCAGATTCACCACTTTGTTTTCAGATATTGAACACTCTGGACACTTTGAGCAAAATTATGATGGCGCATGCTTCTCGAATTGTTATGGTGATCTATGGCTTGAAATAAACAGTGACATTTGTCACCACAAACGTCAACCGCCATGTCAACAGTCAGTGGTTTTAGATAGTATTGCATAGCCAATTATTTGGTAACGACACGTTATGATTATTAATTGGTTTGATAATTAGACCGTAAACTAATACACTTCAAGAAAAACAACACGTTGTTTTTTATAACCAACAATTTTGTTCCAAATATGTATGTAAATCTTAAGCACACGAATATTTTAAATAAAAACAATTGCATTACAAAAAAGATTGAAATTTGATATATAAAACAAGGTAATTAATTGCTTGATTGCAGGCTATGCTTGACTAACATGTACGAAAACAAAAACATCATAATAATTGTGTCAAGTAAAATCATAAAATATTAAAACCTTGCTGCTGTAGAAAAACACATTTTCAGTAACTTAATTTTCAGTTAATTGCATTCAATTCACATAAATATTGTTTCTTCGATAATGCAACTTAACTGGATTTTAAATAAAACCTTTTAAAAGTGCATCACACAACACATATGTTCCTAACTTGGACAGCATACATGTACAAATTTATATAAATACGGTTTCTGTAATGGTTTGATTGTAAGCTTTACAGAACACAAAAAAGATATGATACGCGATAAAGTGGAAGCATTACGATAATGAACTGCATCGCTCCCCATTAACAGAAACGGACTTCATAAAGGTGCAGTACCTTAGTTCTCCGGAAAATAGCATCGTCTTTGTACACTTCCGCACTGGAAATCAATTAAATACAGGCGAGACAGACATGGATACTTTGTGCAGAGTCCTTACTGCGATATTAACCGTTAATAATTAAAATTCGCCTGTCTATCCGGATTATCGAATCTATGCGAGACAAAACCTTTGCTGTTTTCGTAGACGGTATCAAACGCTTTTCGTACGTCTTCAAGCATTATCCTAATCTCAATTGCAAAATTGTGGTTGAAACAATAAACAGAGTGTCGGCTGTAGACGTAGTAAGAAACAGGTGCGCGGCTGAACTTTATAATCATTTTTTTCTATGATCTTCTTTAACGAATAAAGAAAACCTAGTGAGGGTGGTATGGTTTTTATAAATCAAAGGTGACGATAGAAATAATGCAAACCACGAGCACAGGTGTGTCGCGTATTTCAAAAACAATTGAAATGCATTAAAACATTAATAGCGCAATAGATTCGTATCTTATAGAAGAAATCTGATTAGGTTTGAGCGGGGTCGATGCGTTGCTGGCGTACTAATTGGCCAGCGGTTGTACCTCGAGCTTATTATATCGATGATAAACGACCAAGTATACATTTGGGTCTGGTGCACGAACTGTTTCTGCAGCTACCTCGTCCAGTGTAAAAAGTGTCTTAATTGGCTTTTAACAGATAAGGTTTGAAGTGCTGTGAATGTTATTTGGGGTGCATAATCAATTATAAATCAATTTGTGACGGCATCTTTATTAAAACGTACGAACTTACAAAGCTTTTTATAGGCACACGCCGATTATAGTAAAACAATATTCTTTCACGAATTTGTCATAATTAGTTTTTTCAAAGTATTGTCAGTTTTTTACACTGCTTATTAACCATAATGCTACTTTTCATAGATTAATTTATTTTTTATTTTGTGTATTTTCCATATCTAGCAGTTGAACAAATGAAAAGTAAGGAGCACGAACATATGACTTTCTGAAATTCAGTTGGCGTGGGGTATTAGCTGGGTGCTAGAATGGACGAACACTGATAAGAAGTAAGCTAATGTAAACAGGCAAATAATATGAAATATATACAATTTAATTCAATATAATTGAAATGTTCGTCCATTTAAAACCAAAAGGTAAATCAATTAAGCTGTTTAGGTATTGTTTTTGCTATTCAAAGCAGCATATTCCAAATCTTTATTTCACCGATAAGCTCATTTTTTTGCGCTATTCGGCAGACTATTTTCGTTATTTTTCTGGTGGCGAAAGAACTCATCTCTGTACATACAGAAAAAGCATAAGTCGGTATCCCCTTATCCGTGACCACTCAGATACTCATGCTGACCAGTTTGTAGTCCCTTACAAAATCAAATTAAAAGAGCTAATAGTCACGATTTGCTCTTTTCGGCTCTTTTTGGCAGATTACATTCTTTATTTCCTAGATATCAATAGGGCTGATCGCTGTACATACAGAAAAACCCTTAGTCCGTATCACTGAAAAGTCAGGATCTTTTCCATTACCAGATGCGAATCTCCGTAATGAACACACTGACCAAGTTAAGTCTACAGATAGAAAAGTGATGGTTCAGGGCGAGTGACGTGTCAAAGGCGCTAGAACTGGATGGACCAATATTCATGACCAAGACAGACGATATCCTGGATAAATCGTAAGTATAAAACAATTATATGACGGCATTGGCACGCGTATTCTATTTTATACAAGTTAAAGTTTGTACCTTGCTTGGACCTGGATGAACCTTGATTAAGTTAGAACAGTGCTTTAACATGCATGTAGTATTTAATAAAGTGTCAAGATTTGAAGTGGGATCGATTAATATTCGTTATAAAGGTAAACAAAATCAGTGGTAATCCGTAAGTATGAACATTTCATGAACTGCCGAGCATATAATAATGAATTCGTGTTTTACTGAGGGTAGCATCATGTTTTTATTTGTGAAACTATTGTAAGACATTGTCCTGTCACCCAAAAAATATGTCTGTACTTTACTTGAATTTATGAAAAATATTTATTGAACCTCAGTCGCCTTAGAAATCTTAAACCTTTGCTGAAATGGTTCAATTTGATTTTGATTTCATTGTAAAAGTTGGAATTAGTGTATACAACCAACACGACCCCAGTATTCCCATCTCAGTTTGTCATCTCATTAAAAAAAATGTATTTTCAAGAGGGTAATTATTTAATATCAAGCTATCCTGAAATTGTTTACATAAGTCGGCGAATTCTTTATTTGTAATTGATTTTATTTGGAACAATCGCAGTTTTCTTTAACTAGAAAGCATTTTGTCGTAATATTACTATTATTTGTACCACGTTTTTGAGGTGTTTCACATGTTCAGGAATTTCTTTATGAAAAAGTTGTTCGTAAGTTGGAACGTTCATATGTGTCATATAAATTCAACTTTTTTATTAGTAAAAAAACGTATGTATGATACGTATTAATAGGCATAATGTATCCCTAAATGTACATAAATGCACAATAATAAAAACGGATGTAATCCAAATCCAAATGTAGCCATTAAAATAATCTTGCAGACACAGATCTTTCGAATGCGCTATGCTTACGTGATGAATTGCATCTATGTGTAAAAACGTTCATAAGATTAATTTGTTGAATGAATTGGAATTCCAATGAAATGTGTTTCATTTATGTGGATAAACTATAGGCCATTAACATTGCAAAACAAAATATTTAGTAGCCTGGTAACGTTTTATCTGTGGAAAACATGAGTTTTGATTGCTTTTAAAAGTGTCTTTTATAACTCGGTTTTCAGGTTTGTGGGCTCCGATCAGCATAAAGAAGATGAATGCATGTATTCAATAATCGTCAAATTGTCAGAAAAGCCTTTGTTGCAGAAAGATAGTCATACTAAATACGGCAACAAGGATAAACAGAATTAGAAAATAACACGACGAAACCCTTCATACGCTTCCCAAAATAAAATCGAAACAACAGAGCAGGTTAACGGTCATCAAGAAAGGGCATTCCCGACCAAAACAGAATCCTTGTACAGTAAAGCAATAGTAATAGCAGGTTTTGAATACAATAACGAAATTGAGACAACTAAATATGACCACGACAAAGGGAAAACATCTACACAGAGTAACCAAGATGAGATTAAACCGATGTGGAACTTGCAAACGTACGAAGGGTTTGTTGACGCTCTCACCAGCGGGCATAAGGTATATTTTACTTAAAACGAAGCATTGTACACAGACAAAAGGGAAAACGAGCGACAAAACATTCATCGGAGACAATTTCAACATATTCGAGTTTCATCGGTACTATTCGCACAAGCAACCTAACAAATACATCCAGTTTTCACTACGTCGGACGAAGCATGATGTTTGAAAAGGTTGGTGAACTTTAGAGACGAGTATTGTTTAAAATTAAATTGTTAAAAACCGATGTTTTCAAAATGACCGCACCATGTTTTTAGTGTATAAGAAGACGGTGTTAATGAACTATCTGGTTATGACAATCGATTAGAACTACCGCTGTTGATGTGTTAAAGGTCATAAGTTACAAGTTCCAAGTATTTGTTATGTGGTTGAGGTAGTCTTTATAATTATTAAGTAATCGCTTGTATTATGTTTTAAATGCGGAATATGTTCACACTAGTTAATGCCATTCTTTTCATGATTCTGATTTTCGTTGATAAAAATTGTCACTTAATACTGTTGTCTCATTGCAGGATTCTTTGATATCGTTGAGGACATCACTACACATCGGAATGGGACGGCATGTTTGGACGAAGAAAAGAAAGTGTACAGACACTTCTTGCACGAGTGCCAGCTTTATATATCCGATACAAAGTGAGGGGAGGTTAAGCAATGAGTTATACGAACTTGTGTCTATCCAATGAATATTATTTTTAAGTAACGTATGCATGGAGGTGAAATAGAAACTGTAAAGAGAATTTCACTAATACTGCTTCACCCCACATTCGACCATTATCAAAACACATCTTTGAAACATTGTTGTTTAGAATGTGTATTCTTCGAACAACATACGATAATGTTGTCAATGCAATTGAGTTTGTTGTTTCAAACTAGGCTTAGGCTAAATAGTACACACATGAAACACATAGACCTACATGCATTTAACTCGTAATATTTCTGGGTACGTAGACGGCATGTATCTTTTATTACGTTTTTGTTTTTTGATATTTGACCGGTCTGAATCATGTCAAAGTTCTTCCAAAAGCCATTTAGTATTCGTACGATATTATTTATTTTCCGTTTTCTGGCTTTCTAAATGTTAACATCCACAGTGAAAGGTTAAGAGAAGATATACAAAAGCCGACTATGCAAATGTTAAAAGCAATTTTACTTAATAGTCCAAACTACCGCTATGCAAACAACGTTCAGTTTAGCAATATTTAACAGTGACATTTAATGTAAACTGTTACGATGACCAATTACATACCAAGGTCAGGGTCCGGTAGTTTCCGTCCTATATAAAAAGATACCAACGGCGTTACTGGACAAACTGGCGTTCAAATTACCTCACTAGTATAGAAATCGTTATTTCGAATTAAGTACTACTATATGTATTAGCAATAATAATTGTATACGTTTTTTATGATACTGAACAACATGTTTTGTTTAATTTTCAAAAACAAACACACATTGTACAAAACAAATCAATGGTCAGACAATCGATGGCAGATAGGTCAAGAAACGCATGCTCCTTTTCTCACACAGATGCATCATGTTGCAAATAAATAAATCAGCCAACCACGTGCGTTAGATATGCCTTCGCCGCCCGCGGTAATACACCTGTCTGTGCGATGAAAACGAACTGAATTTACATAAAGATTCTTAATTACATTGTTTGAAACACATTGAAAACTTTCGACAAGCATTACAAAGCCGAGACACCCGCGTTTGTTTATTACCAATCAAATAATTAACAGTTACTTCGCGGACGGTACGGTTTTTTATCAATGTTTTATCAATGTCGAAATTTTTCAAAGTAAATGATTACTTTTATAACACATTCATCTCAAGTGCTTTGCACTCAATACTCCAATACCCGTCGTGTATCGAGCATTTACCTCTTTCGTTATCTATAGATCACATAAATTGCACAATCTTCATCACAATTGGTCAGAACAAATTTCGCAATGATATTTTTGCTGAGCCTGGGTGAAATAGGGATATGGAAACACACACAAGGTCTCTAGATCAAATCTAATCCCTTATAACATAAACTCACTTGTGTTGAATTGTATATAAGGCATTTTAGGAAAAAGTGGTTTTAACATTTCATTCATGTTTTTCCTAGTTGTTCGTTTTGTTGGTTTGCGATACCGCGGTTTTTTTTTCAATTGTTTAGGGCGTTTTAATGGTAACTTACATTATTGTTGTCTTTTAATTTGGCATTTCATTTGTGTTTTCACGAAAGGTGATGTGAAGTTTTTCATCGACCCTTATCGGGACGTGACGGAGGTGAATCGAAACAAGCCTCTACTTGCCTCCCTTCAAGCCTGAAACATGTTCCACGTTCCCACGGAACTTGACAAGTGTAGAGGGCGCCAGGGGAATCAGGTTGTGATTGGAGGGGAAATCAGAGGTAGGAATGTTTACTGTGCTTTAACTTTACACTCCAAAATGTTTTAAGGGTTATTTTAATGATTGTCATGTCACTCCATGTTGTATTCCACTCTCTGAACTGATTAATATTTTTAAGCAGGTTTTCAACGAAGTTGAAACTCTTGGCTATAAGATTGGGTTATGGGGATGGGCGGACTGTCGGCTGTGCGGGCGGGCGGATTCAAGATAGGGAAGCATCCAAAACAAAAGAGCAAGGCGATAAATCCTGCTGATTTTCTGTTTCATCTGTGGCGCATCTTATCTGGTCTGGTTTATAAATATCATAAACAATTAAATTAGCCGCACTCTGTGAAAACATGGCTTAGTGCATATTCGTTCAGTATCGTCCCAGATTAGCCTGTGCATTTCGCACATGCTAAGCATGGACGATACTTTCCGCGTTTATATAATTGTTTGTTCAAAGGAGTCTCTACCTAAGGTAAATCTGGGAAAAACCTATTACACATTCATAAATTCCGGTTTTTTCATAGCGTGTCAAAACTTTAATTCTTTTCACAAATATTCAATGGGATATGTATACACCGTGTGTTAAAAGCATTATATTTGTACAATCATAGTAGTATAAACATAGATAATGACCAGAAAATAACAACGTCTACCATTGTTCGTTTTACATGTTTAATTATGGTTTTGTCCACAATATTATTCGATAGTCCTTACACCAATCGTAAAAACACCAACGAATCGATACTAATTTAAAAAAAAACTATTTATTTTATGAATCAGATGCAATATTAGTTGTCGTTTGCAAATGAGAAAAATATTATTGAAATATAATTAAATCTTTGATGAAAATGTCAGGTTTATTAAAAAAGTATTTTTTTTCTAATTATTATATACTCTTCTTATCAACCAGATTAAAAACCGAGCTTGTAAAACGATGTTTAATAGCAAATATTATTATACACTGATATTATTTTACATAGATGTAGCTTTTAATTATTTTGCTTTGTTATGTGTTTTTATTTGTACGTAAAACCCATTTCGACACATCAGCCTCGAATAAGTCAATTAAACTCATCTCCATGTCAGATCTTTCATATATCTTCAAAAAAGGTTCTTTTAAACAGTTTCAATTTTCCGCTTCAAATATGCTTCACAAACATCACAAACAATTTATTGCTCTTTTACAACGAAACTTCTCAAAGTGCTCGCTGGTTATATCATAAATCCAGCATTACATTTGGGGTGAATTACTTACTGATACATATTTTGAAAGATGATGTGCAACTAATTCAAGCAGTAGCATGAATACATCCTGTAGAGATTTTCTTCATAGTTTGAGTGAAAAATTATATTCTATTTTGCTGTCTCTGAACGTAGTTTATACAGTTAATATAAAACTACAAGATACGCAGTTTTCATTATAAAGACATCACTTTTAAAACGTTAACAAATGTGTCAAAGCAAGCATACATATGAGGTCCACACGCCTCATGGCGATGTTAGTTTAGCTAGTGATCAACATACACGGCTAGTGGGGATTCCCTCCGTAAACCCCACACAGGACATAACCAAGCCACAATAACATCATAACAAATATTTGTATAACATATTTAGCAAAAAAGAGATTCCAAATTCGACTATCCTAGCAACCAAACTCTATAAATATGCATGAGTGTCGGAATATACCCCGGCCCCTTAAATCATACTGCTTACCTAAACAACAATCTGAAACCTGGCTAATCGCATATAACACCGTTGTAGTGATTATATGTATAACAGGCCGATCTTATTAAATAAGCTTATTCATTAAGGAACACATTGTTATTTTATGATTTAATAGTATTACTGTATGTGCTATTGTGACGTTATTTGAATCATAAGATATAAGATATTCCAGAATAGCTGTTAAATTTAATTTTGTGCACGTATTACAAGCTGCACTAAATTTGATCTACCACCAATCGGACATATTTCAGGACACACGCGCGATCGTGCTGACAGGCAATGCGCGACAGACATGGCTTGTTCAGATATCATAGACAGTTTATGCGTGACCCGTCCTCACTTCAGAGCTATCGCAATGCCGACCGACAATTTACGAATCGCATGCCAATTGTTTCAAAACATTACAAATTATGACAAGCCAAAGCTGTCGGTGTCTTATAAATTAGGCTAGACATCTTCAAGTATGCCAGCGTGTTTGTGCATATCCACACCTTTCGTGACGTCAGCGCTGAACATTTATAATCTGTTCCAATAGGGTCTAATGTGCACCACACCTTTGGTTTCGTTGTACACTTAATCCAATTAGTAAATATATACGAATAAAGGGATAATTCCTCATCAAAAGAACTTGATTTGCCGACAGGATTTAATCATGGATGCGCTTTGGTGTGCCAAGACTTTGAGAAGCATGTCTGTTTTTGCATATACGTCAAGGTCATTTGAAGTGCCTCCCTTTCCATTTGTCAGCTTTTTATAAAATGTATAGGTCTCGTTCTTTTTTGCCCAGTAGTTTACAGTAAACTAATTGGATTATGCAACTATGTGCTTTTATTTAAACAATACAAATTTAAACTATGATAAGTCAAGTATTTCATTGACTCTATACATCTATATATATGTGCCTCCCTATAAACACGATCAACATAGAATTGTTGAAGATTCTAGCCAGCCGTACAGCGAATTTTGTTTTTAGTTATGATGACAAGTCTAACCTTGCTACAAGATATGTTTATCTCACTAACCCTAATGATCGGTCAAATGCTCGATTAACCGATGGATAAACTATATATTAAGCAAATATCGATGTTATCTCCTATTTTTCTCATCAGTCATATTTGTGATACTGTTTTAAACTTGCGTGTATAGAACGCTTGCGAAAAGTATTGTTTATTTAGAAAACAATATGTACGTGCATCTATCGTTGCTTTTGTTTAACGCTTTAGAATTTTGAATGATATACATGAAAACTTAATTAAGTAAAAACACACTTGTGCCAATTTATAGACTTTAAAGCTGGACCATTATTTTTCTTGAGAGGTTTGGCTAGCCCTCAAACCGGTGTAAAACCCAAATGCTATTTAGTGACAGTTCCAAGATATTGATCCAATTTTAAATAATGTTATGCCTACAGGTCTTGTTCTGTTATAAAAGAAGTGGATACGGACACTGGAGTTTCATTGTGAGCTGTGTTATTTTACGCATTGACATTTCATTCGTCAAGTTTGCAAGAAAGCCAGGTGTGGTATACACTGAGCAACTTAACAAAGATATGATAGTAACAGATAGAATATATATGATAAATTAATTGTTTCACATCAACGACTGGATAAGTCCATAACGTCCATTTTATATATTCCTGTACATACAATGAGATTTTGAATTGTGCTTTAATTTATAAATACTATCGCACGTATATAGTAGGAAAGGCATGCCATATTTGGTTTAAGTGAATTACATTTTGGTAATATGTAAACAAAACGATCTACTATTATAGTTACTACAGGCGATAGGGTAGGGCGTTATAGAAATGACAGGCAAAATGATTAATTACTTAACTTCATGTTCTCAATTAAATGTCAATTATATTCCGACGTTGCGATTTTTGTTGTTGACATATGTTTAGTTCCCAAATGTATTGTCTTACACTTTTTAGTCATTTGGGTGGATGTTTTTAATTTACTTATTAATTTACTTAAGATAGGCCATGACACGCGTCGGTCTGCATAAGGAGATATCTTATCACCTCCTTAGATCATTACAGCTGTCAGTCACGGGTAAATTAAGCGACTCAATAACTTCCATAGAGGTCGCCATTCACTCCGCGGTAACAAAAAGCGCCTACACTTTGTTTTAGCTTTTTTTACTACACCTTTATAGTTTACCCGAAATTATTTCTCGTGGATTAAACTTGAAGATTTCTGTCAATAATAATATAATGAGCCAACCAATTAGACGCGTTAAAATGGCCGAGTTTTAAACGGGAATTGTTCAATAGTAATTTTTCAGACGTAATTCTAAATATACCGTCGGTACGACCATTTAACACAATCACATAAACACACCTCATAATATGCGTAAATAATCTCTTGTTTGCAGCATGAAAGCCATTAGGTTTTAACATATTGCGTTTAACAACCTGACAAGACGAATACGTCAACGCGTAACAAAAACGCGAAATGAGACATGTTTAGCTGATGATTTGAAGCAGAACTGAACTGTTTTTGTAACTTGTTTATCAAAGTAAGATCTAATTATTCAATACAAGTGCCATGTAGTCATTTGTTTGCAACGGGCTTCGCAATTGATTAACTAAATTACGTCTACGAACGAATGCAGTCAACTCTTTCATGCGCTGCCCAGGTGTTAAGAAACAAGATAAGTGACAGTGGTTTTAAACAATGGAAATAAAAAAAACTAAAATCGATTGTACTGATCTCCAATTCATTCGGTCACGCGATAGTCATAATTCACCAGTCATTAACATTAAAACTTAAGGGCAGGAGTTTAAATAATTGCTACACACTACTGAATAAATTGTTAATTCACGAGCTGAATGTATATTATACGGACCTCCTTGCAGACCTTAAAAAGCAAACCAGATTGCATACCGACCTTTCAATGTTTAAATCGACTCTTTGTACCAAAACTAGCAAAAATTATCTGTATTTGTACAGCGATATAAAAGATAAGACTCCGTACAGTGGACTAAATGAGTAATTTAACTAACTAAATCGAACGCACTCGTAAAATCACTGAGCGTTTCTAAATCATGACGGTTATCAATTCAACCAAACTATGTTTTAATTCAATACTTAAAATACAAATCGCTGAGTGAGCCTTAAATATATTTATTTAAGAGTTTGTGTTTTCAAACATTGGTTTAGGACGTTATCCGCACCAAGTCACAGTAAGCTTGTGTTTAAAAGGTTCGCTAATCGTTTTGAGCATTATTCAAATAGGTGTTCGCAGTTTTAATATGGCATGTTAAATCGTGAAGAAAGATGGATTTATTCTAGTTCTCTGAATGTTAACTCGGAGATAAATATAGGCTAGTACGAACTATGATCTCTGATACAATGTTTGGTTATTTCTAATTCGAGGATTAAATTGCTATAACCTGCATTGAACGCGCAAAAATGCACGAATTACAGGTGGATCGTGCGAAACTTAAGTAGCCAATGATATTTTCAGTAGTGCTTTCAAGTCATGTGATCATGTTTAGAATGAAGCGTAAGTTATGGACGAAATTAAATATAACATTTTAGTTGCAATTACATTCGTTGTAAATGTTTTAATTTATGTATTAAGCAAACTAAAAAAACAACACTCACTGAACTTATTTTATACTGAAATAAGTGCGACCTAAGTAAGTGACCACTACATTTAATTCATAACGATAGTACACATTAAAATAAAGTAAATTGTTTCAGGTACTGAACTATACTAATGGTAAGCTTGTACATGCCAAAACGCCAAGGTCTCAACATCTTAAGCTATTGTTGCCACTTTACAACGATCAAGCCCGTTCATGTATCTCTTACACAATTATTTTAATAATACTCCATAAAGAAAAATCCGAACTTGTAGTGACATTTAAATGTGTTCCAGTTCTCAAAGCGAGGCAAAGTAAACGTCATCAAGAACAAGCGTAATGTCACGCCTCTCGGCAACAAAGTCTCTGTCGTCAGTGGTTATCAGAAGCTAAAATGCGAAATGGACGTAAATTCAAGTACCAAAGCAATTTCGTTGTTTAACACGTGGTTCTCGAGTATTTGAATATGGCAAAAAATCAATGCAAACGGGTGCGTATTTTTGTTCTGTTGCCGCAACGAATAGGTCGAAGTTCCTGTAGAACGAAACCGCGTGTTGATCAATCTGTTGATTTATTACCGTCAACATTACGTTCGCATTTTAATATGTTGTGACAGTGAAATGGATATTGTTGACCAAAACACGTGTGGTTTTGAAACATACAGAGCCAATAAAACAATTACCCTCTTATTTGAGTCTCTCATTGTGCATGTATATACTTAAGTTTGAATTATGGACACAGACCTAGCATATTTTGTTACTGAGTTCCACATGAACTTGAAGAATGGAATCGGGGTGTATGATGCAGATCGCATCGCAAACGAGTTGATGGCCTCACACTAGTCCAACGGGAACAATTTGGACCGAAATGACGGCGATTCAAAACTTAACACGGATAGGAATCTCGTGTGGGAATAACGAGATTGTCACTGTACAGATGGAACGTCTTGTTACCCAGTTTCCAGTCTGTGTTTTTGCGTAGGTTCGGATAAATTAAAACTAGTTTGTCAACACTTGAATCTCGAGATTAGTGTTTACTGGAACATACTTCATACGTTGTGCATGCGCAAGTTTATATTTTTGTGCGACTTTTCCATGTCTTCATGTTTCATAACAATTCTATTCAAAAGGAAAGTATGGAAATATGCAGACTCCGTCTAGTAGAAGTAAATTTAAAATGTATCTTTTTTGATAATATGGATTTAAATTAATAGATTTAAAACAACGTACGTTTGTAAATTGTTTAAAGAAAGGATTTAAATCAGTAAAATAATGTCGCTGCTAATTCGTCACTTTTGGAAACATTAGAGGCATCGTAATGTCCAATACGAAATGGAACTTCTGTATTAATATATGTGTTCCTTGTATTTTATGTATGTACTTCTACCTTCCATATCACGCTTATTTTGGACCATTCAATATGCAGATTAAAAGCCATAAAACATCACGATAACATACATTCAGCTCAAGGGCAAAGAATGGATAATATGAGATGACCATACATAGTCAACAGATTACATATAAATCACCGTTAAATGGATTGTTATCTACCCCCATTTATGTTTCAGACATTGTAGTAACACACATTTTTGTAAGTTATATCAACTAAACGTACCCAAATTGCATGGTCGTGGCTAATAACGATATTGTATAATAATTCACTCTCGATTGCATCAGAGTTAAAGCTCCAGTTAATGTCTATTCAAAAAAACAAACTTGCAGACAACGTTTATTATGGATATCTTATTGGCCAGACTACAACAAAACCCCGTTAAAAGCGAAAAAAAAAACATAACGATTATGTTAACCTTGTTCGCTTAGTGAATGTACATTCGTTATAGGTACTAATGTTTCGAGACAAAATAGCAAGATAAACATAATGTATAAACTTTGTTCATAGGGTATATTCCGGGTGCATCAAACGTTTTGTTTTCAAAATTGAACATTTGTTTTAAATACACATGTTTGAAGCTAACTGGTTTTCAGTTTAACAAGGGTCATGAACGTACATTTTAACTGACGTCCTTTTAATAAGTCATTTTTGAGTGGACTTTGTCTTTAAACAACCTGCCGGAAAAACGTCGTGAATGATAGTTTAGTGTTGATATTTGGCATACTGAATTTAATCTATAATTTGCAATCGTAAGCATTTGCGAAATGTTCTACCTTACCTTATGACACGCAAATTCGTGAAGCGTTTCATATTTTTTCGGACAACGCATTTCCTAAGAAAACGTTTAAGACATACTTAAAACCCTACTTGACTGAGGAACTTTCCGCTCTACATGCACGTGCAAAGCGTGCAAGAGATATCTGGTGTCGCGAAGGACGACCGCGGGGAAACATATCGGTAGTGTACCGTGATTACAAGTCTCGAAAGGCAGAATTTAGACGGGAACACAGACGTGCCTCACTGTCTTACATGCAACATTTCGACCGCAAACTAGAAACGACGCCAGAGTCAGATACCGTGAACTTTTGGAAAATAGCGAATACCAGGAAAAGAGGTAATAGAACAAAAATCGGCGACGGACTTGTGTTCAGTGGCACTGTGTATAGAAGTCGAGAGGATATTGTGAAACAGTTGGGCCAATATTTTGCAGATCTCTACACCCCGACAGATATTCCGCAGTTCGACGATAAGTGGAAAAAGACTGTGACGATCGAAGTTGGAGAGTCATTTAAAAATATGGTCCTTGACTCCACAGCATTTGTACACCCACCATCAGTTTTGTCCTGCATACAAACGTTGGTAAAAGGTAAAGCTAGTTGGCCCGATAGGATTATGCACGGACACTTGTTATTTGGTGCTCTTACTCTTACTTACGGAGCCATTGTTTCACATGAATACACAGATGTTGCAAAGCGGGCATATTCCCGACAAAATGAAGGAAGGGGAAATAATCACCTTACATAAGGAAGGTAACAAAAGAAAAGATGAACCAAGTAATTACAGGGCAATAACATTAACATCAAGTTTATTAAAGCTCTATGAAAAGATACTTTTAGACCGATGTAAGAATAATATACTCAATCAGTTAAACAGACTGCAAGAGGGATCCCAAGACCAGCTGGGCTGCATAATGACGAGTTTCGCGCTCCGTGAATGTTGACACAACGCTCGAGAAAACTCATCCTCAGTCTTTTTATGCAACCTGGACGCTCGACAAGCTTTCGACCGAGTTTGGCACGAGGGCCTATTCCACAAATTGCTAGCATTAAAAAATGACGCATTAGCGCCATCGGTCGATAACAACACAATAGCAGCTTTCAGAGATATGTACCGTACCACAAAAAGTCGGGTACGCTACCAGGGATTGCACGCATGTGAACTTCCGGTACTCCAGGGTACTCGACAGGGCGATAATAGCTCGCCGTTATTGTACCTTGTGTACATTGACGGACTTATAAAGGAACTTATGAATAGTAAAAATGGTGTGTGCCTGTACGATCTAAATGTGTTTGCCCCGACAGTCGCCGACGACATGATGCTTGTCTCTTTTTCAAAGCATGGACTTGACACTATGCTTATCATTTGTTACGAATATTCGTAGAAATGGAGATTCTTGTACAACCCTAGTTAATGCGCTGTTGTTGTTTTTAATGAGCAGGGACATAAGCACCAACATTCATTCAAACTGGGTCCTGACCCGATTCCTATCGTAGAAAAATACACGCATCTTGGGATTGTCTGCGACAGTTCGCTGGCAACAAAGGGATATATCCAGGAAGCAAGAGTAAAACTACGTGGTACATATTTTAACATATGTGGTACTGGTATTAGCCGCGAAAATGTAAGTGCAGAAACATTGATGGCGATAAATACGACAGCCGTCCTTCCGAAGGCAATGTTCGGTTGTGAACTATGGATCAATGTGCAGCAAGTGATATAGGTCGGTTAGAATCGGCACATAGATTTTATGTCAGACGTGTTCAGGCTCCTAGGAAAGTACGGTCTCCTTCTATTTCCAAATGAATATATCAAAACTGGACTATTCCCAACAAAGTTTACATGGAAAACGATAATTGATAAAACAGTGAATCTGCAGTTGAAAATCGATGTGGCTCAGCGACTTTTGTGCTGTGACCAGTACAACCTTCCAGGACATGTGATTAAAATAGGCAATTGCTCGCCACTATGGGATATAGCCAGGGCAAATCCTAATCTTCTGACTGCCTGTCAAACAATTCTAAATAGTTTCGGATAAGTGACGTCACGACCATTCTCTCAAAAGTGTAGCCTGTGTAAACTTATCGTTGATAACATAACTGTACATTTGATGTGTTTCTGTACCACCAATGATGCACAGCGAAAGCGGCTGTGGGAACGTGCCTTTAAACGACTCGGAATAATCCGATTTACGACATTCATGTCAATGAACGCCCTTGGGCAAACAGTATCGTTGCTGAAACTCAGCTCAGAAAATGAAAATAGTCGCTCCTCAAAGTTTTCTATTACGATGGCTGCTTTTCAGCTTTTAAAAGTTAAAGTGTATGAAATTATATTTTTTCACGTATCCTTTCGCACTGTTTATTGTTTATGTTATTTTATGGTTATATTGTCAATTGTCAAAATATTTATTCTTAATGTACCTACTTATTACTTCAATCTATTTTAGTTTTTGCTATGAACAATGTATATGTCACTATAACACAAATTGTGCTGTGAAACTGTACTTAATTCTGAATGCATGCTTGCTGTATATATGTTTTGCTCTCCTACCCTGGGGGAAATAAAAGTATATATGTATATATTTATTTATTTTATACTTTGAGATTGAAAATAAATTTTGATTCATTACGTCTATTCTATTCTTTCATATTTTGGTTTTGACCTACAAGTTGTGGATAAGTTTATACCTACGTTTTTATTTAACCTCACTATCATCAACAGCCTTTCACGTATGGACAAGAACCCGAAACTCTGAAAATTATGCTTTGAAGACAATTTTTTTAATGGACCAAAATGCCAACACACAACGCATTAGTACTTATATAAAGGCATTTCTTACAAACGAAAGAGTTTTTTTCCAGCAAACATAATGTCATTAAAATGGTGTTTAATTGTTATTGACTTATGTTCGGTCGACAGGTTCTGCAAGTCAAGTTTTACAATTTAAACATGTATTGATACCATACAATAAACCGATTTAAAACCATTGTACATGACTGTTGGATCGTGTTTCCCGGTACAAGTTCATCACATGACTTGGTAAGAGTTGTTCTTGAAACATTTAACTAATCTTATTCTGCAAATTTAATTGTGGATGTGTAACAGGAAACCATAAATTGTAGACAATTTACGTGTTAAAAGGAACGCATCTGTTAGGTGGTTTAACTGTGTGGGTATAATTCGACCTACGCATGGTTCATTTGAACGTTAATTCATCGCGCCTGTAAAACATGATATGTATACAGAACATTTGCTAATTGTGCAAATCGAGTACAAGGATTATCCTCTGCCGCCCAATATTAGTACCTGGTTTTGGGCGTAG
This sequence comes from Dreissena rostriformis, assembly GCA_007657795.1. Lineage (NCBI taxonomy): Eukaryota > Metazoa > Mollusca > Bivalvia > Myida > Dreissenidae > Dreissena > Dreissena rostriformis. The sequence continues at coordinate 491,358 of VMBQ01000075.1, read as the reverse complement.
TCAATGTTGATTTGTAGAGTTGATGTCCGCGATAACCTCTCCCAAATTCAAATAGCTTATTTTGTATCGTGGTGTTGTGTCTGTTAACAGATCGTGTTTATTTCACAGCAACGAGTTATGCTTTCAGTTTGATGGAACATTGTGCACGTCTAAGTATTATATTTACAAGATGAGGCAATAGTTTTGGCATGTATACTCTGTTTTTTAAAAAGGTATATTGAAAATAAATGTTTGTTTCCAAAGAGTTGTATTTCATGAACAACGTTTTTGAATTTAACAATTATTTGCCAAAATATAACAATGTAAAAATCATTCATACTATCATATACTGTGTAGAGACAGAGATGGGAGAGAATTAAAACGCTGTTTTATAGACTGATGTAATGTTAACAAAGAGTCAAACTAGAAACAAATCGAAAATCGAAAAGAAAGGTACCCGCTGGATTTAATACTGACTGTTATACATTTTATTTAAAATCATCAAGAACATTGAAAACAACATATTATTTTCACAATTAAAAATACACATCAGTTATTGGATGCATCGAAAGAGTGTATGAAGTAAAATAAAATAAAAACATTTCTCAAGTTACATCAAAATATTTGTCTGAAGTATACCTTCTATTTCGCGCAGTCAATATAATATTTGACATTGTTATTAATCACAGCGTGATATGCCTACGTCAGACAGTCTTAATAATGTCGAGTAATATTCCGGTAGGTTAAATTATCTCATAACAAACACGAGCGTGCACATTGTTATTGTCATCCTATATCGTAGTTAGAAAGTCTCAATTTCAAGCAGCATATATTTAATATAAACACGCAATCCTAAAAAGAGACAGATCTGAAACTCCCTTATAATTGCATTCATGAAGAGTTTGAAATGTGACAGATATCTTGCTACATCAAGTGTATTTAAAAACATGCCCTTAAATTATGGGCCCATCACACACAGACGACTACTCTTTCTTGTCAATCAGTTTTTATGCCTACGTCGAGCACGTTGAGCAAGGGAAAACGGACCCGCATCGACGCTGGCTGTACAGCTTCTCAAATGAGTATAGTACACGTTCGATAAAAAGTCGCGTGTATAACTTCAACGACGAGTCCATTATCGAGGAGGTCAGCAAAAATCCGCGCGCGATCAAATATTTGAATGAACATGACGTTCATTTCGTAGCTCGTGCGGTATGGTATGGCGACCCTTTGAGGAGACGTTCGTGGGAACGACGTCAAGTGAATGCCAAGCGGTTGTGGACGGAAGCCAAGTAGATAGTAATGTTATGTATTGAGGACTTATTTAAGTCTTATTTAAGACACGAAAACATGTGACTTCTTGTCGCATTTTCGTTAGGAGTGATTTCTACAGCAAGATAAAGCAATTCACTGTACTAAAAGAGCGAAAAAGTATCAAATTCTACATTAAATTTATATTCGAAACTTGACAGAATCGACTAAACCATCAGAAAATCAACAATTTGCACGCATGCATGCTTGCCTGAGACTTGCACAACATGTTGTCAAAAATCTACCTTGTAAGAAAGGATTTGCACCCCCTGGGATGAAATTGCTTTTGTTTTGAGTGTCAGTGACGTTTACGCTTAATATGCTATTGCGTCCGATACCTGGAAGTGTGTACGTCAGACTATTGAAATTAAAGAACGTAATGGTATTATTTATTTAACCGCCGAACCTGTTTTCTAATCACCATGACGAAACCAGTTAAGTACGAACATGCAAAATTCATGTACAAGTAAATCATTCATTATTTCATTAATAAATTTTCGCTTGAAAAATCCTCCGTTGCCGTAAACGTCAATAACATACGTTGAAGGCTAATTGAGTTGCGTCTTTATTAAAATGTGTCGTAATTGTAAACATATCTTACTAAACAATATAACCCATGTCTATGAATAATAAACCGTAGAAAAAACTCAAGATTTCAGGGTTTGCTATCTTATTGGTTTACTACAAAAACAATGACCTCATTACATTCCAAACAAATCCGCGGAAAGATTACAGAAAAACAAATCACCAACAAGATGTTTTGTCTTTCGCATGGGTTGCCTACAAGTATAAGAAAATCTAAAAAAAATGCCACACAGTAGTCTAGATTCTTTTGACTCAAACTTACAAACTTTACATTGCAGAGGATCTAATGCACAAACACGCAACAAAACGGTGTCTTTCAAATCGTGCCATTTCGCATGCTTAAATGCGCTTTCCATGCTATTTAGGTCGGTTGTCTGCATTAATGATTTGAACTTGTAACTGACATTTCACTGAAAGCATTTTCCCAATTGGCATGGGTTGCACAATCTGCTGTGAAATACAATAAAAATGAACAATTCTCCAGCGTGAAATGAACTTGACACTTTTTTGAAACAGGCTCTCATTAAATGCACTTGTCGTATTATTTCATTACACTTGAAATTGCAATGGCATTTCTGCACGGCCGTCAACGATAGTGTAACGACGCTTGTAATGAAAATTCCATACGCGACATTTGTTAAATAAATACTCTTGTAAATTAAGAATGATTTGTTTATGTCATGATTTGTTTAGGACATTTACTTCTTTGCCTCTTGGCGGGGAAGCTATTCCTTTGAAAAATGAGTTTGCGTAACATTTAACTGCCAGCGAAAATTATAAATCAGATCATACATTACGGAACATCATTGGTTCTTTCATAAAGCAGTTTTAATTTATTGACAGTATAATTTAAGGTATACTGCCCTGTGTAGAGATTCTCTTCATCTTGGTAATTCATTGATTTACTGTTCGGTCTTGACTTAAGATAAATGTCAAATAAATAAAAAGGTGAATGAATGAATGAATGAAGTACGCGAAAAAAATAAATATATAACACACGAAAGAAGTTAACGAAATGAGGAAGGGGGGAGGGTTGCAAGAAAGGAAGAATGGACGCACGGAAGAACAGAAGGGCAGACGGACTAAACGAACAAACGTTCCAATATTAGCCAAGAAACACGAAACTATATCACCAACAATGGCTTTTTAAAGGGCAAAAAAGGTCCTTTTATATCTTGATCGTTTTGAGTACTATATACAAAACGGGCCTAAAACACATATCTGGAAGGAAAGTCCGTGGCCTTAATATACATTGCAGTTCGACCACAGCGCAGTTGTGCATTTGTATTTTGTCTAAGCCTGAAGATTATCTGGTGCATGTAGTGAGTGGCAAGATAACAACTTATACAAAATATACGGTCCGCCAATTTAAAGGTGCAGTTCTACTTTTATTGGTTATTATACAATATTTTCTTTAACTGACAAACATTTGTTTAGAGATACAGGTGAAATAACCTCCATATTTCATGTTAACTATCAAACTAGTTGTTTATTGTTAACAAAACATCGTACCAGACATTTTTTATACAGTCTAGAAATTATTGTTTTATATTTTTTAAGATCAATTGAACACGATTTAGCGGATATGACATGCCATGACCTGTGAGGAAAAACATGCGCCGAAATTTTGAAACGAGTCACTTAACATGAAAACTGCATTTAGCTGATGGCTATGTTAAAACAAAACGTGTTTTCAATCCGTAGAAAAAAAACAAAAAACGGAACAGGCAGAACAACCGGACAGTGATACATGGCTTGAACTTAGTTCATGAACATTGATTAATGGTGGAGGACAATCCGTTAGATGAACAAAGTGAAAACATACGCGGATTACGTAGGGTTGTTAAGACCTACTCCCGGTTATAAATCGGGCATTTTTACATGAACTGGAGGCTTATTAAAATTCATCCAAGCTCTATTAGTACATTTAAACGTATTTGTAGCCTCAAAACGTACTCACAGGGGTCAATTAAACATGAAATCGTTGTCAGTTAAATGACAAAAATCTAAATACTACTAAAGGGTCTTGTTAACAGCTTTTCGTACATTTAAAACATTCAATTTAATTAAAATACTAAAAATATATTATTGGGAACAATTGTAAATAATTGTATAAGCATGGACAAAGATAAACAAAATTCGTGTAATTGGGTTCGAGCTTGAAAGCAAATGTTCAAACTACACCACGTCTTTTGCACTTGGATGGTTGTTTAAATCATATTTCGGTAATACAGGTTATTGTGCTAAATTATCAATGAACAGCATTTGTTATTTTTTTTCCGATTTCGATTGATGTTTGTCAATAAATAACAAAATAGATGAGATATCTGAATGCACATAACTATTGTGAGCACCACATTCTCTTGGCTAAAGAAACAATTGAGCTACACGAAATTTATGTGATGGTCTGATAACCCTACATATTGTTTTTATTTCGAACTTGCGACTTTTTTCAAGATTAACGTATGCTTCCCTTGAGGGTAGAGAGTAAAGAACTTTCAAGACAAACAATACCCGCTAAGAAAACTATGCAAAACTGTTTTATTTCGAAAGGTAACAATCGGGAGATATTTACTATTTAATACCATAAATTGAACTCTTGCAAGCTTCTTACGCTTATATTAGGACCACATGTGAAGATATGGAGACCAACATCGTTGCTGTGATTTATTACAATGCCTGCATCGTGAGCGATTTTAAATTAATACATTTTGTTTTGGGAGAAAAGTATTGATTTATTGCATTTTGTTTCACCCGAAAGACCTATTGTGATAAATTACCGTGCCCAACTGATAAAATGTTCCGGGCGTAAATTTCGCTAGAGTTGTCAAGCTCCCTTTTAACATTTTACTTACGGCGTTAAACGAAAAGTAAACGTTTTAGTTTTTGTCCATTACAAATGGTCATGGCGCCCGTTTCGCGTTAGTTGTCAGGCTCCCATTTACAATTTACTTACGACGATACAAAGACAAGTAAACGTTGTATGTTTTCGTCTATTATAACAGTCGGTCTACCTTTGTCATAACCTATAGCTTGTTTTTTTGACCTGATTATGACCTTCGATTTCAACAAAGGCGACAGCGTTTGAAAACTCAAACTCAAACTCAAACAATTTATTTAAGTAAATAAAGGCCACCGGCCCAACAATACACAATATACACAAACAATATACATTCACATAGTTGCCTTGTAACTACTTGTTACTAACTTACTAACCTTGTTACTAAATAGATATACATGTACATATACATACCAAGTTATGAATTTATGTTGTTTAACAGATGGTATACAAAGGTTGTGACTTTATGTGAATCGGTAACATGTATGAGTAATACAGAAAATAAAACGGTTAAGGCTGGGAAGTAATATTATATATATTATATTATTGTTAAACAGAAGTTAAAAATAGTACAGTGACACCAAGGATTTAAAGTAAACTGGTTTTGATTGAATTGAATGACGAATGCTGAGAAGGTGTTGTTTTTGCGTGCAATACATCTGACAAGTGAATAGGCCGAAGTTAAACAGATTTTACTATAATAATGCAATAATTGCAATGTCGCATTGACGTTTTGTCCAAAGTTCTCACCTTGAGCTTTACCTTGGAATATGGCTTTCGAAACACAGTCATTGTCGCAGTTCGATCTTAGGCACCATTTGCCTACATAGCTTCAGGACAATATAGTTGATACAACCACCGATACAAACAGTCATCCACATGTAGTTTTGTCACTTCTAGCATATCTAGGCGCATAACAAGTACATGATAATACTCAAACGAACAGGGTGGCCGTCTGGAAAGATTTGTAGAGAGTTTCTACCCTTGAATTAGTTTAAGTATTTGCTTAAACGTATGTCCGAAAATCTAGGTGTTATATCACTCTGGATAAAGCCAACTCCATGTCCTAGAATTCATAACTTGAACCTACTCGGGGAGAGCTGGCCAATATCAATTAAGTCTAAAATAGTACCGGTCAACATGCGCTTTGAAAAATGCAATATGCAAACGGGTAATGAATTGATTTTACGAGAATGTCACGTTTTCACACATTATCGGTATTTTCAAACGATTGAGCATAAAACGACGGGTCACTGATATTTCTCTTGTGCCGGTTTAACTCATGTGCCTGAATGAATCATGCGGCACGCTCTTATCTCGAAATCTAGAACAAATTGTATGTCATTCGGCTTATGAATTCTATTAACAGCGAACTTGACATCTGCTTATTGCACAGGTTTGTTAACCGCATTTGTTCATAATTCAAATGTCACCGTCTATGACTATGTAAGCCCGATTAATTATGTTTGCACATACTAAAATGAAAATCTTAGTTACAAATGGGCATCGAAATGTAAACATCTTTTTTACCCAGTGCACATAAACTCGCTTTGGTTAAAGTAGAACATGCTTTTCTGGATAAAAAACAATGATTTCCAAACAATGATTCAGGTTGCCGGTTTTCAAATCGTGCTTTCCATACAGCTTTACCATTCGCGTTTAATTTTCCGGCCGAACTTGGGCTACGTGTTGTTTAATTAAGTTTTCTCCTCAACACATATACATTTGCACTTAAAATTGGGTCCACAATTGCGATACAGATCAGGAATTTAAGAGTAGATTTAACTGCCATCTTGATGCAATGAAACTTATAAAAGTACCGCTTACAAATATTATTCCAAATCTTATTACGATTTACGACATGTTGACAGTCGTAAAACTCATCCCGAACTCTAGTCATTTTTATGACTGAAATTTCGACCCTATCCTAAATGCAATAAAACCAATATTTATAACTGTAAGGAGAGAATTCAAATGAGTCATAAAGGTCACAACTGTTTTGTTCGTCGCGCCAGTTTTCTGTAGAATTCGGAACAATTTACCTCATTTGAAAACAACACATCACAAAACTATTCTGTTACTTTTTATTTTGTATTTCGATAAAAACGGACCAATAATGATTTGATTGTTTAAATGCTTAATCAATCAACATCATTGAAAGGACGATGTTGGTTAACAATGAAACGAATTGCGTGTGAGGATATGTATTCACGCGACTTTTATGAGGGCATATTGGCTTATAAGTAACACATTTGTCTCCTATGGTACCAAGCGATCGTGGACGAAATCACGTGATTTTACAGAACAAGAAATGATTGAGAATGTCCTATGCAGTTGTTTTGTCCAGCTGGGTTTACAAGGCTTCATTTCATCGCACAGTTATAAACCACGGAAATTGCAGTGAGCAGATTTAGTGCCCTTAATCAATAGAAGACCATTTTCCATCGGAAGACTGGTACATAAAATGGACATGAACTATATAATGTAGGCACAGTAACGCTCATCCTCCCATTGATATTGTATTGCAACCACGAACGAAGCCGCGGTTTTGTTGACGTTTGCGGCTGTATTGACATTGATAGCTTTGACATGGTCAGAGTGTTTTTTAGTGTGAGCGCTAGCTCACGCTAAAGTAGAGAGGCAGTTTTGAAATTCACTATGCCTTAACTACGCTAGGGACGACAACTGTAGCTAGTAAAGATAACCACTGCCTGCTTACACTGTAGCAGACAGCATGTAAAAGGTTTCAGAGCTTGTTCAAGGATATTGGCAAGTCTAGTGTTTATAATAGCTTGCGCGACAACATTTGCCAGTGTATCATTGAAATCTGTACATATTGGCTGCTTTAAGGGAAAACGGGGCTTAATGCTGCATGAAAAGTATGTCATGTTGAAAACATGGTTGCTCAATTATTAAAAGAAAATGAATACAGTATTAGATACACATAACACAACATGTACATGATTATAGGCTTGCTATTTTTTAGCAAGGAAACAAAATTCTAAAGATGGTTGCCAGTGCAGCAACCAATTGTGGAAAAAGAGACATATTGTTGTTATTTTGTCTAAGTTATCTCTATAACATAAATATGAGGATAAACAGTGCACACACATCTCGACCTGTGCTTTAAGACACACTCTTTATAAATTTGAATGGGTTGTGTCAATTTCAAACTTGCGATATGAAAAGCTTTAACATAATTTTGAAAACTAAAGTGCGTCTCAGATTATGCAATAGCGAACACTTCAGTGCCTTCAGCGCTTTGATTTTGCATTGTTATTCGGGCATCGTTCCTTTGCCTAAGCTTAGCACAAATTGATGTCGGAGCGCATTCAGATATATTTTTTGTCATGTTGGGTAAATTGCTAAACAACGAACATTTCAGAAAGCGTTCAAACGGCTCATGAAATTAGTGTAAGTAACTATTCGATGTCATTTAATTGTACGACCACCAATAATAGCAAAATGTTAGCCAATATTGTCAGTGAAAGGGTTGAACGCAAACAATAACATGATCAGACCCGTAGAAGTATAGTAGTATATTTTACGAAGCTCTTCTCACTGATACATTTCGTGTTACAAAATACTCCGCATGCGAAGGCAAACGGCCACGTTGATGAATATCCTAATGGCTTATACACGATGGAAATTAAGTTGAAAGTACATCTTAATCAATTAAAGTAACCAACATTCGCTCATAAAAACAACACTGTTCCCCGTAAATGGATTTTAGTTCGACTATCTGTGCCTATTCACTCGTGCGTTGCTATGTGCAATACAACCCAGGATCAAATTCAGATTGTATTGCCGTCCTGTAATGGACAGGTGTGATACTTAGAGTATGCATAGCAATCTGAATATACTCGGTTTTATTATCAGTCCGACCCTTTGTACCTTGATCTATCTTATACAAAAATGACAGACCCCGACAATTCTAAGCGTTCAGGAGTTAAAATGCACGTAGAATATATTATACTGTATTAAGACATCAATGTTTGTTTACAAATGCAGATAATAGTATGACGACACCTGAAAACAAAAAAAAAATCAAATTAATGTGACAGATATAGTACACGAGATTAATACAGCGACATGCAATGAAATCCCGCATGCATAATACGTCAGGTTAAGTGGAAATATTGTGGTTACATCACTGGGACCACACAAAAGGAATAGCAATTAGTAAGCGCATTATAATCAGTAAAATAATGACATACATTTCATTCAAATTATGGAAATCGCATTGAAAATAAACCCACGACCACACATCTATCATATTGTTTTTCTCGCATTGTCAATCAACAACAACTCTAACGAAAACCGCAGTAAGCGGGAATTCCCGCACTCCACAGTAATTATTTAAAACGATCACATTTAATATAGTTTCTTACTGTAAATTTTAAAATGCAATTTCGGGAAGCTTTCGATGCTGTATTGCACTTATTGAAACACATAAAATAGCATTATAATTGTTCGCAGCGTATGACACTATTGCAGCGATTGATAACTAAGCACACGAAACAATTTACCTATCCATGTCAATTAGAATCAAATTAACCAGGATTAATTGGAAAATACGAAATACTAAGACCTGCTTGATCGTTTGTCACAGGCAGTCAAGTCTCGTGTTTGAGATACAGTCATTGAAAAGAAGAGAGGATGCGTTCCTTGATAACATGCGACACTATCAATGATATCGGTAATGACATATTAGTTAGCAGCCGGTGCTAACTTTGTTATAGCCATCACTTTCAGATCTGGTTCTAACCGCGTTTGTTATACAACGTTTCTCTCTTGCTAATAATCTTTTTCTAAAAGCTTATTAAGCCCTATTAAAGCATTTGTCACCGAAACTGTTAAACGTGTGTGGTATTACTCTGTATTTGCTAAGGCCAAGTGAACGACTGAAAATTGAAACGCACTTAAACAAAATTGACATTAATGTCCATGTCAAGACCAATCTGGCGGCCTATGAGAAATGAGAATATACGAACCAGAAAAGCGGGCATATACATTTTCTGACGGCATACATGCACATACAAAAACAAACAATAAAACAATACAATGTAGAGTCCTTGTACAATTGATTGCACACACCGTAATGAACCGTATTCATGTACACCTAATTAAGTTGAACTACAAGTAAGACGTGCTCTTACTTTTGAGTTTTTGAAAACATAACAGAGGTTAACAGCGTGTTCAAGGATTTAACTTTACTTTTTTTTATACAATTAGGCTTGTCTTAGCTTCCGATTGCATATTTGTTTCAATAATCTTTCTTTCGTTGGAATTATACCGGATCGCATGAAACTGCGTTTGATTCACTTTTCGTGTTAACAACATTTTGCTGTTCTCACGAGTTTATTCGAATTCCTAAAACATGTTTCTCGTGTTTTTGAACACACTCCTTCATGTTAAGCTATTTACATGGTGAGCATTGTTCCTAAAGAGGCAAGTAAGAAAAGAGGCAACATTAATTGAGTCGTTTGCCAGATGTTTCGCAGTTTTAATACAGCTAGGATGTTGAAATATATATATATAATCCGTCCCAGGTTAAGCAAATCTTTCGTCACTTAAAACTCAAAATCCATTGCATTTGTTTAACCCATTTATGCCTGGTGGACTCTCCCATCCTTCTAAATTAAATCAATTTATTTCCAAAATTAGGGATGTCTAGTATATTTATTTCTTTATTTAGAATATTTCGTACAGAAATTCATTCAAGCAAACAGCGCAGACCCTGATGAGACGCCGCATCATGCGGCGTCTCATCTGGGTCTACGCTGTTTGCAAAGGCTTTTTTTCTAGACGCTAGGCATAAATGGGTTAATAATCAACCGGTGTTTACATGTGTGACAAAATTTGCATTTCACGTGTTATTTGTATCGCACAAATAAATATATTGTTAGTGTGTCTCTTTTCTTGATGAATTACTCTAAAACGGGTTAGGTAGGTAAACAAATGCAACGAAGATTGTACAGTTCACTCTTGTTAAGCTTTATCTTAACATATAATAAGAAAAACAATCATGAACAGAATAACATTAACATTGTATTTAACGCTTCTCATTCACATATATTCTGTTCTGATAAACAATGCATATATTCAAATGCACAAACGAAACATGTCACACCGTGAACAATTTAATTCCTGAAAAATACAAGCAATTTTAGCGATTAATTTCCGAAATCATAAAAAATGATAGTTTGTTTTCGATACAGTATTACCGTAATAAATACATTAAATAAAACACCATGTACAATTTAGTTTTCTAACATTGCGGTTATTGTCCCCGGGTCGGGACATACCTGACACTGATAAACTCGTTTCTGTAAAATATCGAATTCAGTCAACTAATTTGTACCTTCTCCAACATACCTGCAATTTTGCTCTGCCTTAAGGAAACAAACCAAATCTAAAATTTTAATCGTAACATCTATCAAGTGAATTTAATGTGGTATGGTAACACAAAAAACATTTTTCTACCGTTACATTTATTTTGCAGTTTCAACTTTTTGTTAAGTTTGAAATTGATTATAAAAAAACACATATTGTATCGAATTGTAATAAGAACATTTTACGAATTTAAAAATATTCAAATGATTGGGCTGTTAACATTAGCTTTCTTCATTATTCGCCCCTTCTAGCACACAACTAGTACCCCATGTCAACAGAATTTCAAAAAGTAATATTTTTCGTTTTCATTACTTGTCATTTGCTCAACTACTAGATATGGAAAATACAACAATGCAAACAAAATGCAATTTTGAAAAGTACCATTATGATAAATAATCAAAGTGAAACTCTAGCAATACTTTCTTAAAATATTTTGACAAATTATTGAAACAAATGTGAATAATTTAATTGGCGTATGCCGATGTGCCAATCGAGGAACGAGTAGAATGTGTTTTTTTTGTAAGTTCGAACGTTTTAATGCATTTTTCGTCACACGCTAATTTATAATTGAGTATGCGTCACATATAACATTTTGTATACCAGCACTTCAAACCTTATCTGCCAAAAGCCGATTAAGACACTTTCTACACGGGACCAGGTAGATGCAGAAACATTTCGTGTTCCGGACCCATTGACCACACACTTGAACGTTAATCATTCAGCTAATTAGCTTGAGGTACAACCGCCGGCCAATTAGAGCGCCAGAAACACATCGCTATTTATTAATTCCCTCAATCGTAATAAAAATATTCTATACAATACTCATCTATTGCGCTAAAAATGTTAAAATTAGCATTTTTATTCTTTCTGAAATTCGCGACACACCTGGGCTCGCGGTTTGCATTTTTTTATCGTCACATTTGAGTCATATTAACAGTCACTAGGTTTACTTAATTCGTTGAAGAAAATCATATAACAAAATAATTACAAAGTTCAGCCGCGCACTTGTTTCTTACTACATCTACAGCTGACGCTCTGTTTGTTGTTTGAGTCACAATTGTGCAAATGAGATAAGTATAATGCTTGTTGACGTACACAGAGCGTTTGATACCGTCTGCGAAAACAGCAAAGGCTTTGTCTCGCATAGATTCGATAATCCTGATAGACAGCGAGTTTAATTATTATAGGTTAATATCGTAGTAATGCCTCTGCACAGCGTATAAATGTGTGTTCCGCCTGTACTTAATTGATTTCCAGTGCGAGAGTGCACACAGGAGATATTATTGTCCGGAGAACTATTAAATTTGCTTCATCTTTATGAAGTTCGTTTGTTTTATTAGGAGTAAAGCAGTTCATTATCGTACATTGTTATTGCACATTATCGCATATCACACATTCCTTTGTGTTCTGTCTAGCGTACAACCAAACCGTTACATACACCGTATTCATATGTATTATAATATATATGTTGTCTCTGTGAGGAACATATGTGTTGTTTGCTGCACTTTTAAAAGTTTTTATTTAAATTCCAATTAAGTTGTATTATTGAAGAAGCAATATTTATGTGAATTTAATACAATACATCATGAGTTAACGAATACGTGTTTCTCTACACCAGCAAGGTTTTAAGATCATATAATTCATTTATTCCAGTTATATTATTGTGATGAATGTGTCTCCTTACATGTTGTGTCAAGCATAGCATGCATTCAATCAATTTAACAATTTGTTATATAAATGCTATTCAATCATTAATATATAACTGTTTGTACTGTAAAATGTTCATGTGCTTAAGAATGAGATACGTATTTGGAACAAAAACAGAAAATGTGTTTTTGTGATGTTTATGTTGACGATCTTATTATCAAACCAATTAATAACCATAACATGTCGTTACCTAATTATTGGCCATGAAATATTATCCAAAAACGGTAATAAAAAAACTGATTGTTTACATTGCGGATGACGTTTGTGATGAGGAATGTCACTTTATATATCTAGTCATATATCACCATAATAATTTAAGAAACATGCGCCTGCATTACTTTGCTCAAAGTGTTCCGAGTACGCTAAGTTTATTACCTAAAAACAAAACTGTGAAACTGCGAATAGAAATGTAAAGATCGACAAATAACGTTTTGTATCATCTTATAAAAATTGAATTTACTTTGTTGGTTTTAAAATTACAATTTTAGACTTAGTTTGTTGCATTGAGGCAAAGCAAACTAGCACGCATGTTATAGAAGGTACAAATCAGGTGACTGAATTATATATTTTACAGAAACGACGTCATGAGTATCAGCTATGTCCCGAGCACATGGACCATAACCGCTAGGTAAGAAGACTTTAGTGTATATCGTACTAAGATTACTTATACAAACGCGATTTCAAACATTGTGAACATCAATGGTCGGTCTGATAAAATAAGAACTACCATTACTAGAATATAATACTGAAAACAGAATTTATTTTTTTTGATCCAGACACAGCTATTCGGAAATGCATTGTTTAAGTTTTTGTATGTTTTAAAAAAAATACGGAAGAAACGTTTTATTTGAGCATTTGAATATATGCATTTTTAATCAGAACAGACAATATGCGAATGGTGTGCTTTAAATACAATTCTAATGTTGTTCGGTCCAATGAAATTTGTTTAAATTATGTTACGATAAGAAACGATAATCAAACGCACTTTCGTGCGGTTTATCAAACGAAAGTTGCATTAATGCAAAACAAATGTGCAAATGTGCAATCGAAAGATAAGACAAGTCCAAGTGAAATAAAACGTAAAGTAAAAAAATATCAATATTGTCGGAGCAGATCTTTTAGTGTAGTTCAACTAATTTGCAATTGTGTACAATCAATTTTGCATAGGCTGTACAGTTATTAATGTATTTTCTTGTTTTGTTTTTAGTTTTTAAAATTCATATTTTAGCGTTTTCGTTCGTATTTTATTTGAACATGGACATTATCGTCAATTTGGTTTAAGTAAGTTTCAAAGTATTGAACATGGCCTAAGCCAAAACAAAGTCATACCGCCAACATATAACAGTTTCGTTAATATAAAATATATATTAATGCTTTAATTGTCAGCTAAATTAGCTTTAAAAAAAACGTCTATATGCAAGAGACGATGATGTATAAAATCAAAGCGCTGAAGGCACTGAAGTTGTTCGTTATTGAATAATCTTAGACGCAACTCAGTTTTTAAAATGATGTTATAGCTTTTTATATCGCAAGTTTGAAAGAACACAACCCAATCAAATTTATAAAGAGTGTGTCTTAAAGCACAGGTCGAGATGTGGGTGCACTGTTTATACTCATATTTATTTTATAGAGATAACTTAGACAAAATAACAACAATATGTCTCTTTTTTCGCAATTGGTTGCTGCACTGGAAACCATCTTTAGAATTGTGGTTGCCTTGCTAAATAATTACAAGCCTAGAATCATGTACATGTTGTGTTATGTGTATGTAATACTTTGTTTATTTTCTTTAAATTATTGAGCAACAATTTTGCCGACATGACAGACTTTTAATGCATTATGTCTTAGGGCTTAATGCATATTCATTAATTGTCATCCCAGTACCAGACACTCTCTTTAAACGAAAAACACCATACAATCAGAAAATGTCGTCCTTGGTTTGCTTGTGGGCACTGCACAGGCTAATCAGTGTGCACAGGACACCACTTATTTGACATGCATTAAGCCCCGTTGTCCCTGAACACAGCCAATATGTACAGATTTCAATGACAAACTTGCCAATGTCAGTCGCACAAGCTGTTTAACACTATTGATTACATAAACACTGCCTGCAATGTACCACCATACAGTAGGTGAAGTTTAAACAGGATAATCAGTGTGCACAGGCAGATGCAGTGGTTATCGTTCTTGCTGTATGCGATTTGCAAAACTCCCTCTCCACATTAGTTGTTCTTGCGAACAACTAAAAACGCTGTTATAACCAGACCTGACATGATAGCTATAACAGCGTTAGCACCGGTTTCCGCCTAAGATGCCATTACCGATATCATTGATATTGTCACATGTTATCAGCGAATACATCCTCTCTCCGTTTCAATGCCTGTATCTCAATTACGAGACCTGACTGTCTCTGACATACGATTTAGCAGGTCTTTGTATTTTGTTGTTTACAATTTACCCCTGTTTATTGGATTCTAATTGACATGTACAGGTAATATGAGCGCGTTTTGTGTACTTCAGTTGCAAAAATAATGTTACGACGGTCTTGATTGCTATGCACACAATAAGTAGCGCACCTGTCCATTATTGGACGGCAATACACAAGCGAATCTGATCCTGGGTTTTATTGCACATAATAATGCACGAGTGAATAGGCACAGCTAGTCAAACTAAAATCTATCTACGGAGAAAAGTTTATTTCATGAGCGCATGTTGGTTACTTTAATTGATTTAGACGTAGTTTCAACTTAATTTTTATCGTGGATTAGCGCGACAAATATGTTAACATTTGCATCAACTTGGCGCGGAGCATTTAGCAGAAGAAATGTACCCGTGAAATGAGGTTCATTAAATGAACTACTTTATTACTATGGTTCTGACTTTCTAATATATACTCAAATTTTTAACTGATAATTATATCGGCTAATATGTTGCTTTGATTACTGGTGGCCGTACAATTAAATGACATATACTAGTCAAAAGGTTAATTACACTAATTTCATGAGTCGTGTGAACGCTTCTCATCTTACTTCAACTTTCGTAGCTAAGCAAATAAAATAACATAATACATATATATAAATGCGCTCCGAAATCACGTTGTGCTAGGCTTAACCGAAGGAACGATGCACGAATAACAATAAGGAAGATACTCTGGTTATGTCAAAGCTATCAATGTCAGTACAGGGGAAAACGTCAAACGTCAATAAAACGCTAGCTGTGGTCGTGGTAGCAATAGCATATCAATTTGATGGTTAGCGTTACTGTGTCTTCATTGTATAGTTCTTGTCCGTTTTAAAGGCATATCATCTGCTGGCAAATGAAGGTTTTCTTTTAATTAAGTGTACTTAATCCGTTCCCTGGGGGCCGAGATGTAAGTCATAACAATTGACGAGTGATCGGGATGATTTTCACGACTGTTAACTTGTGTCGTAAAACGTAGTAAGAGGTGGAATAAAATTCTGAAGCGGTTCTTTCAAAAGTTTAATTGCATCACGTTGGCAGTACGCTTTACTCGTAAATTCCTGATTTGTATCGTTAATGTGGCCACAATGTAAATGACACATTTATATGTGTTTAACACAAATATTAAATAAACAACACGTGACCCAAGTCTAGCTGGATGGTAAAGCGCATGGTAAAGCTGAAAATTTATCACGAGGGTTAGATTTGAAAAACCGCAAAACTGAATCATTGTTTTGAAAAAAAAATGTTTTTACAACTCAGAGAAGCAATGGTCTATTGTGAAACGAAAGCGAGCATTTGTACACTGTTTAAAGAAGGTCGGCTTTTTGTGTTGCCCATTTCAAGCAAAGATATTCATTTGAGTGCGTTAAAACAACGAAATGAATCATTCTTACAGAGTCATGGACTGTGACATGTTAATTATGTCTAAAACAATGCTATAAAAACCCGTAAAATAGCAAGTTATCAAGTTCCATGTCAATGTAATTCATAAGCAGATCGGATGATTAAAATTTGTTCGAGATTTAGAGATAAGAGCGTGCCGCATGATTCATAGGGTTCAAACCCGACGCAAGCGAAATCTCTGTGAAAAGCTACGTCTTATGGTCAATCGTTTGAAAATATTGAAAATGTGTTCAAAACGTGACACCCTCGAAACATATTTTAAAATCTCGTGTTAACCGGTACTCATTGATATTGGCCTGCTTTGCCCGAGTAAGTTCAAGTTATGAATATTATGGTATGGAGGGTGAATATCCAGAATGATAAAGTACCCAGCTTGTTTACATAGTTTAAGCAAATACTTTAAATGATTCATACGTAGAAATTATATACAAATCTTCACTGATTACCATCCTGTTCCTTTGTGCATTAACATGCACTTGTTCTGTCCCTAGATAGTAGAATGCTATAAGTGACAACACTACGTGTAGGTGCAAGTTGGTATCGGTGATGGTATGAACCGCATTGTTCTGGAGCTATTTATGTAGCTAAAATTCACCTAAGCTCGAACTGCGACAACGAATGTAGTTCTAACGCAATACTCATACGTTAAGCTAAGAGTGAGTAATTTCGACAAAAGACGTCAGTGCAATATGACAATAAGAGCATTATCACAGTAAATCTGGTGAACTCCGACCTTTGCATTTGCAAGCTGTATTTGATATACGCAAAAATGACACTTGCTCAGCATTCGTCATTCAATATAATATATTGCAGTTAAATTTGACTACTCGGCGTCACTGAAGATTTTATAACTGCCTTTCAACTATCCATTGATTTGCAACTGAATCCGTTATATTCGTGTCTTACTCATGAATGTTACCGATTCAAATGCTTTGTTAAAATCGAATTTGTCATAATTAGGTCTAAAAAACTAGCTTTGATGTTATGAGAAAGGTCGACACGTATTTTTGTAATTTCGTCGTAAGTAAAATATGTCATGGGAGCTTGAGAACTAAAGCGAAATTGGCGCAAGGACCATTTGTAATGGACAAAAACTATAACGCTTACTGTTCGTTTTTTATCATAAGTGAATTATAAATGGGAGCTTGACAACTAACGCAAAAAGGGTGTCCTGAACATTTTTGTCAGTTTGGAACGGTCATTCGTCATTATAGGTTTGTCGGATCAAACAAAATGCAATAAATCATTAAATGGTTTTCTCCTGAAACTTAATGTTCACATTTAAAATCGTTCACGACGCGGGCATTGTAATATATCACAGCAACGAGGTTGATCTCCACATCTTCACGTGTGGCACTTAAAGCTTAAGCTTAAGAAGCTTTTTGTTTGTTTTGTCTTGATTTACTACTGGCTGTACATGCTTGGTCAAAAAGTGAATAAAAGTCGCAAGTTCAAAATGAAAAGAATATATTGGGTTATCAGACCTTCACATACATTTCGTGTATCTACATTATTCTTTTGGTCATTAGGAATGCGGTGCTCACAATATGAAAATTCAGATTCTTAAAGTTGTTGGCCGGATGGTTAAACATTACATAGAGAATAATAGGTTAGTGTTGATTATAGATCAGGTTTATCATGCGAGGCTTAGAAAACAAAAAGCACGAGCCTTGGCGAGTGCTTTTTCGTTTTCGTGCCGAGCATGATAAACCTGATCTATAATCAACACTTACCTATTATTCTATTTATCCCACTTTTTATTCAGTAAACCTTTTTATTTAAGCAAAAGAAGTTTAACTTGTTATTTTCGCTTGATTAATGACGTTATTTTGTCGAAAATATGACGTCATTTCGTGCCGTGTATTATAGCAGAAATTTAATCAACGGGGCTATAATCAACCGAAATCGCTGTAAAAGTGGGATAAAATATATACTCAAGCGACTGTTCACAGTTTTACAAAACATACGTTTTGATTGACAATCATCAATCGAACTTTGAAACACAATTAAAGTGTTTGCAACGCTGCTCATAGATAATTTAGCTAAATCATGTATTACCGACATAAGATTTAAACTACCATCCAAGTGCATAATCATGCGTGGTGTAGTGGTAATGCGTGAGCTCTTGATTTAAAAAGTTCGAACCACAGGACAGAAAAACATATACATATTTTTCCTTGTTATTATAATTATTTAAAATTGTTCCAAATATAACTTTTTTAGTTAAATTAAAATAAATATAATGGCATTTTCCAAACGTACGATGTTTTCTTAATAAAACCCTTAAATATCATTAATGTTTTCGTGGAATATAGCTTATATCATATAAATTACAACGACATCATGTTTAACTGACCCATCTTCGTAGTTTTGTAGGCTGCATATACTTTATACGAACACATGTTAAACACAAATGTATAGAAACGGCGTTTTTTTCTGGCCTAGCAAAGACTCAAGTGTAGGTAAAAATGCTCGATTCATAACCGGGAGTTAATCTTAACAACCTTACGTGTAAAGAGTATGTTTACCCTTTGTTCATCTAATGGAGTGTCCTCCACCATAAAACAATATTAATGAACCTAATTCACACCATGTATCACTGTCCGTTTGTTCTGCCTTTTCCGGTTTTTTTTCTACTGATATAGAAAACGCGCTTTTCAACATAGCCATCAGCTAAATGCATTTTTTTTTTATTTTAAGTGACTAATTTTAAGAATTCGGCGAATGCCTTTCGTCTTCAGGTCATGTCATGTCCGCTAAATCGTGTGAAGGGATCTTTAAAAAAAACACCCTAATTTCCTAGAATGTATCAAAACTGTCTGGTACGATGTTTTGTTAAAAATAAATAGCTAGTTGGATAGTTAACATGTCTTTTGTTTTATAGGTCTGTATCTGGAAAAAAAGTTTGTCAGAAGTTACGGTTTATAAGAACCAATAAGAACCAATACATGTAGAACTGTAGCTTTAAACGGACGGTATATTTTGTATTAGTTGTTATCTTGCCACAGACTACATTCACTAGATAATCTTCAGGCTTAGACAAAATGCAAGTGCACAGCTGAGCTGTGGTTAAATAGCAATTCAAATTTAGGACACGGACTTGCCTTCCAGATATGTGTTATAGACCCTTTGTGTCTAGTACTCAACACGATCAAAATACGAAAGGTCCTTTTTAGGCCTTACAAAAAGCATTTTTGGATGACATACGTTTGTGTTTTTCGGCAACTATTGCATCGTTTAGTCCTTCTTTTCATCGGTTTATCTGTCCTTCCTTCATTTCATCACTCCCTCCTTTCTTTTACTTCTTTCTTTCTAGTGTATCTTTCTTTTTCTCGTACTGCATTCATTTAATCACCTATTTATATATATTTTTTGACTTTAATCTGAAGTCAAGACCAACCAGTATATCAACAAATTACCAAGGTTAAGAAAATATTTTGGGTCCAGCACAATGCAATACATTCTACTATCTATAAATCAAATCTGATATTTGAAGGAACCAATAATGTTCCGTATTGTATGACCTGATGTATAACAGTTGTAGGCAGTTAAATGTTGCATAAACTCATGTTTGCTAAAGATAAGCTTCCCCGCCAAGAGCGACAGAAATGACATGGCCTAAACAAATCATTCTCAATTTACAGGCATATTTATTGAACAAAATTAATGTCGCTTATGACATTTTCATTGCAAGCGTCGTTATACAATTGTTGACGGCCGGGCAGAAATGCAAGCGCGAATTCAAGTGTAATTACAAAGTACGACCAACGGATTTTATGAGAGCCTGTTTCACAAAAGGGTCAGGTTCATTTCTCGCTGGATAATAGTTTATTTCTCTTTTATGTATTATGATGTCATTATTATTTGGCAAAACAGTTTAAAACTGGATAATCCGTTTTAACAGATCTGCATTTCACAACAGATTTGGCAACCCATACCGTCGTCTGCATTTGGGAAAATGAAATGTCAGTTAAAGGTTCAAATCATGAGTGTAGACGACCGACTTAAATTGAAATGGAAACGCATGTTAACGTGCAATATGGCACAATATGAAAGGCACCGTTTTTCTGTATTATTGTGCCTTAGATCGTCAATAATTTAAAGTGTGTATTTTTCAAAGGAATCTGATCTTAACTACTGTATTTTATAGATTTTCCTATAAGTATAGATCAATGGTCACGATTACAACTAAACTACAGAGTGCATAATAATCAGCCTCGCTCTGGAAAATCATATGTAATTATAGCTAATTGGTAAGTATGTCGCTTTATAAAGTCTTTCGGTCAAGATCGTGTCCATAATAAAAATGCTCTATAAAATCTGACCACTGTCCATGGTAATCAGAAGGACAGTAAAGACATTTTTCACAAAAACGCACTGCGTTTTATTTTTATTTCTTTTTTTTTTTTTATTTTGCTAGCACAAATAATTAAAACACTTACAAATATTGATGACAGAGTCAAAGAAATACGTCTCCCTTAACTATACACATGTGACATCAAATATTCAGGGCGATCTATTCCCCGTGCTCCTTACTCAATTGTAGCCGTATCCTCTTGGTCTCAGTAAACTTCTTGGGACAGGCTTACAATATATTAGCCACGACATTTTACGCACATGCATTTAGCCCCGTTTTCCCAGAGCGAGGCTCATTTATTTTGTATGATTTAAAAGTACACATTGTTCAGAAATGATTATATTTGTTTCTCATAATATAAAGCAAGAATTCGGGCTTTACAATTCCTCAATGGTCATAGCCCTAAGGAGTTTAGTCTTAAACAGTTTTTTGTGCATACTGAATTAGGTTAAACATCTTTAGCTCGATAGAGTCACTTACGGAATACTGAGATTAAACGTATGTTTAACCAACGGCGAAACGATAGAAAAAAGTTTTGATACGCCCAGATAGAAGTATTTGGATTACCTTTAATCTGTACGTTCAACACTCAAAACGCCTTAGCGGATAATCCTAGTAAAGCTAAATTAAATACACAAATTCGATAATCGGTGTTGGCAATCAAGACACGGTTACCCTCGTAAGGATGTGCATTAACTTTTAAAGCCAAACCAAATTGTATTTGTTTTTTCACAAACATTGCCAAAACGTAGGATAAGTAAGTCTGCTGAACTTTTTTTGTCGTTGACTTAAATAATGATTCCCAATTTAATAAGAATATACGATGTCGCGTAGAAATCTTTGAAATCTCTATCTAAAATTCTTTCTTTATGTAATTTTAGTTAATTTAAAGTTCCTTTTTCCAAAATGATTGAAAAAGGCAAAAATGATCGAAAATTTAATGGTTATTTTAGTGAATTTAGCAAAACTGATCGAAAACTCAACCTTGAAAAACAAATAAGTTTAAGGTCGGCACCACACAATTAGGGTCGGTCGGGTTATTGGAAACAAACAACTTATTGTTACACCTTATGCGCATCACAAAAAAGCAAAAATGTAAATCATGCACGTTGTCAAAGGATTGACACGTACGTCATTAGTTACACGCAGTCGAAGATGTTAGAGAATGCATTCGACGAGTTAATTAAATGGTATGTATTCACAGCGGCTTAGTTTAACAACTTACGCCGAGCAATACATGTTGTTTTCTCGCTTCTCCATTCGCGTTATAATCCAGTATCGCACTTACGTATATATAGTATAAAGTATTCTGTATTTTAAGATAAATCATATAAGTAAAATCTTATGTAACACATTATTTTCCATATTAACACTTGGTTTACTGACACGAGCACAAAGGCGTTGATTTACAGCGAGATGAAATCTCCATTTGTATTAAAATCGTGGTAACGGTTATAGCGATTCTAAGATTTATGAAAAAATATGCATACTGTGAATAATTCATTAATATAAATATGATTATACTATTTTCGACTTAAAACAAAATAAAGAAATTTCATTACATTTTAATCAAAAGGTATCTTAAAACTATGCATTCACGGCGCCGTATATTTGTTTTCAATATTTATTTTGTAATCTATCCGCGGGTTTTTTGGCAGGTTATCATGCCATTGTTATTGAAATTAACCCATACATTAGCCAACATTTAAAGCGTGAGTTTTATCTCATGTCGTTTATTATTCATAGACATGAATTATATTGTTTAGTAAGAAATGTTTACAATTGCGGCTAATTTGTATAAATACGCACTTCAATTAGAGTTCAACGTGTGCTATTTACGTTTACGGCATCGGGGGATTGTTCAAGCGGAAATTTATGAATGAAATAATGAATGAGTTACTAGTTCATCAATTTGGCATGTTCGCACTGAAATGAGCTGTAAATAAATTATGGCATGTTTGTACTGAAATGTTTACGTCATGGTGATGAGAAAACCGGTTCGGCAGTAAAATATAAAAATATTGAGTACCTCAATATAAACTTAATGGGGTTCAAACTTCCATCAATCGTACGCAATAGCATATTAA
This sequence comes from Dreissena rostriformis, assembly GCA_007657795.1. Lineage (NCBI taxonomy): Eukaryota > Metazoa > Mollusca > Bivalvia > Myida > Dreissenidae > Dreissena > Dreissena rostriformis. The sequence continues at coordinate 468,230 of VMBQ01000075.1, read as the reverse complement.
GCGTTAACGTCACTGCCACTTACAAGACAGTGAGGGATTGTTACGCTGATAAAACAAAACCACAATCAAAACAGTAGAACCACATCCAGGAGGATGCTAATCCTCTATGACAAAGCGGATTTCTGACCAAATTTAATTCAAGCATCAGACAAAGCCTGCATGAGTGCTAAATGTTGAGTTTTTTATAGTCAGGTTGTTTCTGCCCAGTCTCAAATCCATATTTAATATACAGAATATGACTTTGCTATTATTTTGATCTGTGCATACAGTAAATTGCTGAATAAATTACACCGAAGAAGACGTCATATGGTAAAATAAAAGGTAAAACAATGAATTTTTCGACTTTAAAATCTACAAATGTCAAGCAGTTTGTTTGGGTCTTAACTCAACCTAAGTCTGCGATGAAAAACAAAATGAATTTTTACCTGACTTCCGTCTACAACCGCTTTGCATTCACGAGAGGTCGTTTCCACAAACGTCTCCCCAGACGTCGCGAGAACATGTCGCACGAGCTCCGGGTCGTGACGTAATGTTCATTCAAATACTTTATAGTGCGCGTTTGTTGCTAACCTTCCCGATAATAGACGTGTCATTAAAGATATACACGCGCAGTTTTATCGAGCGTGTACTCTCGTCCTTCGAGTAACTATTAAATGTGTATTTAATAAAAATGTTTAGTTTTGAAAACGTTTGGTGCGTACAAACAGAGCCTATACATTATGCATATTTTTCTGTCTATTTTGTCCGGAGACATTATCACCTAACGCATGTACAGAAACTAAGCGAACAAAGTTAACAGAATTGATATGGTTTGCTCGCTTTTAAAGTTTTTTTTTTAATTTTGGCTTACAAGATGTCCATAGGAAACCTTTTCTGCAATTGTTTTTTGAATAGATATGGATTGGACCTTTAAAGCCGATGTAAGCGACGGTGAATTAGAATTATATAACATCTTTATTAGCAATGACAATGCGATTTTGGTAAGTGTATTATGGTAAGTATATAACCTACAAAAACGTTTGTTACTCCAATGTCTCAAACATAAATTTGTATAAGATAACAATCCGTTTCTCGGTGATTTATATGTAACCTGTTAAATATGTAGGGTCAACTCATATTATCCGTTCTTTGAGGTGAATGTATGTCATCGTGATGTTTATGGCGTTTAATCTGCATACTCTATGGTTCAAAATAAGTTGACTACATTGTATACTAGGTAGAATTACATACATAAATTTAAAGAAACGAATGTATTAATACAGAAGTTCTTCTAAAGTAGTTCATATTGGACATCACAATGCTTTTGTAGTTCACAAAGCAGCGACATTATTTTAATGATTTAATTCCTTTCTTAAATCAATTTACAAAATAACGTTTACTACCTATTTATTCAAATCCATGTAATCAAAAGATAAATTTACTTTTTTTGACGGATTGTGCACACTTCCAAACTTTCCATTTGAATATAATTTTTATGCAACAGGAAGACAAGAAAAACGTGCACAAAAAGTACATATGAACATATATGTGAATCACTGTATGCTACACAAATGTACAACAGTTTTCAATAATTATACATGTACCATCAAATGCTAAAATAAAAGTATAAATAAAACACAAACACATACCAATACAACTTTAACATTAAACAAAACAAAAGAAGCATGATGTATGTTCCAGTGAACATTAATCTCGAGATTAAATTGTTTGACAAACAATTTTAAAGTGGTCATTACCTTAACATTTCACAGAGTCAGCTTCATCCTTAGCAATAACACAGACTGGAAAAAGGTTTCCAAGAGGTTTTATCTGTACACAGAAAATCTCGTAATTCCTACACTAAATGCCTGACTTATTGAGTTTGATGCGCTGTCATTCTGGTTCAAATTGTTTCAATTTGAACAGTATAGAACCATCAATTCATTCACGAGTTGCCAAATAAAACCATCCGTTTATAGTTCTGCATCATACATCCCGATTCCATTCTTCAATGTTATGTGCAACTCTTTTAACACACTATGCTAGGTATTTGTCCTAAGTTGAAACATAAATATATACACGATTTATGAGAGACAAACACAAGACGGTAATTGTTTTACTGGCTCTGGGTGTTTCAAAACCACACGTGCTTTGGTCAACAAAAATGCCATTTCAATGTCACAACATTTTGAAATGCGATTCGAACGTACTGTTGAACATATTAATCAACAAGCGGTTTTGTTCTACCAGAACGTAAATCTATTCGTTGCGGCCACAGCATATAAACACGCACCCGTGTGCATCGAAGTTTTTTTGCCATATTCAATGACATGAAAATCACGTGTTAAACAACGAATTCGCTTTGGTACTTGAATTAACATCCATTTCGCATTTCAGCTTCTGTTACCACTGACGACAGAGACGTTGTTGCTGAGCGGCGTGACGTTACGCTTGTTCTTGATGACGGTGACTTCGCCTCGCTTTTGGAACTGGAACAGGTTATAATGATCCTCCACCGTGACTTCACCGTCTGGCGTCGGATGCAGTTTTCAGGTGACGAAGATGAAACTTAACGTCTTCCCGTTCCGTCCCATGTCGTAGTCTGGCAATTAAAATGCAAGAGTTTAATAAGTATCTACCTTTAAACGAACATAGTTAAATGAACGTTTGGATTTTATTTGTGATGAGCATTCATTCTGATCAACGTCATCGTCTGGAAATAAATCGAAACGTCTCATTCAGAAAAAACTGTAAACGAGGCGCTAATCTACGCTGAAGACTATTTCTTATGTAATTATTAAGCTGTCATAACTTCCAAACTCGTTTCAAAACAAAGTGTGTCACATTAACCAACCGAAAAACACCGGTATTCAACATACGAAAGCAACTGCCGGTATATTAGTATAAGTGGTATATATTAGTCAATCAAAACGTTCGGCGCAAACCCTTTAAACTCTTAAAGTGGTCCATGCTTAAGCAATTTCGAGGTGTTCATTCAATCGACACAAACCAGTCCAATATACATGTTTCACGAGTTTATGTTTGCTGTTAATATACTGTTTTTTAAAGTTTTGGCGTCGAGTGTAAGCATTCGTTGTTTTGACAAGTGTCAATATGCCAACTTGTAAAATCGAAGTAACAACAACAAGAGTTTCTGTTTAAATTTTCATCACACTTTTTTAAAGACGACCTCGTATAGTTAGTTCTTATAGTATGTTATGCTCGTTGTGTAAACAAATACTAACTGAAAAGTTCATTATTAATGTGTATATGTTATTTATGTTAAAACAATTCAATCGTATTACGTGACATAAGTTATCTACAGTTATGTGGTGAATTGTGTTATTTTATGAGAACAAATCTATTAAAAAGCTATGTTAATTTAGATGTAAATTGTTGAAACAAAACTCACTAAAAAAGTGGAAATTAAGCTTCATTCAATGACAAAAGTTATATTCCCTCTCCTATTCATTTGTCATTTATAGTGTAATGCAGCCCGTCTATCTGAAATAAATAGCATGCTATTGTAATAAAAGCAAAATCATTTTCTTCATTGCGGTTGTGATTCATAGTTTGTTCCCAAAACATAATTCAAAGAACATCAATATTTTACTAAGTTTAAATAAGAAAATATCCAGAGGGAAAGCAAGGGCATAAACTCATTGTCTATTTGATTAACACTACAGCCTTTTTTGGCTTGTCAACACAGATGTTTGAATAACGTATTATGTAGTTAAATTAACATTTTCAATGTAAGTTGGCCATAACAAACAGTATGTGCTTAAAAAGCATCATTAACATCATATAACTTCTAAAGATAACGGCAAGATGGAAATAAATGTAAATCATGTGCATGTCCTACGACAGCCCTAACCTGAAACCATGTAAAGGGAATATCGTTTATCAATGGATGAAAGAGACACGTCAGACACTTTAACTATCTCATTTGATTTAAATCATCTAGCAGCTTTTATTTGCGTAGAAAATAGAAATTGAGGCATTATAATTTGCTTACAATGGCATGAATTTCACTAGAGAAAAAGCTTCAGTTATCAGACTTGGTGTTATAAATTTAAATGTCACTACAATTTCGGATTCTACTTTATGGAGTATAATTAAAACAATTTTGTAAGAGAAACATGAACGGACTTGAACCGGTGTTTAAATAATATGGGCTCTAGATGTGTATAGCTTGGCATTTTGACATTTAGAGGTTAACCATTAGTATAGTTGAGTGCACGTATCAATTTTCTTTACTAAAATGTGTAATATCGTTAAGAATGAAATGCGATGTGCTCTTACCTCCGTCTCATTTATTTCAGTATAAAATAAATAAGATCATCAAGTATTGTATTTTAACTTGATTAAAATAAATCAAAACATTTACAACGTATGAATTTGCAATTAAAATGTTATATCTATGTTCGTTCATATAGTATAACACAAAGGAACGATGATTACATTGCTTGTGACTTGAAATCTCAACTTGAAAATATCATTGGGTACTTAAGTATCGATGCATTTTGAAACTTGACGCCTGAGTCATACAGAGATCTGTTTAAAGATATCGAGATAATCATAAACACGAGCAAGCTGCAATTCATACATTTGTGCCTGTTCAATACTGGTTGTTACAACAATATAATCCTCCAATAAGAAATAAACAAACATCGTATCAGAGATCACAGTTCGTGCTAGCCCTTATTTATCTCCAAGTTAACATTCAGCGAACTAGCAAAAACCAATATTTATTCACGATTTAACATACCACGTTCAAACTGCGAACCCCATATTTGAATTATGCTCAAAGCGATTAGCAAACCTTCTAAACTAAAACGTAATGTGAATCGGTGCGGATAACTTCTTAAATCAATGTTTAAAAACGCAAATGGTAAAAAAATATATTTAAGGCTTTCTTAGCGATTTGTTTTATAAGTGATGAAAAAAAACTTAGTTTGGTTGAATTAATAAACGTCATGATTAAGAAATGCTCAGTGACTTTACGAGTGCATTCGATTTAGTTTGGTTAAATAACACATTCAATCCATTGTACGGAGTCTGATCTTTTATATCGCTGTACAAATACAGCTAATTATTGCTAGTTTTTGTGAAAGTAATGAGTTTATTTAAAAGTTTAAAAGTGTGTATGCCATTTGGTTTGCGTTTTAAGTATAGCAAGGAAATCCTTATTTTCTGCTTTTATGTATTATTGTATTTGATCTTACATAGGGATTATGTATTACTAGTAGTTTTAGAGAAGACGACATGTACCATGCTGACCAATGGTAAAATTGAAACGCGTATAACACATAACATTATGTAGCAAGTAAATTAAAAATGCATACAGAAGTGTGTATCAAGGATGAAAAATTCTGCCCTTTAACGTGTGTATGTATTCGCTGGTGAATTGTAATAAAGGCGCGACGAAATGAACTGCAAATCAGTTCAATCGATTTAAGTTTTCATTTTTAAAACCACTGTCACTTATCTTGTTCTAAACACCTGGGCAGCTCATGAATTGTCTTTCAAATTAAGTATTTCAATAACGTTTGGTTTTGGGTGTGTATGTTCATTGAGCTCGAAACCAGACGAGATACAGAATATTTTACAATAGAAACAATCCACTGCATTCGTTCGTAGACGTATGGTGGTTAATTTATTGCGAAGCCAGTAAATTAGGTAGCACCTATTATCATATTATCCCAACTGTTAAGATAATTACATTCCAAAATTAAAATGTTTTTCCAAAAACATATAGCTATTAAATCGAATCAAGTGTAAACAAATCATGCCCGTACAAAATGTGACTAAATGGCACTTGTATTGAATAACTAGATCTTACTTCGATAAACAATTAACAAAAACAGTTCCGTTCTACTTCAAATCATCAGTTAGACATTTTTCATTTCGCGTTTTTGTAACGTTGACATATTCTTCATCTCTGGTTCCTGAACGCAATATGTAGAAGCCTTGTGACTTTCCTGCTTCAAACTAGAGATACTTTACGAATACTATGAGGTGTGTTTATATGATAGGTTAAAGGGGCTTATCGACGGTAGAGTGAGAATTACGTTTGAAAAATTACTATTGAACAAATGTTTTGACAGATTTCAAATGCACTAGAAAAGTACAGAACTATAAGTTAAATCAATATTAATGTACAAGTATTGTTGTGAAGCGTAAAAAAAAAGATTTTTATTTATTCGAGTAAATAACACTGTCATATGTGTTTGTATGTGTACATATATTTTAGAAAAAACATTGATATACCCATTTAAACATCGGCCATTTCAACGCGTCTAATCGGGCGGCTCATCAGATTATGCTCGACAGAAATCGTCGAGTTTAATTGACAAGACATAATTTCGGGTATACTATAAAGGTGTAGTAAAGAACAAGGCTAAAACAAAGCGTAAGCGCGTTTTATTACAGCACGAGATAAGATCAGCGAAGTGAATGGCGGCCTGTATGGAATGTATGGAGTCGCTGAATTTACCAGTGACTGACAGCTGTTATAATCTAAGGAGGTGATAGGATATCTTCATATAGAGGCCGACGCGTTTCATGGCATATCTTACGTAAATTAAAAACGTCCTCTCAAATGACTACAAATTTAAAGACAATACCTTTGCGAACTTAACATAATTATGTTAACAAAAATCGCAACTTCGGTACATTATTGGCATTTCATTGAGAATATGAAGTAAAGTAATTAATCATTTTGACGGTCGTTTCTATAACGGCCTACCCTAACGCCTGGAGCTACCATAGTATGTGAATGTTTTTTTTATATATAACTTAAATGTTATTCACATCAACCAATCATGTAGTGCATTTTTTCTCTATAAGATTATACGTTTGTCAGTATGTATAAATTACATCACAATTCGAAATTTTGTTTTTAAGTACTAAATAAGATAAAATGGACATACGACTTATAAAGTCGTTTATTTTAAGCTTTGGAATTTACATATATATTTTATGCGTTTCTATGATAAATATTTATCCCACTTTTACAGCGATTTCGGTTGAGTATAGCCCCGTTGATTAAATTTCTGCTATAATACACGGCACGAAATGACGTCATATTTTCGACAAAATGACGTCATATATCAAGCGAAAATAACATGTTAAACTTATTTTGTTTTAATAAAAAGGTTTACTGAATAAAAAGTGGGATAAATAGAATAATAGGTAAGTGTTGATTATAGATCAGGTTTATCATGCTCGGCACGAAAACGAAAAGCACTCGCCAAGGCTCGTGCTTTTTGTTTTCTAAGCCTCGCATGATGAACCTGATCTTTAATCAACACTAACCTATTATTCTCTATAAATTCTACTTAGCTCATTGAATACCAAACCTGACTTTTTTTACATTAAACCTGATAATACATCCAAACGTTAATAACGAAATGTAAATTCTTAAAACAATATAGTTAACAATGAAACTCAAGAATCTTTTTTGGAGAAATCCTTTTATTATCCAATAATTTCTAAACGATTATAAATGGATCATCTCCTTGGAACGGTCACTGAAAAAGCATCGAATTTTAAACCGGTTTGAGGGTTATCCAAACCTCTTAAGAAAAAGATTGGTCCAGATTTAAAGTCAATACATTGGCCAAAGTATGTTTCTGCTCAATGACGTTTACATGGATATCATTCAAAAGTCTAAAGCATTTACCATGATCAACAATAGATGCACTTTCATATTGTTGTATTAGAAAATAATACTGTTTACCTGCGTTCTAGTTTAAAACAGTATGACTGATCGGGAAAATAGAAGATAGTATCAATATTTGTTTAAAGTATCGTTTATCCATCGGTTAATCGAGCATTATCCCGATCATTATGGTTAATGAGATATATATAGCTTGTAGCAAGGTTTGACCTGTCATCCAAAATAAACAAAATTTGCTGTTCAGCTGGCTAAATCTTCAACAATGCTATGTAGACCGTGTTTATGGGGGCACATCTAAATAAAGATGTAGACAGTTTTCCGTCAATGCAATACTTGACTTATCATATTTGTATTGGTAAGTAAAAACACACAGTGGCACAATCTAATTAATTCACTGTAAACTTCTGGGCAAAGAAGAACGAGGCGTACACTTTTTATAAAACGCTGACAAATGGAAAGGGAGGCACTGCATATGACCTTGACGTATTTGCACAAACAGACATGGTTCTCAAAGTCTTAGCACACAAAAGCGCATTCATGGATAACTTATGTCGGCAAATAAAATTCTTTTTATGAGGAATTATCTCTTTATTTGTACCTATTAACATATTGGATTAAGTGTGCAACGAAATCAAAGAGGCAAATTAAACCCTGTATGATGGAACAGATTGTTCAGCGCTGACGTCCCGACAAGGTGTGGATATGCAAAAACACGCTGGAGAACTTGAAGATATCTTACTGTCGTAATTTATAAAGCGGTATAACAATCTAACGAAGGAACAAAATCGACAAAAAAATAATAAAACGTTAAAATGTGTTTTTAAATAAAATGCCTTTTATAAAACAAATACACAATGGACATAGGCCGCTACCGTGAGTTTATGTTATTAGAGATTAGCAAAAACTGATAAAGTAGTTTACTATTAAACAAAGTTCTCACAAAGTTTCGTGACGAATTGTCAATATTGGTTACCTGTAGAGTTTAAAAAGCTTCTTCTATGAATTTGACCTAGTGACCGTGTGTGTGTGTCCCCATATTCCCCATATCACCAAGTTTCGAACTCGGCCAAGATATTATTTGGAAAAAAGTTCCGTCCAATTTTAACGAAGATTGAGCAAGAAATGGGATCTACAGATTGCTAACAAGTTAAATTCACGACAGCCTCCGGTTCATGGAGTTCAAAGCACTTAAGATAAGTTATTTGTGAATACATGTGTTATTTAAGTTAACATTGAATTTCACGTTTCATAACTTCGACATTGATACAACATTGATAAAAAAAACGTACAAGTATCCTTCAAGTAACTGTAAATCATTTGATTTGTATTGAGATAACAAGGAAGTCTCAACTTGCTAATGTTCTTCAATGTGTTTCAAACATATCAAATCAGGATCTTTATGTTAATTCGGTTCGTTTTCATCACACAGACAGGTGTTGTTCCGCGGGCGGCGATGGCATATCCAACGCCCGTGGATTGCTGATTTATTTATTTGCAACGTGATGTATCTGTGTGAGAAAAGAAGCATTTTTTTTCTTGACCTATCTGCCATTGGTTGTCTGACCATTGAGTTATAATTTACAATGTTTGTTTGATTTCAAAAAATTGATAAAACATGTGTGTCAGTATCGTAAAAAAATGTATACAATTAATATTGCTAAATAAATATAGTAAAACTTTATTCGAAATAACGATTTTTATAATCAGTTGATTGTTCAGTCTTGAAAAATGTCATTTCAGATGGCAGAATGAACTTTGTATGTACAAATTGTACCCAAAAAAAGGATTTCATTAGCAACAAAATCAAAATAAGATATGAATAGGCACAGTAGGGCAACGTTCTTATATCAAGATTATTGAGTTAAATGAGATTCAATTTAAATAAGGCATGGGGAGTAAGGTCTTTAAACGCCAGTTTGTCCAGTAACTTCGGTGTCAACTGTGGTATATAGGAATGACAAAACCGGACACTGACAAGGGCACGTAATTGATCATCGTATCAGTTTACATCAAATGTCAATGTTACATTTTGATTAAGTGAACGATGTTTGCAAATTGGTAGATTTCGCTTTTAAGTAAAATTGCCTTAAACTTTTGTATATTCAGCTTTTATATATCGTTTAACCTTTCCATTTGGATGTTATCATTTGGAAAGACAAGGAACGATAAATAAATTGACCCGTCCGGATTACATGGCTTATTGAAAAATTTGGACAGGATTCAGAACTGGTCACTAATGTTAACACAAAAACCTAATAAATTCATGCCACCTATGTACCCAAACATATTAGGAGTTAATGCACGTATGTCTACACGTTTTAGGTCCACCCAGGTCCGAACATTTACTTGTTCATAACTAGTATAGGCATACCTATGCCATCATATCACTGTTAAAACTTACGGGTTGTCCATGATTTCTTATATTTTAAAGAATATCTGTCCATCCAGCTACCAAATTTCAACTCGTATAATTGTCTTACCCATGCCAATTAAAGCTCACTGACAGGTATTAGATAATAAATAACCATATGTTTGTGCTTTTGGAAGCACAAATTATACTTACGGATTGCGTCGATGTGTATTAAGAATATTAGTCTATCCAGCGCCAATTTTCTAACTTCTATACATTCAAGTACTTTTTGACGAATACCAAATCCAATTATTCACCGTTCATACTTACGGGTTATCCAGGATGTCGTCTGTCTTGGTGAAAAATATCGGTCCATCCAGTTCTAGCACCGTTGACCCGTCACTTGCCCTGTACCATCCCTCGTCTATCTGTAGGCTTGACTTGGTCAGTGTGTTCATCACGGAGATCCGCATCTGGTAATTAAAAAATCGTGACTATTAGCCTTTTCCCGCTCAAACGCAACGTGAAAATGACTTTATGTAACCAGCATAACCAGTCTGTTCAGGTTGTATGATGTTTAATCCACATCAGTGTCTTAGAGTTTGAAATGAAGCCTATATGATATACAATTAGTAAGAAAGGTCTTTAAAAAATTGATTTCCGAAGGGATACAAACGTGTCAAAGTGCGTATCTGAGTGGTAAATGCTGAATGGTTACTGACTTATGTATTTTCTGTATGTTCAACGATAACCTCTTTTTCCACCTTAACAAAAAAGATCCGAAAATCGCAAAAAAAAAGCTTATCGTTGAAATAAAGCATCGATATACGCAGATGTGAATAAAGAAAGGCATGCTTTAAAAGGTTAAACAGCTTAATTGATTTATCTATATTGAACAGAAGAACGATCAGCCATTTTTGGTTATAAATGGATGAAAATTATAATAATATTTCATTTAATGTTATATTCTAACATGTTAAGAATTTAAACACATTCATATTATTGGGCTGTAAACATTAGCTTACTTCATATATTTATTCTTTCCTTCTAGCACCCACATAATACCAAATGTCAACATAATTTTTGAAAGTCATAGTGTCACTGCTCAACTACTTATATAGAAAATACAAGAACTGAATAAATATAATTTTATTTTAAGTATCAATATGGTAAATAAGAAATGTAAAACTTTAGAAATACTTTGTAAAAAAAAATATAGAAAATTATTGCAAACTATTTATTTTATTTAAATCGGAGTGTGATAATAGACAAACACGTGAACAATCGACTTGTACGTCCGAACGTGTTAATACATTTTACGAAACAAATTGATTTATAATTGAGTACATGTATGTGCCCCATATAACATTATGTATACCAACACTTAAAACCTTATCTGTCAAAAGCCATTTAAGACACTTTCTACACTAGGCCAGGTAGCTGCAGAAGCATTTCGTGTTCCAGACCCATTAACCGTACACTTGATAGTTACTCACTCCGCTAATAAGCTTGAGGTACAACCGACGGCCAGTTAGAGTGCCAGAAACACATCACCATTTATTCCCCCTCTGAAACGTAATCAGATTTTTACTATACGATACTCATCTATTGCTCTTATAATATTTTAATTTACATTTTGATTGTTTATTAAATACGCGACACACCTGTGTTCGTGATTCGCAAAGTTTCCATCGTCACCTTTGAGAAATACAAACAATACCACCCTCACTAGGTTTACTTAATTCGTTTAAGAAAATCATAGAAAAAATAATTAAAAAGTTCAGCCGCGCGCCTGTTTCTAACTACAACTACAACTGACGGTCTGTTTGTTGTTGTAGCCACAGTTTTGCTATAAAGATTAGGATAATGCTTGTAGACGTACAAAGAGTGTTTGATACCGTCTGCGAAAACAGCAAAGGCTTTTTCTCACATAGGTTCGATAATCCGAATAGACCGGCGAGTTTAATTATTAACGGTTAATAATATCGCAATTTTTTCCTCTGCACAAAGTATCCATGTCTGTTTCGCCTGTATTCAATTGATTTCCAGTGCGGGAGTGCACAAAGGAGATATTTGTTTCCGGAGAACTAATAAATTTGCAGCATTTCTATAAAGTCTGTTTGTTTTTATTAAGGACCAATGCACTTCATTATCGTAATTGCACATTATCGCGTATCACATGTTCCTTTTATTATTTGTCGAGCTTACAACCAAACCGTTACATAAACCGTATGCATATTTATTATAATATATATTTTGTCTAAGTGAAGAACATATGTGTTGTTTGTTGTTAGAAGGCTGTATTTAAATTCCAGTTAAGTTGAATTATTAAAGAAAAAAAAAATACAATATTTATTTTAATTGAATACAATTTAGAATGCGTTAACGAATATGTGTTTCTCTACTGCACCAAGTTTTTTAAGATTATATTTTTTTTACACAAAATATAACACAATAATTATAATGTTTTTATCTTGGTACATTTAATGTCAAGCTTAGCATTCAATCAAACAATAAAGTATCTTGTTTTATAAATCAGGTTTTTTTTTTGTTATAAAGTGTAGGTGTGATAAAAATAAGAATAATCATTTCATTTATTAATTGAATAAAGTATTAAAAACATAATAACAGTTTCATGATGCAAAAACATATTTCGGAAATTCATCGCTATATATTTTTGTTATGATTTTAATGAATTAAATTGCAAACTGTAAGGCAATTTTCGTGTATGCATTTGACTATTTGTATGTTTAGGAGCTTGAAATATGAGATTGATATACAATGTTAATGTTACGCGACTCAATCCGATTCTTTTAAATTATGTCAAGATAAAACTAAACAAATGTGCCCGACAATCTTTGTTTTATTTGTTCACGTATCTAAAATTCTTTAGGGTGATTCATCAATAACATAGATACCCTAAACATGGTTTAACCTGCGCGAGTAATGTTGAAACAAAACGTGACATGCATGGAAACACCTGTTGATTATTAAACAAATGCAATTGATTGTGCCTTCTAAGTGACGAAAGACTTGCTTAAATCGGGACGGAGTATGCATTAAATTTTGCGATGCTTAATCATCCTTACCAACTATATAGACAATTAAACAAACGGAAACTGAATTTCAACCAATTTTAACGTCCTCAGTGTACAACCATTGCGAAACTTAGTCTAGCAAACGCCTTATTTTATGTCACGTCTTTTCTTACATCTCAATTCGGAACAATGCTCACCATGTAACTTACTTAAAATGAAGAGGTGTGTTCAAATAACAAGTTTCCACGAGAAACTGTGATAAATCACATCTGTACTGAATTCGAATAAACACTTGAGCACAGAACTATTTTTTGCACATATATCTACGTCTCTGATTTAAACATGAACATTGGATCAAACGCAGTTTTATGCGATCCTGTTTTATTCAAACGTTAGTTGAATAAGGGCAATCGAAAGCTAAGACAAATCCATGGGTAGTAAAAAGTAAAGTCAAATCCTTAACAAACTCTGCTTAAAATGTGTTAATTTTATCAAACATTTTCAATATTGTCTGAGCAGGTCTTACATGTAGTTCAACTAATTAGGAAATTAAAAGTACACGACTACCGTTCATTGCCGAGTGAACAATCAATTGTGCAGGAACTGAACATTTTAAAATGTATTTTGTGTGTTTTTTTTTTAAAGTTTGTTTGCCGTTTTAAAATTCATATACCAGCTGTTCTGGTTAGTATTTTCTCATTTCTCATACGTCGCAGGATTTGTTGTGTTTTTTTACATAAATATTAATGCCAATTTTATTAACATGTGTTTCTATTTCCAGACGGTCACTTGGCTATCAAAGTATAATAGTTTAGATGACATAAATTCAAATTTAATGTTTTGCTAGAGATAATTAATAAAACATATCTTAAAAGCAATTGACCAGTTTTGTACAACACGGTTATAACCAGACCTGCAGTTAGCACTGGCTGCAAACTAAGATGCAATTATCGATATCATTGATATTGTCACATGTTATCAGGGAACACATCCTCTCTCCTTTTCAATGACTGTATCTCAAACACGAGACTTGACTGTCTGTGACATACAATCAGGCAGGTATTTGTATTTCGTATTTTCCAATTTACCATGCTTTATTGGATTCTAATTGATAGGGACAGGTTATATGAGTGCGTTTTTTTTACTTCAGTTACAAACAAAATGTCACGACAGCCTTGCGCAAACGGGCACTTAGAAAGTTCAAAACAGATTTGTTTGCTGTTGTTTTGAGTTTAAATTCAATGAAGCTATTATGCATGCGTGATTTCATTACACGTTGTTGTATTTGTATCGTGTGCTAAATCTTTCACACACATTTTTCAACTTGCTTTTGCTTGCCAACAAACCATCTTCTGCATTTTAATACAAATGATAATGTCTTAAATAATGTTATCATAATATAGTATGAAAGCATTGTATCAGCTGAACTTCCAGAATTGTCAGGGTCTGTCAACTTTGTATTAGATAGTGAGAGGTATAGAGGGTCTGACTGACAATAAAACTCAGTATGTTCAGATTGCTATGCATACAGTATGTATCACACCTGTCCATTATAGGATGGCAATAAAACAGATAATCTGATCCTGGGTGTTATTGCGTATTGCAATAACGCACTAGTGAATAGGCATAGATGGTCGAACTTAAATCTATCTACGGGGAAAAGTGTTTTTTCATGAGCAAATGTTAGTTACTTATATTGATTTAGATGTAGTTTCAACTTAATTTCCATCGTGGATTCGCCCTAAGGATATTTTAACATTTTCATCAACGTGGTCGTGTTACCTTCATGCGCGGAGCATTTAGTAACACGAATGTACCCTTGAGATGAGGTTCATTAAATGTACTGCTATATTACTATGGTTTTGATTTTCTTATTCTATGCACTCAAACCTTGAACTTGAAATGTCAGCTAATAGTGTTGCTTTGATTATTGGTGGTCTTACAACTAAATGGCATAGATGAGACAAAGGGTTACTTATACTAACTTCAAACGCCGTTCGAAAGCTTCTCATCTTACTTCACCTGTCGTTGCTAAGCAATTAATTTATCTTAAACATATATCTGAATGCGCTCCAACATCGATTTGTGCTAGGATGAACCGAAGGAACGATGTCCGAATTACAATGCAAATAGACAAGTCATCTGCAGGAATATGAAGGTGTTCTATTAATTGAGGTCACTAAATCCGTTCCCAGCAGTTTCCGTGGTTGTATAACCCTGTACGATAATATGAAGCCTATCAAAACAATTCGGAGAAAACTCAGGCAAACACAGCTCATTGATAGATCCATGTGCCTAGCACATTCTCTATTATTAACAATACTGTAAAATAAATGGATTTCGCCAGATATCTCGTGAAACCATAGGAGACAAATGTGTTACTTACACAAAATGTGTCCTCATAAAAATCGTGTGAACATATATCCTGTAGCTTACTATTCTAAACCATCATTTTCCTTTCTACGATGTTAATTGATTAAGCATTTTGACAAAAAAAATATAATCAAAACGTTATTGATCCGTTTAAAGCGAAATACAAAATCAAATGTAACAGATTCGTTTCTTGTTATATTGTTTTCAAATAAAGTGAGTTGTACAGAATTCTACAGAAAACTGTCGTGACGAACAAAATAATAATAAACCTTTTGATTCATTTGAAATGTTACCTTACAGTTTTTAAAGTTGGTTTAATTGCACTTAGAAAAGTGTGGAGATTTCAGTCATACAAATTGACTAGTGTTTGGGATGATTTTTACGACTGTCAACTTGTCGTGACATGTAATAAGAGGTGAAATAAAATTCTTAACTGTAATTGTGAAAGTTTCATTGCATTTAGATGGATGTTAACTCTACTATTAAATTCCCGATCTGTATCGTAAATAGTTACTCCAATTTCAAGGGTAATTGTATATGTGTTTAGGAGATAAATAAAATACAACGCGAATGGTAAAGCTTTTTAAAAAAGCACGATTTGAAAACCACGAAGCTGAATCATTGTTTGGAAATCATGGCATTTCGTTCATCCAGAAAAGCATGTGCTGGTGTTAAACGACAGCGAGAATAGGTGCACTTGTTAAAGAAGATGTTTTCATTTCGATGCCCTTTCTTAACAAGATTTTCATTTGAGTATGTGAAAACACATAAAATGAATCGGGCTTATATAGTAATAGACTGTGACATTTAAATTATGAACAAATGCAGTTAAAACCTTTAAAATAATCAGTTGTTAAGATCGCTGTTAATGGAATTCATAGGCCGAATGACATACTTTTTGTTCGAGATTTCGAGATAAGAGTTTGCCGCATGATTCATTCACATGAGTTAAAACCGACCCAGGTGAAATCTTAGTAGCCCGTCTTCTTATGCTCACTAGTTTAAAATTCTCATAATGAATTAAAAACGTGACATTCTCGTAACCTCATTCTTTACCCATTTGAATATTGCTTTTTTAAAGCTCATGTTAACCGGTACTGTTAAGAATTTAATTGATATCAGCCTGCTCTCCTCGAGTGGGTTCAGAGGTGGATATATCCACAATGATAAAGCAACCAGATTTTCGGACATACGTTTTAGCAAACACTTTAAATGATTCAAGAGTAGAAATTCTCTACAAATCTGTCCACCCTGTCCCTTTTGAGCATTAATATTTGATTGGTGTGTGCCTAGATGCTATAAGTGACAATACTACATTAGGTTGACAGTTAGTATCGGTGTTGCTATCAACCATATTGTTTTGGAGCTATGAATCCAAAAGGTACCTATGATCGAACAGTGATTGTAGTTATAAAGCAATATTCAAAGGTTCAGCTCAAATTGAGAAATTTAGACAAAAAAGTCAGTGTGACATGGCAATTATTGCATTATAATAGTAAAATCTGGTTTACTCCGTCCTATTCATTTGTCAGATGTATTGCACACACAAAAAACACCTGCTCAGCATTTGTCATTCAATTCAATCAAAACCAGTTTACTTTGACTACTCGGTGTAACAGCATTATTTATAACTTCGTTTTAACCTTCTATTTCTTAGCAACTGAATCCGTTTTATTTCTTGTCTTACTTATACATATAACTGATTCACCGATAACGCTGTCGCCCTTTTTTAAAATTGACATTTATCATAACCAGGTCGCTATGGGGTTATGAGAAAGGTCTACAGACAATTTTATCATTGACAAAAACTATAACGTATACTGGTCGTTTTTCTTCGTAAGTAAATTTTAAATGGGAACTTTACAACTAAAGCGAAATGGGCGCATGAGCCATTTTGTCAGTTAAGAACGGTAATTCGTAACAATATGCCAGTTGGGTAAAACAAATGCAATTAATCGTCTTCTCCTATAACTACATATTCAAATTTAAAATCGCTCACGACGCGAGCATTGTAATAAATCACAGCAACGATGTTGGTCTCCACTTCTTTACGTGTGGTCCTCACACGCTTACGAGGCTTTTAAGCGTTCTGTTTATGGTATTAAACTGGTAATTATCTCTCGATTGTAACCTTTTGAAATCAAACAGTTTTGCATAGTTTGCTAAGCGGGTATTGTTTGTCTTGAAAATTCTCTACTCTCGATGGGAGCATATGTAAATCTTGATTTACTACTGGCTGTAAATGCATGTTCAAATGGTGAATACAAGTCGCACATTCGAAATAAAAAAAAATATATAGGGTTATCAGACCTACACATAAATTTCGTTTATCTACATTGTTCATGTTGTCATTAGAAATGTGGTGCTCACAACAGTTATGAACATACCGATCTCTCTTCGTTTTTTTTTGCCAGATGTTTAAACATTACAATCGACGTGTGTACAGTTTGACAAAACATATGTTTAATTATTGAAAATCATCAATCGAAATCGGAAAAATAATAAAGCGTGTGTAATGGTGTACATCGATATTTTAGCAAAACACATGTAATACCGACATATGGTTGAGACTACCATCTAAGTGCATAAGAATGCGTCGTTGTAACGCGTGAACATTTGCTTTCAAAACTCGAAACCAAGGACAGGATTATTTATATATTTTCCCATGTTAATACAATTTTTGCTTCTGTTCCAAATACAATTTGTTTATTGAATTATTTTTATATCGCTTTTCCAAAAGAACGAAATTATGTTTACATGTCTCTTTATTATCAGTACATATTGTTCTCGTAGTAATAATATTTAACCAATAAAAAAACAATGATTTCATGTTCAACTGACCCATTTGCGTACGTATTTGAGCTTCAAATACCTGTATACGAATTGATATATTTAGCGCAAATATATTAAAAAAGTAGAGCTTTATGTTTTAGCTAAGCCTCCAGGGTAAGTAAAAATGCCCGATTCACCGGGAGTTTGTCTGAACAACCATACGTTTTCGAAGTTTTTGTTCACATTGTTCACCTATTCAAGTGCCCTCAACCATAAAACAATATAAATGTACGGAGTTCAAACCATGTATCACTGTCCTTTTTTCTGCCTTTTCCATTGTTTGTTTTTCTACGGATATAGAAAACGCGCTTTTTAACATAGCCATCAGCTAAAAGCAGTTTTAATGTTAAGTGACCTACTACAAGAGTTTGGCGAAGGCCTTTCGTTTTCAGGCTTTTTCTTAATAATGCCATGTCGGCTGAATCGTTATTAAGAGACATGTTTACAAAAAAAAATCAATAATAATGTAAAGAGACAATAAACTTAACAATAATTTCTAGACTTTATCAAAACTTTCTGGTGTTTTGTTAACAACACATAACTTATTTGATATTTATCATGTCTTTTGTTTTAAAAGTCACAATGGAATTTCTGCTGTAGCTGAAACAAAATGTGTCAATTGTAGACAATAATCTATTACAACCGATATAATTAAAACTGAACCTTTAAACTGGCGGACGGTATTATTAGTGGGTATCTTGTCACAGACTACATTCACCAGATAATATTCCGGTTAAGAATAAATGCAAGTGCACAGCTGCGCTGTGGTCAAAGTGAAATTTATATTTAGGCCACGGACTTTCCTTCTAGATATTTGTTTGAGGCCCGAATTGTACATAGTACTCAAAACGATCGAGATAAAAAAGGATCTTTGTATGGCCTTTGTTGATGACATAATTTTGTGTTTATTGGCTTACATTGGATTGTTTGTTTTTTAGTATCACCGTCATTCTGTTCATCCATCTGCCCTACTTTCATTTATTTCATCCCTCCATCCCTCCCTAAAAGCCTCCATCCCTCCATTCCGTCCTTCCTTCCTTTAAGAGAATATCTTGGGTGCGCCATAATTTCTTAAATTATACTGTCAATAAATTAAATCTTCTATATGAAATAGCCAATAATGTACTTTAATTAATTAGAACCTGATGTATAACAATTGGTGGTAGTTAAATTTTTCAAATTCTCATTTTTTCTATAGATACATGTAAATGCCGATCTTAAGCACATGGACACATCAAAACGGTGCCTTTCATATCGTTCCATACTGCAAGTTGATTTGCGTTTCCCATGCTATTAAGTCGGTTGCCTGCATTTATATTCTGAACCTTTAACTGGCATTTCATTTAATGCATTTGCCCAAATGCAGACGACGGTATTGTTTGCCAAATCAGTTGTGAAATGCAGATCTGTTAATACGGATTAAACCGTTGTTATACTGTTTTGCCAAATGAAAGTGATATCCAGTGCTTTCCGCAGGCCATTTAACGGTCCCTCAGCGAGGCGCTTGAAGGACTGACATCATAATACATACAAGAGAAATAAACTATTCTCCAGCTAGTAATGGACTTGGCCATTGTGTGAAACAGGCTCACATAATATCAACTGTTCGCACTATTTCATTACACTTGAATTCGCAATGGCATTTCTCACGGCCGTCAACGACTGTGTTAAGACGCTTGTTATTAAAATGTCATAGGCGACATTTGTTTAATAAATACTCTTGCAAACTGAGAATGATTTGTTTAGGCCATGGCATTCCTTTTGGCTCTTGGCGGGGAAGCTTACATGTGTATGTTAAGTGTATATGTGTCACACCAATCTATTCTACTGTGTGGTATTTTATGATTTTCTTATACTTCTAATTCAAAGGCCATGGTGACAACTTAAACTACATAATGCGTATTTACGTCAAAACCGGGGATTGCATATTCAGTATTGAAAATATTAAACTATTAATCAACTCTCCTTGCATACGGAGATTAATCAATCATGATCGTAAATAACAAAAACAAACGAAAATTAATGCAAAATAACATGTAGCTAATATGTGTGACAAAATACTATTTAGCTGAAATGAAAAGAAAAAATCAGCAGCCATTCTAAATGAAAAATATATACACTGCTGCTGCTATTATTATTAATAAATACTCTGTATCTAAAATTAATGAAAATACGTTGAAGCTAATATTAGATCAATTAAATACAGTATATTATAATATTTATAAGTATAGTTAATCGGTATTATGTCATATGTATGCACACATCCAAACTTGAATTTGAATAGAATTTCTATGCAACCTGAAGACAGGTGATACTCTAAAAAATATAAACGAGGGTATGTACTGTGTTACAAAGAACATATTAACATGTATTTGAATGTAAAGCTACACAAATGTACAGCATTTTCAATAATTATACATGTACCATTAAATGCTACAATAAAATTATAAATAAAACCGAACAAATACCAATACAACTTTAGCATTTAACAAAACAAAAACGTATGAAGTATATTTCAGTAAACACTAATCTCGGGATCTAATTGTTTGACACACAATTTGTAAGTGGTCCTAACCTTCACATTTCACAGGTTCACCCTTAACAATAACACAGACTGGAAAGAAATTTCATCTGTACACAGAAAATATCGTAATTCCCTCACCAAATGCCTGACTTATTTAGTTTAATGCGCTGTTATTTCGGCTCAAATTGTTCCAACTGAAACAGTGTAAGACCATCAATTCATTCGCGATGTGTCACATAAAACATACTTTTATAGTTCTGCGTCATACAACCCGATTCCATTNGACTTTTCAAATTTGATGCCCTTATTTAACATGGGTACACATTACAAACATATTCGAGTTTGAGTAAATACACGCTATGCAGATAAAAACGTATGTAATTCAATGTTGCACAACTGAAAAATAGCTGCTACGTCAGTAGGAAATACCTTTTCAAATAGGTGTAATATTACACATCACATTCGAACACCGTCTAGAACACGGTATATATTTCTTTCTTGCTACATGTAACACCCACAGCACTATTGAGCGAAGCAAGCCGTATTTATGCATTATATATTGCCAGGTTACTAGTAGCTGATATTTAAATACTTAAAATATATAAACGCTTTAGTAGAACAAATGCCTTCTGTTCAATTACTTGTCCTTTACTTTTGTTCCTAATATTTGCTTTGGCTTTGGTGTTTCCTGTTTAGATAATATATTTTACTTTATAATATCTATAATCTGTAATAGGTATTGACCTGCAACACAAAATAAATTTATATTATAACGCTTTCGTTAACTTTGTCAGAGTCCATATGGCGAAATTCGTTTATGAAGTTTTTAACATGATAATTGCTCCTACAAATCTAATTGATTAATGACAGCATATGTGTATCTTCTTTTAATGCCCAGGCTAATGAAATGAAAGATAAATACGACTTCTTTTCTCTGTAAACTCCCGCCGTTTGTCTGTTCCGAGGACTCTTTGAACGTGCATAATATGCTAATGGCACATTTGATCAAAGTCACAAAGAGAACATTCGCATTTGATTGATTTTCTTAATTGACTTCAATCTGTATGGGCCTTTTGTAGAACTTCTAAGCAAGAAAGTATTTAAAAACACATTAATCCTAGTCTAAGATCTGATCAAACGCGCATGAATTCGTATCCAGGTTTGAATATGTATGTTCACAAACAGAAATAAGTCATTCGATTATATATCTTAAACGGAAACATTTCTGATGCCACACAGGCTCCGAAAAGTTATACTATTTTTGTCCTTCACAATGCATCATTCAGAATGATGTAATAAAATTATCTACTTTTTCTTTCTAAGATATAAAAAGAACATTCCTACATGCTATGTAGTGCGACAATCTTCCACATAGTCGTATGTGCGCAATGGATTGAGTTGTTTATAATTTACGACATTCGGAGCTACATTAGCTGTAAACTGACCTAAACTGAATTCAATGTAAGAACTCGTAAAATAAACGCAAATCAACACCATTCGGTGTTTTTGCCATTTGCGAAGTAACCAAACACAAAAGATCAGGACTCTTTTTGTATCAGGATCTTACATTTGTAACACATATTGACTACATCATAATAAAAACTATAAAAAAAAACGAAATTTACTTAAAATTGCTCGTCTTTGACAAATTCTGTCCCTTGCTGGAATATGCCGATGTCATGTTTGATAATTACACATCACAAAAAAGAACTCTAAGAAAAGGTGCAGTGTGAAGCAGTACTGGAGCTACTAAACTTGTCTACATTCTGAAGCGTGTGAAAGGAGTGTGCTGGGGAAACACTAACAAATGGAAGAGCTAAACACAAACTCCCTCTGTTTTATAAAATAGCATGCAGTGTAACGCCTACTTGGCTAAAATCAGTCCCTTAACTATCACCATTGACCGTTATAACCTACGGAATAACCTATTTACCACTATGGTTTACATAAATCTGAAATACTACATGCAAGCATTCGAACAAACTGCGGTGGATAACCTGTCTGATAAACAAGAGTTTTCGAGCAACACTCCTGAGTTCTCTTTCGCAAGCCGGTATACCATCAAACCCATTATTGCATGATGAGGTCAATTGCAACATCTTTTCAGATGAGTATACTTTTATAATCGTTTACTGGATTGCAATCCCAGCACTGACGTACACATCCCTCAACACAACCAACGTTTCACCGCTCCACTTCATCTCATCCGAGACTAAACCGCTCCATCCATTGCACTGTTAAGTTTCTTCATCTGTTTCTACTCTGTGGCCATCCTTTTCAAATATCCCTTCTCTTCTGCAAAAGAAAAGCCACTATGTTACTATTGTTACTTGTTCATATGTGGTCACCCTTTTCCAATTGTTTTTTGTTTAATATTATGCTATTTGCCGTATGCTTTGAAAGATCAAATATAACTATCTACAATAAGCTCTGGCTTTCAAGACAATCCACGCTCTAAGTGTATGTATTTATACACGCATCATGTACCATCAATAAATATGTTTAAACAAAATATCAAACATCATACTCAGAAGGACCTTTAATTTATTATTTTGCTACGGTCACATTAAATCAAGGATCATAATTTGCGCCGGAAAAGCACGGAACTACATGGGATCTTTAATATGCTGTAAATGTAGTATTTATAAAATATACACACGCAATTTGGAAAATAGAAAATAAATAAAAAGCGACAACAGATTAGTCCATCACATATTTATTGCAACATGTTGTTACATAAACTTAAATGTACTATGAAAAAGTAAGCAGCAACATTCAACGTTCATGGATTTTCTAATTATTGCACGTTGTAAACGACTCAATTTCAAAATTGAACTATAACGATATTTAGAAAAACAATGACAACATACTTTAAGATGACCTTAAATAATAAACGAGTATAAATTCAGATAGATAAAATGCTGTGTGTAATATCCTTCCAAATAAAAATTCTTTGATTATACGATATCAGTTGATGGCCTTATTATAGTGCAACAAGTTATTCAGATCAACATATATATATATATATAAGATATAGCAACACAAAAATTCATTAAGAACAAAAACATGATGACTAGGAGCACCGGGTTGGCACGATCAATGTAAAGCTATCAGGTTTAACGGCCTTTTTCATAAGCAAGCACTAAGATTGTTTTTTTTAATTATACGTCAATTATTTATTTACGATATATTTTTTTTTAACGTTCCAATATAAACTTCTATCAACCTACCATTGTAATATTATTATTTCTCAAATTGTGTTTGATTCGTTCTAAGGAAATCAATCTAGCGCCCATTTAAAAGTATAATGTCAATTTACGGAATAAGTTATTGCACTCAAATATATCGCGTTCAATGGAAGAGTGACGTCACGTGGGTTATGTATTAACTTCGTTGAAAGGTCTATTCTTTGTAATAAATTGTATGACAGTTATCGTCGTTACCTAAAGACGAATAACTCAATCACGAAGAGTTCCAATCACCAAACAATAGTGTAATTAAAGATTTATTTGGCATGTCTTCTCGCATAATATCAAACACCAGGAACTCTTTCAGGCGAGACATTCTTGTTTTTATCCACTTACGTTTATAACAGAACACCAACTATAAACATAACATGATAAAAACTGGGATCAACACCTTGGAACGGTAAATCTATAACATTTGTGTTTTAAATCGGTTTACTCCAGATTTAATCAAAAACCAAACGCGTGTCAAAAACGATCTCATTCAAATGTAAATATGAAGACAGAAAACGAAAACATGACTGCCAAAACGTAACGCGTGATTAAAAATATAATTAATGTAATTTGTTGCAGAATGCTACGATATCTTAAGACGTCTAATCATCGTTTTTTATGTCGGGACTTGAAATGAAGAATAAATAGACATACTTAAATATAAATTAAATTAGGTGAATATCCACGATTTGTAATAAATTGTGCTTTTTATTTAATAAATATTTCTTAAAAAAAAAAGTTTAATTCAATCAAATGTTGTGCCTGAAATGGTTTATACATGTACATGTTCAACAGCTTATAGAAATTATGAGGCAATACGCATAAAAAGAAATTAACAACAAAAATCTATTCTTTTCTTCAATAATTGCTTATTAATATGATGAAACGAAAAGATATCTTGGGGTAATCCATCAATAATTTTCACCATCATTACTATGAAGTTAAAATGAAACTTAAATATTTGACGAAGTTACGGAAGAAAACCTAGACCTATTGGTAATTGTCAGCAAATGAAAACAAGACAAGACAATATTTATTCAGACTTGCACAATGGACATCTTCTAAACACTAGATATTTCACATACAATTATGTCACAGAGATAAGCATAGTAATAATATAAACATAAGCAGCATCGTATACGGTTACGAAATGTTACAGAGTTAAACATAGTAATAACATTAACATAAGCAGCATCGTATACGGTTAGGTAAATAGCAAAAAAACAACAACAAAAACTTGTTATATA
Source organism: Dreissena rostriformis (assembly GCA_007657795.1). Lineage (NCBI taxonomy): Eukaryota > Metazoa > Mollusca > Bivalvia > Myida > Dreissenidae > Dreissena > Dreissena rostriformis. The sequence continues at coordinate 442,967 of VMBQ01000075.1, read as the reverse complement.
TGGAGGATACCTATATAAGTTAGGTAACAACATTAGCAATATTATTTCTTAAAATCAGAGCTTCTTTTACAAATTTGGCTAACTAAATAAGTTCAAATGTATTCGTTGTATTCAGTAACTGATGGAATTTATAAACAGAAGATGGCGTGAGAAGGTATGAAAATATGTAATAAGACACTAAATCACATTGAGACATGGTACCAAAGACAAAAAATGCACATCTAGATTTGCTCTTTATTTCGTCATAACCAGTGTTTTAACAAATTTACAAATATCTACGCATATGATATGTTAACATTAGCCTAATGTCTTTAAATAACAACTAAATGATAAACCGATACTTCGCTTTCGGTCATGTTTATAAGAAGTAATAGGCATAGAATACCAATCAAACACTCACCTTAACAAAGTTTAATGTTAAACACATCTGAAACAAACACAACACTTCTATACTTGTTAATTAATTACTGCTCTACCGATAAACACATGCTACAATTGATTTATGATATGTAATAAAGAATAAAACAAAAAAATTGAAGAAAAATATCAGAACTTGAGTTGTTGTTTTTTTTTTAAACATTTTTGTTAAAACAACGAGCGATTTTAAAATCACAATAATTTAAAATCGTATAATAACGACCCTTCGTTAAATATATAATCAATGCTAAATAATTTCATTGAAATATGCTGTGTAAATCTTTTAAAACTGTACGTGTTAAGATGACGGTTCCAACATATAAATACTTTATTTTTATGCCTTCTTTGCTGTGCGTTATAGTATATCGGTGCTCTACACATGCACTTAAAAGAACCAGGGACGCCTCTGGTAGCAGGGCGTTTCCTGTATACTGCTCAAACACCCGCCAACACCTTTCTTGCGGCGGAGAGCAAAATAAAAGCAGACACAATTCAGTAAATAAACTATAAACAACAAATCGTAAATAATAATATTAATAATGATAATAATAATAGAGGAATGCATGATCTAACATGTGAAATGGTTTAAAATACGCTGCGCTTTTCACCAAGGGCAGGTACACTTCCATTTGTTTTCTTTCTGATGGAAGCAACCTTATATTTTAAGAATACATATTCATAGGAGGAAAATACGAATAAAAAAACTCAAGACAGACTCGTATAAATATACGTCAGAAACCTTTTATATAATACATAAAGTACAATACGAGCATAAAAAACCTTTAGAACTGATACAAACTGGGTCACCACGAACAATATACAGTTTTTAATTATTTCAATACTCAGTTCGACAGTCTTCGCTTGAAGCACATACAGTTCCGAAGATTGTTGTACAACATTTTCAGGTCCCTGAACAACATCGCAGAGTCAATGAATATAATGGATGCGAACATCAACACCAGCACTAGAACGCCCATGGAACCAATGCTTATTGCTGAAGGTCGTTCATCCTTGGCACTAGTAAGCTTTCTTATCGTCGCAGAGAGTTGCGACACATTCACCGACAGGCGTTTCTGAATCTGAAGGATCCTTTCCTAAGAATAAATAAAACATGCTCATATACACCAGCTTGTATTGTTTCATTACCACGTACATAATATGGTTGCATTATGCCCACACCGGTTTTAAACTGAGTAAACTTCTAGAACAAAGCTAATTATCAAATGATATTATCGATAACAGTCCGGCAGTTTAATGTTAAGGCAAATATTCACCACCTACATCTTTCAATAGACATCAGCTTTTATTTTGCTTGCAGAAGGTAAGATTTCACGCAATTATTACAGAGTTAAGCATTTTATTAACCCCCAATCACATACTTTAACTATCAATTATTTGTTAACGAATATCGGTATAATAAACCTAAAGTAGACAGTAGGACAGAGAAAAATAACGTTAACCTTAAAAATATTGCGTAAATTGAAAGAACACGAAAAAGTCGTTTAATAATAGTTATTGTCGAATAATGTTACATTGCGATCACATTTTCTTATTGCAAGTTATGTTTGCATTACAAGAACATTAGCTGCACTTAAGTAAGTAAACTCGTATGTCTATGTTGATTATGATCTGATATTATTGTTAGGTCTCTCTAGCGCTATATGAAGACAAAATACCGAGCACCATATTCCTAAAAACAACAAATGTAATTTAAAAAATAGCATTTTTTAATTTATGAAATATTTTTTGGCTTGTTGTTGGTTATGGAGGTAACAACCAGCGGTTTAAAATTCCGATGGAATTAAACCACGAGAGCGGTAGACCGATTTGTTTGGTAACAAGCATCGGAACGACAAACCGTTGGTTATTAACCAATAAACAACAATAACCGTAAATAATTGTGATTGTATCCCCAATTTATATAATTGGTCTTTGTAATATTATAACTATTTAAATCTACAGTCCGCCGGGTATTTCTCGAAAAATATACATATTTGTTCCCGTGACGTCAACACACCAAAACAATTAAAAAAACGTCGGCTTTATTAAAAAACATAGATTTAATATTCCAAGTGACGTCCATTGCTTAAAACTGTAATGTTAATAAATGCAAAATAAATCCAAAATTAACAAAAGTTTAACATTGTTTGTAGCATTAAATCAACATTTGTACTCATAATATTATTTTACTACACTGAACAATTCAGATTTTTTTTAAGTTTATTAGATAGTGCGTTAAAGAACATGCATTTTACGGAACAATATCTTGAAATTCATTGACTATTTTCAAAACATTAGTCTAAGCTCATGTTTTGTTGCAGGAAAACAATTAGTTTGTTAATACAACAATCGCTGATTGTGGAAGAAGGAAATTTGAAGGCATATAACCATGTAGTGCGGTGTAAGAATATTGTGCACTTCTTACTTGTAGTTCTTCCGCAGTCATGTTTAGTTGGGACAGTGAAATGTTGCACGGGCAATAACACGTGGCAGGCGAGGATGTAGTAGTCTCTTTAGATTGTTGAGAGGTCGATATTTTCACTAAGGTTGTTGCCTGGGTAGTTGATGTTGTAGGTGATTCTGCTGACGTTGGTGACACTGTTGTTGTCGGTGGCACGGTTGCTGAAGTTGTTGTTATTGTTGTTGTTGTTGTTGTAGATGTTGTCGTCGGAGCAGTGGCTACAAACATATGTCAGACTCATTTTATCTTGATTAATGCTCAGAAATACGAATTCAAATCGGGATAAGCACTTGAAAATGAAACTGCAAGCAAAATTGTAAATACAACTAGATAACACGGTGTACTGGACCGTCCGTAAAAAGTATACTTTTGTACACTCTTGTCAGTGGTCTACAATAAATACGATTTCATAATTCAAACTTTATCTGATCTGACAAATAAGAAACAGTGATGGAACAAACTTACTTTGCTCTGTCCATTTGCCCTGAATGACCATAACAGGAACCTCAACATAATTGGTACCTAAAAACGTATATCAAAACATAGTTAGCATTATATCTTTTAATATCGACTGTAAGAATGCGTTTCAGCTTAGACTTATTTTTAGACTTATTTATCGAATTAGTTGAGGAATACTACAAAATTTGCAGAATTGTAAATAAAACAAACAACAGGTTAACTTTATCAACATAAAACGATTTCTCCTTGGCAAATCTTTGAACGTACATAATCCTTTCAGCCTTTTAGTTACTTCAAATTACTTCATGTCAGTTACACTCGCACTCATGATTGTACATGATTTTGTATTTTCAATTTTCATCAGAAACACATACTTGTTCTTTAATTGATTGGTCAGCTATGATCAGGTTAATCCATTTGTTATTATCTTCAATGTTACATATAAGATGTATTTACTATATAACGTGTGTTTGAAGTTATGTCAATCGATCAAATTCAGTTAACTCACTGAGAGCTGTTGACAGCGGTTCACAGCTCTGACGAAAATCAATAATTTTACGATGGTGGTCTTTGCATGTTTAATTTCGTGTGAAACCATTGGAGTCGTTTCTACCTTCAATTCCGTTGAGTCGAACGTTCACCGGCATAGCTGCCTGGACCGATGAGACATTAAGGCGGATGCACCCCACTCGCAGACTAGACACATTGTACAGGGTGTTATCTGTTACAAAGTTCTGAAAAACAGCAAGTCCGGGTCTAACACTTTATCTAAAACTTTAGTCGCGAAAAGAAATGTCTTAAACAGAGACAGAAACAAAATATGTTTCTGCTTAAAAGTGCAACACAATCAAATTTTAAGAGGGCTGTTGGTTAAACAATTTTATTCTATACAGAAGCAATTGATAAAAATACGTTCAATTAAAGAAACTTGTTCATGGCGAAGTTTGACTTCGTACAATAAATAAATGAACTATGCTTTTAAGTCTTAAAATATACCAATTATTATTATTTAAATGTCATACTGTAAAATAGTATTATTGTATTTTTAGGAACAACAAGTAGTAGTAGTAGTAGTAGTAATAGTAGTAGTAGTAGTAGTAGTAGTAGTAGTAGAAGTAGTTGTAGTAGTAGTTGTAGTAGTAGTTGTTGTAGTAGTAGTAGAAATAGTAGGTAGTCGTAAAAGTAGTAGTAGTATGTATAGCATAACTTACAGTGCCGGGAATAAGCAGGAAGGAGCCCTTGACTTGGGCACTACTGCAGTTATCGGCGCTGTACGCAATGTCATAACGCGAGAGGCTTGCGTGATCAACTCCGATGTTTGTAATAAAATGGGGACCGATCCCGGATCCGATCTGCGCTTCATCAATCTAGAAATGTTGTTTAAATAAACATATATGCCATCGATGGATCGTATGTTGTTGCTTGTTTTATTTATTATATACACGTCAATCAATATATAAAAAAACATTATGCAAACCATGAAGTTAAACCCGTCCTCAACGAAATTATTGAAGTGACAAATCCTATTCCCGGGTTGGTTTCAGACAAACACATTTTGAAGAAAAAACTGTGTTGCATAAACACTTGTGGGCGCTTATATGGGCATTCTTTTTTACGGCAAGTTGTCTTGTCTTACATAACCTAAGGACTCAGACAGAAATCAAATAAGCATCGTAAATGCTTGTCGTCTTATCCATGAAAGATTTTATTATATTTTAATATGCACATGAATGTTTTGTATTATTATCTGAACCAATAAAAAAAAATATAACTGCATCAGTTTAATACGTATAACTTATTAACATCGACTTTTCAAATATGCTTATGATTTTAATGGGTTTACCGTTATTATGTTTTCACTCGACACTGCTTGGTAATACATCGGGATAGGCGTCAATTCGCCGGGTAACTTTGGTCCTGAAACGAACATCACCTTAGACATAATTTAATTTAGTGTTTATATAATTAAAAAACACAAGATTGTTTTTATCCCATCCCTAAGATATACAAGGTTGTTGCTGAATAAAGGTAAAGTAACTGAGAAAGACCAACACTTGTGCATAAACCTAGACCACTATCTATTCCTACACTTTCCGCCTGCGCCTTTGTTTTGAAAATATACAACAGAAATAATGCAACACAACCAACCTATATAAAACTATGTGAGATGTATATGTTCCACACTGTGAAAATACACGTATATTTTAATTTTGTCAATTCTGTGTGAAAAAAGGATACAGTATAACGCTGTAAAAAAGTTTTTAACAATATCCCAATTTCAGAATTATGCATACCTGTAAAAACGGAACTGATGCTTAGCTTCTTAATTAACTCGTTATAAAAAAATAATCAGTGTATAGTTACATTTTCAAACGTAAAACGCATAATCTTTGTTTCACGACTACATACGCATCGTTACTGACATTGTATTGTCCTGCCAAAAAATTATTACAGAAACACCAAAAAAGCTAAATTTATGAACATCAAAGATGATAATTCTAAATATGAAAATACACATAAATGCAAAATAAGTAAAACATAAGAAAACATTCACCTACGTATAAAATATTCAATATTCAAGCTTCGAAAAGCTTGTACGATATTAAGCGTTTGTACAACTGTAAACGTTTCGCGCTAAATGAATAATTACTTCTTCAAAACTAGTTTAATGTTAATTAATCATTATATTAAAATAATATATACTTTATAAACTTATCGACCATTGTTATGCGAAACCATACAATTGTACAATATTGAAGGATTACCATGACTACACATATCATATTACGTACCCTGTACGTGATAAGCGCTGCCGTAGGTAGTGGACGATCCGCCGCATGTGCCTTCATAGTCTGCACACCAATCCAGACATTGTGAGGGAACGTCCACTGGCTCCACATTGGTATTAGCACAGAAGCAATTGGTTTTTTGCTGTAACAAACATATACTTCAGTATAGAGTCCGTGAGTGTTCATATGACCATGAAACACAAAAATCGATACAAACATTCTACACAAAGTTTTATAAACCGATTATATGATACATATCATCTCGTTCCTCGGTGTATGATAACACATACCCAAATGGGTATTGTTTAAACGAGACATTGCATGGATAATAAATATGCCTGGCAAAACACGTATTTCAGCTTTACCCAATATACATTGTTAAAGCGAGTTTTCGTGATCTTAAAAAAAAACAACATCAAAATATATAAAGCGTTGATGATTCAGAAACTAGAAATTAAAGTTAAAAAGAAGTAGAACAGAAAGATCAACGAATTAAGAGTTTTATGTAAATGCAAATATGTCATGTTCGTACCGTCGCGATCTCATTCATTTATGAAAGACAATGTTGGGTAATGCAACATATTTTATGCAGCTTTTGTTCATATAACTTATAGCCCCAACTGGTTGTTTAACCAATACGAGTTAACGTGGCGATATTTATTCAGCGCTACAATACGTAGCCATAATGAATTTTATAAAAGAAAAAAACAACATTTTCTTTATAGCACCATTAATATATTTTTAATATATTTTATTTCTATTTACTCGATCAATTCATGTGTTGGTTTAAGAATAACAATTAAAAATACATGTACTTACTCAAAAATGTGCATGATTTTGGAGAAGGTCGCTTATTTGAAGATATAAACCAAGCTGAACTGTTTAAATCCTTTCCAAAATTGTACAGAAAATCAATGGTCCTTGATTAACCGAGGCTGTGCATGTACAATAATTAACTCTGATGAAAAGTCACAATGTACGAAGTGATTGTGACGTAAGGAAACATTGAATGGACAAATTAATGGACAATAATGGACATGGTTAATTTTTTGCATTGCAAGGAAAGGCAATGATGCTTCATGAAACCTTTCGTGCATGAACAGTCACGGAATATTGATGACATTGATGCATCGACGCTTTGTACGGTAATGTGGCATGGTGCAATTGTTGTAAAAAGTAATTCAATACATCTGTGTGTGTAGAGCAATTTATTTTAAATAACAACTTTGTTATGCAAAATCGTTTTACCTGGATGTAAGCGAGAGACCCTTTTGTCCAGCAATAATCCACGCAAATGCTGGAAGTCATCGGCGAGTGGATATAGGTTCCAGTTATTGTGAGATTAGATTTGGCCCAGCATCCGAGATATCCTAATGTTTAAAGAAGAATAGTGTTCGTTAGATATACTAAACTTCCATTCAATTTCAAAGGTATAAAATAAACGACTTAAGCTCTATCATATGCAAATAATTCATGAAATCAGAACAGTGTGATACGTGCATGAATGTATGTAGATACGGTGATATTATAAGAGGCTTTCATATAAAGTGCCACACTTATGGAATGTGTAACAAAAATACTTTGTATTTGTTACCGCTACTTTGGCTAGCTATTCAGTTTGTTTTATTGTTTAATGTAACTTTAATGTTTATTGCATTATTTATTATACACTAGACATATAAATATACCGTTTTTAACTGTTGGTTTGGCGAATGCCGTATTTGCTTTTCCTGGTGCGAACATCCTTGGCATTCCATTGTATGTTGTCTTGTCTGACGTAACGGCGAACCAAGTCAATTCTGTGTTTGCCTTGGTTGTGACTCTCACGTTGTAGTTAGAGACACTGAAACAGACGTCAGACCTGATGTTTTAATCCAATGATTTATTTTAGTAAAGCATTGATTGTTCAATACAATTTAAACTGGGTATTATGTCACCGTAGCATTTTATTAGACTCGCACACCAGTATTGCTACAAAGCGGGACTTTGTCTTTATTGCTTTTGTACCATTCATATTATACAATGTCATGCAATCTATACAACAATGATCTTCACTACCTCCATATAATGCTGATATTCGAAATGTCACCGTGCGTTGAATATTTCGCATTCGCTGGGGTCATCCAGGACGAAAGATCTTTATTTGTACCTGTGAAGCCGAACCCCATCTCCCAAAGCACGTCCCCGTACGTGTTTGTACCACTCACGACAATCTGTGAACAATTCTAGCTGTTATAATTTCATCACAATCTAAACGTTTAAAATCCTGTCACGATATAAGTTTGACCATTGCACAAAATAGATACGGAACTCAATATACTTCAGTAGTATTTGTACCAAAATTAGTATCTGCAGGTTTGTGTTGTATATTTTATTCTGTAAAACATAGGGTATTGGTCACTTGTCTTAACTTTCTCTCCTGAATATTTTTCAGAAGGTTATAACCTCTGTATTAATTTATATTTACGAAACATAAACATTAAATACAATATCGTGCAATACGCATCACTATTATTGTTATCAGTTGGCAATCGGGTTTTTTAAAATACAAATGACTGTTTAAAACAATTCCGTGTAATATGAATTGAATTTTACAACATAAAGTTTCAAACTAGAGCTTTTGTCACACGTGCCTTACAACTACAAAGTTTGTCAATTATGCTATTCATTACTTACTAAAGAATGCATGCATAAACAGTAATGTAGAGGGTGTCTTTGTCTGTGGTGATGACATATTTTAAGCTTTTTATTTAATCGGTAGATGTAGAAGTAGTTCGCTCCTTAAACGTGGAACATTGATTGCGGACATACACTAAAAAGTGTCAGCTATTTAAGGTTCAAGCGAAACAAATTTCAAAATTATCTGATTTTATATTTACAATTACACTTTAAACTCTGTGTTACACGTTTGAAACACTATTTACACCCAGGAAAATAGTTCTACTTTGGCTACAGCCTATGAACGCATTATGCTAGAGGATGCAAATGGTTAATGATTGAGAATACAAAAGATGCTTATAAAATAAAACATTATTAATATTTGAATAGCATGTTTTATATAATTTTCATCCACTGATCATGCAGTAACTTCGTCCGCTCTCTTACGTTGCAAATACGGTAATTCTTCAAACAATATATATATATTCATCATATATGAAAACACATTACATTAAGAAAATGTTCATGAGAACAACAACCTTTCATCAATAAACTACTCGCTGTTACTAATCTTAAAATGAGTAAATCATGTTAATATAATTCCAAAATGGTTAAACGGAATACCGTATCAAAGTGTGCGTTCGTCCAGTTATCTACTATAACACTGCGGAAGTTCCCGTTGTGAATTATGTCTTGCAATGGCAAAGTGTGCTTGTTGCTATTGGGATCATTGTAACCACCGGTTGTACCCCAAAGCTCGGTGAAATCGTGGTCTCCATCGGAGAGCAGTACCATTAAAGTGTAAAAGCCTGTGAACGAGCACACATTCATTTTATTAAATTAATAAAAGCCTATTAAAAAACAATGTTCCAAGTAGTCAAATTTTAATCACACACTGATAACATAAAGTAACTAGTTCATGAAAGAATGTTTTTATTTTAACCATAAGTATTTTACATTTTGATATTGATTTGCTATCACAGACATCTGCTCTTAAGCTGTTTGATTTTCTCTTACAAAATGCTTACATGATTATTCAACTGCGAAAAAAACAACACAACAAGGAAATAAGCTACATGATTACCTACCTAGTGAAGCCATACTTGAAAATTCCAAAACAGTGCTCTGCTGTTTAATGAAAGAGTGAAGTCATCGTGTCCATCACCTTCGAATATAGAAAAGTGTTTACCAATGTATCTAAAATGTGGTAATCAGTATCCAATATCCTCAACAATCCTCAACGAGTATGCGATGCAAGGCGACGATCAGATTTCCGATGTACCCCATCGAGAAAGTTTGGAAATCAATAGTTTATTCACCGCGCTTAGTTGAGATAATTATTTTATTTCATTAAGCAAATATGATTTAAATTGCTTCATTGACGTTCATAAGTAATCCAAGAACTGGTTTAAACAATTAATAAAAATATATAAATTTTCAATTCATCTTTCGTATTGTCATATGTAATGTGCAAGTATAATGTTCGAGCAGTGTTTGTTTGCCACAGGATATAAAAAGCAGTATTGTTTCCCAATATATAATTGCGTTCAGTTTTAGATAGTCGACATTCTTTTGAATTGAAATGACGCCGACCTGGTGTCATGACGATTTATCAACCACAGTCAATTTCACGCATACAACAGCAATCATCGTAATTGTGAGGCAATTATCGTTCGGTATGTGATCAACCAGAAACTCACAGGTAATAATTGACTTTCTCTGTAGAGTTCAGGTTTCCATTATGTGTCTTTTTTTCACTGGGATTTAATAATAATTGATTGATGATACGACTTGGTTTGATATTGATTTGGTCATATTATATTAATACAGTCGATTGGTGTATAACGGATAGCTAAGGACTTCGAGTCTCATTTCAACGTAAACACCATGCATTCAGTACTTAAACCATTAAACCTCGAAAGACAAATGTCTTTTTAATTGAAACATGCCAGCGGTTTTAAATTTCTGACAAAAATTATTTGTTTACAGCGCGAATTTCATGGTACACTGATTCAGTCATTACCGGATCGCTTAGGTCTTTATCGGATTACATGTGTATTGTGTTATTTCTTGA